>VWZI01015712.1:1031-42376 GCA_013396835.1 Psilopogon haemacephalus | reverse complement strand
TCTTTGAGGTCTCCTCCAACCTAAACCATTCTATGATTCTATGTTCAAAGCCCTGCTCCAAGCAGAACCAGGGGCAGAGACCTGCAGACACCTCCTCCAGCATGCATTACTCTGTGATGCTGTGAGAAGAGAGCCCAGAGGTGGGTGGGAGGGATATGCTGGAGACCCTCCCATGCCCCAGGTTTCTGCACCTATGATGCTATTATCCAGACAAAGATGACCCCTGGTGGGCTGCTTACATTCTCAGCCACATTCTTGTCTGGAGCAGCTCTACTATAAGGACAGGCTGAGAGAGTTGGGGCTCTGCAGCCTGGAGAAGAGAAGGCTTCCAGGAGACCTTATAGTAGCCTTCCAGTATCTGAAAGGGACCTACAGGAGGGCTGGGGAGGGACTGTTCACAAGGTCTTGTGATGACAGGATGAGAAGGAATGGGTTTAAACTGGCAGAGAGGAGATTTAAACTGGATGATAGGAGGAAGTTGTTTGCAGTGAGGGTGGTGAGACCCTGGCACAGGTTGTCCAGGGAGGTTGTGGCTGCTCCCTCCCTGGAGGTGTTCAAGGCCAGGTTGGATGAGGCCTTGAGCATCCTGATCTAGTGGGAGGTGTCCCTGTCTATGGTACAGGAGTGTTTGGAACTGAATGATCTTTGAGGTCCCTCCCAACCTAAATCATTCTTTGATTCTAGGTTCTGCTTGCCCACAACACCTGGCAGAACGACTGCAGCTGCTGGGGGGATCTCATTGTGTGTTCTCTTCTCCAGAGCTCAGCGACATGCCCACCATCATGGCTTGACACGGGCAAGGAGAGGACCTGCCATCTCCATGAGGACTGGAGGAGAGACCCCACCCTGCTGTCCCTTCCTGCAGTGCAAACACCAACCTGCCAAGAGAGCCACCTGGGAGGGGGTGCTCAGACCCACCTGGCGAGGAGGAAGCATTTACCACCACCACCCTGCTGGAGACGAGCATCAAGCTTCCTCTCCTGCAGTTTTCCCTGTCTCTGCCATGCCTGGCAGGGATCCCTACAGCCTTTGGGAGCGCAGGCAGAGCTGCAGCCACGAAGAAGCTGTGCACCATGATGAGATGCAGCAACCCCACGGGAGCCACCATTTACCTCTGAGACCACAGGCATCCTGCAGGGCAGTCACCCTGTGATCCCCTCCTGCTGTGTGCCAGCCTTCTGCTTCCACACACCTTGCAGACATCTGAGCACCCTCTAGTCCTCCTTGCCCACCTGCCCACCTCTCTCCTGTCCAGCTGCCCACATCTCTCCTGTCAGACCAGCCTCTTCTCCTCCTGGTTCTTTTGTAGGTGCTCTCCACCCCTGAGAGCATGTTGGCCCCACCATGATGATCAAGTGCTGCTGGCTGGGTCACTTGGGTCTGTGGCTCTTTAGAAGGCAGGCAGGGGACACAGGTTTCTTTTCCCCACTCTTGCTCTGCCACAGACCCTATCAGAACAGGCTCTTCCCATGGATGCTAAATGACTTGTTGGTGCCTTGGCCGTGGTAGCTCCTGGGACTATGACCACTTCTCTTCAGAAGGACTGAGCTGCAGGTGAATTGGTCCCACCAAACGTCCTGTTTGCTTCTCCCTTGGGCTTTATTCTGATTTTCATGTCTCCCTGTGGCTGCTGGGACACAGTGTGGGGGGGGATCTATACCCTGCTCTACAAGGGAGAGGTGAATCTCCCAGGTTTAAGCCATATATTTCTACTTGAACAGAGAGCAAGAACACATGGGGTGGGTTTTTTTTTGTAAATTGTAAGTGCTGTTTTAAATACATTTTAGCTCTTCTAGGCTGCTTTTGTTCTTATTTCAGCGAACTGGGAGTGGGGAAGGGAGTGGCAGACTTCACCTGAACCAGGCATTTTCTCATACAGGAGCCTTGTGCAGCTTGGTGGATTTGCTATACTGAGCTCTCACAAGTGAGTTGGGACAAGGAAGCATTTGGCTTCAGAGTTAGATGTGCTGAGAAGTAATCAAACCTTTCCAAGTTGTGATGGTGGAACACTGGAACTGGTTGCCCCATTCCTGGAGGCATTCAAGGTGAGGCTTGACAGGGCTTTGGGCAACCTGATCTGGTTGAAGATGCCCAGGGGGGTTTGGACTGGATGCCTTTTGGAGGTCCTTCCAACCCAGACCATTCTACCATTCTATTTTCTTTTTAAATAAATAAATAGCTCAACCAACAAAACCCTGGAGCTCAGGGGAGGGTCTCCATTTCTCACCCTCTAAAGAAAGGGTTGGTTCTTCTTCCACAAAGGCCAGTCTGGGGCTGAATCATTGTGTAGAGGAAGTACTGGATGAGAAGTTTGGGTGTGGGAACCAGACCACCAGCCACATGCTGAACGCCATTGGTGTGTAACAACAGAAGTAGCAGCTGAGATGTGACAGCACTTAATGGTTACCAGCTGCACCAGGGGAGATTCAGGCTGGCTATTAGGAAAGATTTCTTCACTGAGAGGTTTGCCAAACATTGGAATGGGTGAGAGGGTTCCCAAACACTGGAATGGTCTGCCCAGGGCTGTGCTGGAGTCACCATCCCTCAAGGAGCTCAAGCAGTGTGCAGACCTGGTGCTTAGGGATATGGTTTTAGTGTTGAGCCTTCAGTACTGGGCTGAAGTTTGGACTGGGTGATCTTTGAGGTCTCTTCCAATCAGATATCTTCAGTGATCCAAAAAGGCCAGCAGGGCAAGGGAGAGGATTCTCCCCCCTTTACTCTGCTCTCCTCAGACCCCACCTGGAGTACTGTGTAGAGTTCTGGAGCCCCCAGCACAAGAAGGACATGGAACTGCTGGAGACAGTCCAGAGGAGGGCCACAAAAATGCTCAGAGGGCTGGAGCAGCTCTGCTATGAGGACAGGCTGAGAGAGTTGGGACTTTTCAGCCTGGAGAAGAGAAGGCTTCCAGGAGACCTTATAGCAACCTTCCAGTATCTGAAGGGGGCCTACAGGAAGGCTGAGGAGGGACTATTCACAAGGTCTTGTAATGACAGGACGAGGGGGAATGGGTTCAAACCCAGAGGGTAGATGGGCAGAGGGGAGATTTAAAGGGGATGTTAGGAGGAAGTTCTTCACAGTGAGGGTGATGAGACACTGGAACAGGTTGCCCGGGGAGGTTGTGGCTGCTCCCTCCCTGGAGGTGTTCAAGGCCAGGCTGGATGAGGTCTTGAGTGTCCTGGTCTAGTGGGAGGTGTCCCTGCCTATGTCACAGGGGGGTTGGAACTGGATGATCTTTGAGTTCTCTTCCAACCTAAACCATTCTATGATTCTATGATATTGGAGAAGACTGCAAATATAATTGGCCAGGCTCTGCATGGACAAGGCTGCTGAGGATAAGGAAGGTGAGCACAAGGAGATGCCACTGTCTCCTGGGCAAGCAGCTGCTTAGGTCCATGAAGGAACTTTGAGCTGGCTTCTTGTAGTAAATATTCAAAGCAGTAGCTGGGGGTCCAGGGCCTCATAGGCTGAGAGCCATGCTGCACAACACCACTCAATCCATACATTCTACAACTCCTGGGTTTGCTGCATACGTATCTCCTCGGGGTGGTACCCACAGAACTAATGAACCTATGAAGCTGTGGAATGCAGGCCACGGGGATGAGGTTTAACAGCAGCAGGAGCATCCTCTCCACATGGTTAATAGATCACAGATCCACAGAACATCTTTGGTTGAAAGAGACCTTCACGATCATCTAGTCCAGCCTTTGACCCAGTACTGCAAGGTCACTGTCAATGCCCTCATTAGGTGACATTTTGTGTTTGTTAGTGCTCATGCTGCTGCTGCTGATGACCTTTCCCAGCTGAGGAACATCACAGATCACAGAATGCATTGGGTTCAAAGGGACCCTCAAAGGTCACCTTGTCCAATCCCCCTGCAGTCAGCAGGGACATCCCCAACCAGATCGAGTTGCTCAGGGCCCCATCAAGTCTGACCTGGAATGTCTGCAGTGATGGAGACACTAAGACATCAGGAAGAAGTCCTTTACTATGAAGGTGGTGGAACACTGAAACAAGTTGCCCAGGAGGGAGTCAGAGGGCTTATCCCTGGAGACATTCAAAGCCACATTGCACACACTGATCAGGTTTCCTCTCAGTCTTCTCCAGACTAAACAGCCCCAGGGGTCTCAGTCTCTCTCCACATGGGAGATGCTCAAGTCCCCCACTCATCCTCATGGCTCTCCACTGGACTCTCTCCAGCAGGTCCCTGTCTCTGTTGAACTGTGGAGCCCAAAACTGGACACAGTATTGCAGCTGTGGTCTCAACAGGGTGGAGTAGAAGGGCAGAAGAACCTCCCTAGCCCTGCTGGCCACATTTTTCCTGATGTACCCCAGATCCTGAATGAGAACTTGGAAGCCCCAAGCCCATCCTTCCCTGTGCAGACACCACCAGAGAAGAGCCTCCCACCATCCACTTGATGCTTTTTAATGAGATTATTCCACTTGGACACATGTTTTTTCGTGGTACATCACTTGGTGTGGATACAGAGAGGCCAGCAGACACAGACATGACACACGGGCACACACACCCACACACAGAGTCCTGGCACCCCCCCAAAGAAAACAACTCTGGGGTGCAAGAGAGAGACCAACAGAGCTGGATGAAGGTGGTGGCAGAGGACAGCTGGCCCAGGGCAGCACTGGAAAACATCACTGTGGTGCATTGTCTACTGAGTGCGCCATGGGAGGCAGGGATGGATGGGGACTCACACAGAGCAGTGGTAGGGATGGCGGGCAGGTGTCTAGGGGCAGATGGGACCTCTGGGTCAGCTGGAAAGTGGCAGCTTTGGAGGGCACAGAAGTATCAGACATGGATGGGAGGAAGGCAGCTTAGCCTCCAGTGTAGGTTGGTTGGTGTAACCACGCTCCAGGCACCAGAGTGCCTTGGCCAGGGGGGAAATGGTGGAGGATGAGGATCTCCCAGTAGCCCTGGCTGGCTGGTGGATGTTTCCATGCAGCAAGTTGTTCACTTTGGTGGAGCAACTGAGGTCCAAAGTCACTGCTGCAGCTCAGAAGGATGTTGTGGTCCTTGTGGTCCAGTAGGCAGTGCAGTCAACTCTGCCTGGCATTCCACAATTCCGCAGGACTGAGCCCAGCTGAGCTTAAGGGAGCAGCTCCTGACACCCTAAAATATGGACTTCTATGAAAGCAGCCAAACTCAGACCAGTCCGTGGCACCAAGGGAGGTCTCCACATCTGCTGAGCTCAACTTGCTTGGTGGAGTTAGTGAAACCAGCACCAGATCCTGGTGGACAATTTCCACCCCTCCTGTGTCCCGCATTAAGCTGCACTCTCCTTTGAAGCTCAGACTTCTGGAAAGGCAGCCCAAGCTCCATCCTCTCAAGACACAACATGACTTCAGCCTCCTTTCTGCTGGCTCCATCCCCTCAAGACACAACATGACTTCAGCCTCCTCTCTGCTGGCAGGTCCCATCTCTGCTTCACAGAATCACAGAATTAACAAGCTTGGTAAAGACCTCTAAGGTCATCAAGTCCAACCTATCACCCAACACTTCTAATTATCTTCAGAGCAGGTTTGCCCACGCTGCGTGGTGTTGGGTGGTAGACCAGACCAAAGCAGCCAGCAGGTTAGGAGAGCCCACCAAAGACAGAGAAAAGCCCACTGAGATCAGGGACCTGCCTGCCCTGGCTGGGAGTGGTTCAGGTCCAGCTGGGGCTCAGGAGGAGCCAGTTTATACAGCAACACACACACACACAAGCACAAAAAAAATCAGTAACTGCTTCCAACTCTGATGGCCAAGTTCATGCTCCAATTACAGCTCAACACAGGCTTGGCCTCAGTCTTCCAAGCTTGGGGACTTCCNTATATATTATTTTTTTTTTTTTCTGGGTAGAGAAGGGCAACAGGAGATAATTCCTCTTCCAAGCTTCACTTCCAGCTGAGCTCATGAGGTGGGTAGGATGTGCCTTACTCAGCCTCCAGCTGTCATGGCTGTGGGGAGGAATCCCTGGGCAAGGAGGGATTGTCCTGCAGGTCACCCTCAGCCCTGAGTCAGTGTCCAGATACCAGCAGGAAATGCAGGATATTTTATTATTATTATTGTTATTATTATTATTATTAGGGTGTTGTTTTTTTTTTTTGTTTTGCTTTTTTAACATGTTTTAAAAAATAAATAGAAGAAGAAACAAAGCTTTAAAATCTGTTCTTTAAATATTTCCAGCATTGCACAGACAGCACTTCAGCACTCCAAGCCTGCACGTTCCACCAGCGGTTAATTCTGACTCCTGGTTCAGATGTGCTCCTCCCAACCTCCTTTTTCTTTCCTGTCCTTCTTAAGAACACAGCAGATTCTGCCATAAAGCCAAAAAAAGAAACCCCAAAACCACCCAAGCCCTGCAGTGCTCACTGGACATCTGCCCAGTGTGGCTCAGGGCTCTCTGTTGCTTCTCTCCCAAGCTCACCAAAGAGCTGTCAGCATCCCGAGGATGCTTAGGGGAAACACCAAACCAAAGCAAGCCACACGCACACGCACACAAATCCTCTTCCAGCAGCCTCCGTGGTGCCAACCGTTGGGTTCAGGTAGACCTCCTGCCAGAATGGCTCTGCTCAGTCACTGTCTGAGAGCAGGGATTGTCCCCTGGAAGCCTCTGAGGGGCCAGCTGGAGTTGGGGCGCAGGGTGGGGAGGGAGAACAGGAGGTCAGAGATAGTCATCTTCGCTGGAAGGGGAGGTGGGAGTGGAGGCCTCAAGGTCAGAGTCTAGCGAGCTCCCCGATGGTGTTCTGCTCATCTTCCACATCTGGGAGGCAAAGGTCCTCCCCCAGCTGCAGGGGTACCCCACAGCCCTCAGCTGCCGAATTAGCCCCATGGCCGCCAGCCAGTGGCTCCTCGCAGTTCACTTGCTACCCTTTGCACTCCTCTGTTTGCTCATGGCTGTTAGCATCTGGCTGATGTACGAGGTCAAAAGGTCATCCATCTTGTACCCCTGTGGGGGAAAGAGAAAGCTGTGAGCTGCCCTCAGAGCACAACTTTACAGCCTCTGGTGCACGGCTCCCAGGCACACTGGCTGCCAGCTGGTGACTTTACAGTTTCCAGGTACATTTTGGCCTGTTCCACCATTCTTCTTGGGTGAAATGACACCACCACAAGGAACCTGGTCCAGATATCATTTGCAGCATAGAGATGGAGGAACTCAGCCTCCCAAGATGCTGTTGACGGATATTTGGATGGGGCTTGGGCTTTCAAATGGTGAACGTGATACTGAATGCCTCATAGAATCATAGAATGGTTTAGGTTGGAAGAGACCTTAAAGCTCATCCAGTTCCAAACCCCTGTGCCATAGGCAGGGACACCTCCCACTAGAACAGGTCACTCAAGGCCTCATCCAGCTTGGCCTTGAACACCTCCATGGAGGATGTTCAAGGGCCACAACCTCTCTGGGCAACCTGTGTCAGTGTCTCACCACCCTCACTGCAAACAACTTCCTCCTAACATCCAGTTTAAATCTTTCCTCTGCCAGTTTAATCTCATTCCTCCTCGTCCTGTCATTACAAGAGCTTTCCAATAGTCACTCCCCAGCATTCCTGTTAGGCACTTTTCAGATATTGGAAGGCTACTCCGAGGTCTCCTGGAAGCCTTCTCTTCTCCAGGCTGCAGAGACCCAACTCTCTCAGCCTGTCCTCACAGCAGAGCTGCTGCAGCCCTCTGAGCATCTTGGTGGCCCTCACATTAATAACAGCTAATCCAGAAGGAATTTTCATCCATAATGCTTTGGGGTTAGGACACTCTAGGAGGAGATTTGTTGCTGTGACTGTTACTAGGGATAAGCTGGGCAAAGGCAAAAGCTTTGTACAAGGCTTCAAGAGTACTCCCTGAGCCCACATTAGCTTTAATGTGCTTTTCAGTGCAGTGACAGGGAGCAGTGCCCACGCTCCTGCGATGACAACTGCCCAAAAGCCTCAGGTTTGCTTGCAAATTGGATGATGGAGCAAGTGAGAGCCCTGACCAACTGAGGCTTGGGAAATCCAGCAGGAAAAAAAAACATCACAACACGTTGAGGGTTCTTCTAGGGGACCACTCTCAGCTCAGAGAAGCCCTGAGGCATGATTTGCTGGCAAGCATTTAATTTCGCCTGTCCAAGCCAGGATTTGGTCATACTGTGCCCACAAAGCTGCTTACCAGGGAGGTCTCACAGAGCAGCTTGCTTCCTCTCACCAGGTTGCCGATGGTTATATGGAAGTAAGTGTTGCCACTGCTCCAGTTGGAGATCTTGGTGAAGGGGTGAGTGATGAGAATATCCTGGTGGGGGACACAAGACCAACACTCAACACACGAGAGCCTCAACTTTCATGAAGGGCTGTGGGGACCTCTTCTGTCCTCATTCACTTTAAATCAAAGCAGACCAAGGAGGCCCTACTGTGATATGACTGTGCCACGGGAAAGGTGCTGAGATCACAGAAACATAGAATTAACCAAGCTGGAAAAGACCTTCAGGTCATTGAGTACAACCTATCACCTAACACCTTCTCATCAACTAAACCATGGCACCAAGTGCCACCTCCAGCCTCTTTTTAAATACTCACAGGGACAGTGACTCCACCACCTCCCCAGGCAGCCCATTCCAATGCCAATCACTCTTTCTGTAAAGAACTTCTTCATAACACCCAGCCTAAACCTGCCCTGACACAGCTTGAGACTGTGTCTCCTCATTGTGTCACTGATGCCTGGCAGAAGAGATCAACCCCACCTGGCCACAACCTCCTTTCAGGTAGTTGTAGAGATCAATAAGGTCTGCCTTGAGCCTCCTCTCCTCCAGGCTGCACACCGCCAGCTTCCTCAACCTCTCCTCACAGGGCTGTGCTCCAGCCTTGATGCCTTTCTCTGGACACTTTCAAGCACCTCAACATCTTTCTTCAATTGAGTGGCTCAGAACCAGACAAAGTACTCAAGGTGTGGCTTAAGCAGGCAGAAGGACTTCCCTGGTCCTGCTGGCAACATTACTGCTGATGGAGGTTAGGATGCCATTGGCCTTTTTGCCACCTGGACACACTGCTGGCTCATGTTCTGCTGCTCTTCACTAGTGCCTGTCCTGGTAGGGCATAAAATCCTGCCAAATTAGTTCAAACCCCCTGCTCTCCTCCTCCCATTGCAGGTCCAGGAGTTGATGGGTGTGAGCAAATCAATGGAGGGTTTGGGCCCGACGAAGCCCCAAGGGTTAGGTGCTCGGCACATGACCATGTCAGGTGTCTTCTGCTGTCCCTCACGTGCCAGGGTGGAAACCTAGGCACAGGACTTTGAATTCATTGGCCAAAACAATGGGTGCTAGTGCCTATTGGCCAGTTTCACTTTCAAAATAGTGTATTTAAGGGGTTGAGTTAGAGCTGTTGTCTCCTTTTTCCTGCTGCCTTCCACCAGGACTGGAGGTCTGTTTGCAGCTCTTTCAGGGTGGCCACATGTTGCAGTGTGTTGTGCAGCTTGCACCAGCAGCCTAGCAGCAAGGCAACTCTTTCCTCCTCCTCTACTGGGAAACTCTGTATCTATGGCAGGGAGAATCACCTGCTTGCCCTGCTGGCAACTCTGTCTCTTTCTCTCTGCCTTTTGTAGCTGGATCTGAATAATTCCACTAACTTCTCTCCTGCTGCTAACCCCCCCTGGCCGATCTACCTTCGCCTCTCTGCTGCATCAACAGATGGTGAGATAAGATTGGGGAAGGGGGGAAAGGTGGTAGGGGTGGTTAGAAGAACCCCTCTTAGGGATTTTGATCTCTGGGAGGGCTGTGGTGTTTCTGTATTACCTTTTCACTGTATGTATCTGTAAATATCTGTTATACATTGTAAATATCTGCTTGTATATTGTGCATAGATGTAAATATAAAGCTTCATTTATTAGCTTCCAGTCGACTGATTCCCAGCCTGGGTTATTTCAGAGTGGCTGGGGGGGGGTGAAGCTAACTGCCAAACCACCACAAGCTCTTTCATGGTGGCCACCACTTTGCAGCCTGCATTGCAGCCTGCACCAGCAGCCTAGCAGCAAGGCAACTCTTTCCTCCTCCTCTACTGGGAAACTTCGTATCTATGGCATCAGTGAGCACAGGCTAAGACTCCACAGGTGTGATTAGGATTTTTCCCTGTTACCAGTTTCCTATTTTCCAAGTTCTGACTGTTTAAGCTGTTTAAACTCTTTAATTCAGTGTTTAGAAGTAACCTTTGTGTAATTGCTTCCTGTCGACCTCACATCCAAAGAATCTCAGGGAATTTTCCTGAATTTTTAAATATTAATTTTAAAATTCGTTAAAATATTATTAATCATAGAATCATAGAATGGTTTAGGTTGGAAGGGACCTCAAAGATCATCCAGTTCCAACCCCCCTGTGTCATAGGCAGGGACACCTCCCACTAGATCAGGTCACTCAAGGCTTCATCCAGCCTGGCCTTGAACACATCCAGGGAGGGAGCAGCTACAACCTCCCTGGGCAACCTGTTCCAGAGTCTCACCACCCTCACTGTGAAGAACTTTCTCCTAACACCCCTTTTAAATCTCCCCTCTGCCAGTTTAAACCCATTACTCCTCATCCTGTCATTACAAGACCTTGTGAACAGTCCCTCCCCAGCCCTCCTGTAGGCCCCCTTCAGATACTGGAATAATTCATAACTGGTTATTAATAAACAAAACAGTACCCCCAGGCCCCTCTCTGCCTGGCTGCTCTCCAACCACTCTGTCCCCAGCCTGTAGTGCTGTAGGGGGTTGTTGAGCCTCCACTGCTTGTGGAGCACTGCCTTGCTCCAATGGCCATGTGGCTGGTGGAAGTATCTAGTAGGACCACATTTACTCCAGCTCCTGTCCTAATGGCTGTGGAAGGATTAGGAGAGCAGTGTGTGCATCCTAACCCTTGATAATCCCACTCCATCTCCTGCTGAAAGAGGACTGGGATGGCTCTCTGGAACAGTGAATTTCTGCCCTCCAGAAGCTTTGCTGGCTAGCCAGCCTTGCTAACTAGGCTTAAAGAGAGCTCCTGAAGTTCTGAACCACATGCTTTTTGGTGATGACCTCTGGGAGGTGTTGGGGAGTGGGTTCTGGAGCACCTGGTGAAGACCTCAGTTTTGCTTACCTTGGTTTTGGGATCAATGAGGCTGACTCCATGCTTATTGATGGCAATGAGAAGGATTTCTGGATAATTTGGCTCCGTGGTTTGCTGTTGGGAATGAGATGAACTGGTTAGGGGAAGTGCCATGTGAAATCAGACCTCTTCCTGTTTCCTCTCTCCTTGCCATTTGGTGCCCCACTAACTGCCATCCAGCTCACCCTCACTGAAGGTCTCAACAGCACCAGGGCTGCCTAGTTAAGCAGAGGTCTCCTAAATGCACCACACCCAGTGGCTGAGTTGCTGACAGCATTTAGTCCCTTGCTTCCTTCAGTGGCCTGCCAAAACTAAAGATATTTTGCCATTGTCAAGGAAAAGCTGGGACAAGCTGGTAGACCCCCAGGTATCTCCTCAGCCAGCTTCTGCTTAGTGGTGTGGTCTTGCCCATGCCTGCTGCCTGAACCTCTAGGCCAAGGCTATGATGCTCTGTCCCTTTCTGATCTTTCAGTTTTGTTGCTGCTGGCAAACCCTTCTCCTAGCCCTTTGCCATGAGGACCTGCAGCTTGTCTGCTTGATGGGACAGAGCAGAGGGGATGAGGCTCAGCTCCTGGCTCTGCCATAGATTTCTTGGCTACCAGGCCACAAATCAAAGACTCTATTCACAGAATGAATCACAGAATCACAGAATTCCCAGGCCTGGAAGGGACCTCAAAAGCTCATCCAAGTCCAACCCCCCTGCCACAGCAGCATCACCTAGACCAGATCACACAGGAATGCATCCAGGTGGGTTTTGAATATCTCCAGAGAGGGAGACTCCACAACCCCCTGGGCAGCCTGTTCCAGTGTTCTGGCACCCTCACAGGGGTAAAAAAAAAAATCAATCCTCCTCATTTTTAAATGACACTTCCTATGACTCAGTTTCCACCCAGTGCCCCTTGGCCTGGCACTGGACATCACTGGGCAGAGCCTGGCTCCAGCCTCTTGGCACTCACCCTGCACATCTTTATCAACATGAATGAGGTCACCTCTCAGACTCCTCCTCTCCAACCTACAGAGCCCCAGCTCCCTCAGGCTTTCCTTGTAACAGAGGTGTTCCATTCCCCTCAGCATCTTTGTGGCTCTGCACTGGACTCTCTCGAGCAGTTCTATGTCCCTCTTGAACTGAGGGGCCCAGAACTGGACACAGTAGTCCAGAAGTGGCCTCACCAGGGCAGAGTAGAGGGGCAGGAGAACTTCTCTCAACCTACTAACCACTGCCCTTCTAATACACCCCAGAAAGGCATTGGCCCTCCTGGTCACCAGAACTCATTGCTGGCTCATGCTCAACCTCCCATCCACTACGAACCCCAGATCCTTTTCCTCTTTGCTGCCTTCCAACAGGTCAGTCCCCAACCTATACTGATCTCTGGGGTTGTTCTTTCCCAGGTGCCAGACTCCACACTTACCCTTGTTGAATTTCATTTCATTTCTCCCTGCCCTCCCCTCCAGCCTGTCTGAGTCTCACTGAATGCCAGCACAGCCTTCTGGTGTGTCTCAGCCACTCCACCCAGCTTGGTGTCATCAGCAAACTTGCTGCCAGTGCCCTCTGTGCCCTCACCCAGGTCGTTGATGAATATATTGAAGAGAAGTGGTCCTAGTACTGACCCTTGTGGGACCTCACTAGCCACAGACCTTCACATCCTTTATGCCATTTAAGATGGACACAGCAGAAAATGAGATGCTCGAGTTTAAGGAAGTGATGAATAATCCCAGCAACTCGTTTCCAGCCCAGGCTCACAGTGTGGTCATTGAGAAGAGGGAGCTGTAACAAGGTCTGCAGTGCACTTGGCCATGACCAGTGGCCTCTGTTATCTTTTATGGGGGGTCTGGTGCTCTGGTGGGGAGTCTGGATGTGGCTTGTGGTGGGTGCAGACACATCCTTTGGTAAAACACGTGGCCCCTTCTGCCTTGCTGAGCAGAGAATGGTTCTGGGACCCTCAGGTGCTCCAGCCCTCTGACCATCTTTGTGGCCCTCCTCTGGATCCTCTCCAGCAGTTCCATGTCCTTCCTGTGCTGGGGGCTCCAGAACTGCACACAGTACTCCAGGTGGGGTCTGAGGAGAGCAGAGTAAAGGGGCAGAATCCCCTCCCCTGCCCTGCTGCCCACAGCTTCTCTTAATGCAGCCCAGCACACAGTTGCTGTCTGAGCTGCGTGTGCACACTGCAGGCTCATGTTGAGCTTCTCATCCACCCAGACCCCCAGGTCCTTTTCCTCAGGGCTGCTCTCCAGCCACTCACCACCCAGCCTGGAGTTGTGCTTGGGATTGCAGCGACTCAGGTGCAGGACCTTACACTTGGCCTTGTTAAATTTCATGAGGTTAGCCTGGGCCCACCTCTCCAGCCTGTCCAGCTCCCTCTGGATGGATCCCTGCCCTCCAGCAAGTCGACTGTGCCACACAGCTTGGTGTCATCTGCAAACTTGCTGAGGGTGCACTCGATGATGAAGCTCTACAGTGTCTCAGATAGAGCAGCAAAAAATGAGTGCATTGGCCTGATGTAGGTGGGGAGTCTCACTCCTTCCCTGCTTCACCAGGAACATATCTGGAGCCCCTCTGTGATATGGGGCTCCCGAGCTTGGCTCAAAGCTGCCAGAGAGCCTCCCCCCTCCCCACTCCCCAAGCAGGACAGGTACCTTCACTTCAAAGAATGCTGATCCAAATGTAGGCCACTTGAAGATAATCTTTAGGAAGGCAAGCTTGGCTTCTTCTCTCGTTTTGCCTGCGTGCTTGTTGTAGTATGCCACGATGGACTGCAACAGAGAGCAGAGCTGGGAGGTTTGCACTGCCTAGCACCAGAGGTGTTTGCAGGAAAGAAGCACCAGGCCCACAAAGATTGCAGAATCAAAGAATGCTCTGGGTTGGAAATAACCTCCAAAGGTCATCAATGTCCAAGCCATTTGCAGTCAGCAGGGGCATCCCCAGCTAGATCAGGTTGCTCAGAGCCTTGTTGAGCCTCACCTTTAATATCTTCAGGGGTGGGGCCTCAACCACCTCCCTGGGCAACCTGTCCCAGTGTTCCCCCACCCTCATGGTGAAGATCTTATTCCTAACATCCAATCTAAATCTGCTCTTCTCTGATCTAAAACCATTGCTCTCATCCTGTATCTACAGGCCTTTATAGGCAGTTTGGAAGGGACCTCCAAAGCTCATCCTGTTCAAATCCCTGCAGTGAGCAGGGACATCCTCAACTAAATCAGGTTGCTCAGAGCTCTCTTGAGCCTCACCTTGAACATCTCCAGGGATGGGGCCACAGCCACCTCCTTGGGCAATGTGTTGCACCATCCTCATAGCAAAGAACTTGTTCCTAACATCCAATCTAAATCTGCTCTTCTCTAGTTCGAAGCCATTGCCTCTCATCTTGTCACCACAGGCCTTTGTAAGAAGTCTCTCTCCAGCCTTTTGGCAGTCCCCCTTCAAGTCCTGGAAGGTGGCAATGGTCAACTCTAGTTTCTGCTCCAGTGAACACTTCACAACTGTGGTGACTGATCACTGGAACAGGATTTGCAACCAACCCAGGTCCCTCCTCCTTTAGATGAGCTATGCTGGTGACTCCATTAAAGGCATTCTAAGGTTTAACATCCCAATTTATGCAGCAGAGGAACCTGAGAGCCCTTCAAGCCCAAGAAGCTGCTGCTTCACTGGTTAGGCATATAGCTGAGTTCATGTCTCACAAAGCTAGGGCAGAGTAGATTTAGATTGGACCAAGGAGTTCCTTGCTATGAGGGTGGTGCAACACTGGAATGGGTTGGATACCTCAACTCTGGGAGTCTTTAAGACCAGGCTGGATGAGGCTATGAGCAACCTGGTCTAGTGGCAGGTGTCCTTGCCTGTGGCAGGGAGGCCTGGAACTGAATGATCTTTATGGTCCCTTTCAACATTAAAGCATTCCATGATGCTATGAAACAGAAAGGAACTTCAGAAACTGTTTCTTGGCAGTCAGCCACTTGTGTCTCCAGACCTGTCTGTACCTGTGCCACAGCCACCTGAGTAAAGAAAGGACAATGGCACTTCTGATCAGTAGTCTGCCTAAAACATGGACCTTGACATGAGACCACCTCCCAGCCTCTGTCCTTAGGGTGTTTGTCTGCTCACCTCAAGGCTCAGGAGGCACCGTGGGTCACTCCTTCTATCTGTATCAAGGCTAAATGGGGACCATGGGTCACTCGTTCTGGCTGCCTCAGGGCTCAGGAGGGACCATGGCTCACTCACTGTGCCTGCCTCAAGGCTCAGGAGTCACCATGGGTCACTCCTTCTGGCTGCCTTAGGGCTCAGGAGGGACCATGGATCACCATTCTGGCTGCCTTAGGGCTCAGGAGGCACCATGGCTCACTTATTCTGCCTGTCTCAGGGCTCAGAAAGGACCATGGCTCACTCATTCTGGCTGCTTCAAGGCTGAGGAGGCACCATGGGTCACTCATTCTGGCTGCCTTAGGGCTCAGGAATGACCATGGGTCACTATTTTGGCTGCCTCACTTCAACACTAAACACCAGAGAAGCCACCTCTGAGTGTGGGCTTCCCCCAGTCATGCCTGGAGCATGACTCAAGCTGCTGCTTTACCCTTTTCCAGTCATCTGGGGAGAGCTGCCGGACGAGGTCCTGAGGCACCAGCTCCTTCAGCAGCTTGGGGATGCTGGGGAAATAGGACTTGTCATCCTCAAACTTCACCCGGTAGATGAGAGCCGCCAGCTGCAGGACCTCCTCCCGTGTGCACTTGTGGTAGCCACGCAGGTACTTGGGCAACTCCTGCAGGAGGTAAGCACAAATACAGGTTGGGCAGTGAGTGGCTGGAAAGCAGCCCTGAGGAGAGAGACTTGGGGGTGCTGGTGGAGGAGAAGCTCAACATGAGGCAGCAGTGTGCACTTGCAGCCCAGAAAGCCAAGCAGAGCCTGGGCTGCATCAAGAGAAGTGTGGCCAGCAGAGCCAGGGAGGTGTAGGAAGGCTGCTCCTTGCCGTGCAGCTCAACTGAGCTCTCTGTAGTTGTAATGGGTTAAGCCCACCGGGGACCTTCTGACTCCTCCCCGGGGGGGTAGCCTGACCTTTCCCCAGGTGTCATGGTTAGCATCTCCCTCTTCCTGCCACGGATTTGCTATAAGAGGGGGCAACATCTTGTTCTCTCTCTCCTGCCTTGGCCAACTCCTTGCTGCTCTGCTGCAAGGCCACCACCTGCTCCTCAGCCAACATGTGGAGGGCCACCACTGTTTTCCTTGGAACTCATGCTACCAGCATGTCATCACAAAAAGCCTGCACCCTGCTTCATCCAACATCAAAATCATCCATCTCAGCATTTGGACTCAATTGCCTTCCACGGGTTGTATTTCTATTTTGGGTATTTTGTTCCCTTTCTCCCCTTTTTCCCCAGCCTCTGTAATAATTTCTCCTCATTTCCCCCTTAACCTTGCATTCTGGTTCCCTTTTCCTCCCACCTTCCATTAAAAAAAAAACCAAAAACCCACAAAAAAAACAACATAAAGCAACCTTTACCTCCTCTTTATTGTTAAAGTTTTATATCTTTTTACTTCCAAATCGAACTGAGGATTTATTGGGCTTTTGGGGCGCAGGGGTAGCTAGCTTAAACCCAATACAGATAGGCAAAGCCTTTGCAACCCATTCCCAACCCCTCCCAAGACTCCCAGAGTACCTGGTAGTAGTGGAAGATGGAGTCTGCCATGGAGTCCTTTCCAGGGGTTGTGTTGGTCCACAGCTTTTTCATGAAGAACACTTGATAGGTGAGAGAAGGCACTATACCTGTGCAGTGGGAGGCAAGGAGAGGGTATGAAGTTGTTCCAGGGGAAGTTTTGGTTGGATAATAGGAAAAAAAAAAATCTCTTCACTGAAAGGGTTGTAAAATCCTGGAACAAGCTGTCCAGGGAAGGGGCAGAGTCCCTATCTCTGCCTCAAGCTTAATTTCCACTTTCTGCTCCCTTTGAGGAGCTCCAGGCTCAAGACACATGACAAGAGGACACAGCCTCAAACTGCACCAGGGGAGGTTTAGGTTGGACTTTAGGAAGATGTTCTTCACTGAAAGAGTGATTGGCATTGGAATGGGCTGCTTGGGGAGGTGGTGGAGTCACCATTCCTGGAGGTGTTTAAAAGGAGGCTTGGATGAGGCACTTAGTGCCATGGTGTAGTTAATTAGGTGTTAGGTTGGACTGGATGATCCTAGAGATCTCTTCCAACATGATTAATTCTATAATTCTGAAGGGATTTAAAAGACATGTAGAAGTGGTGCTGAGGGAAGTGGTTTAGTGGTGACCTGCCTATGGAGGGGGGTTGGAACTGGATGATCTTTGAGGTCCCTTCCAACCTAAACCATTCTATGATTCTATGACCTGGCCGTGCTGGGTGAATGGTTGGGGGTGATGATCTCTAAGGCCTTTTCCAACCTAGACAATGCTTTGATTCTGTGTTTGAGGAATGCTGCCAGTACCAGCTGGCAACCAGTGTGTCCCTATCAGCCTGGGTGCCCTCACAACCTGCAGTGATAGGGACACTCAACAAGGCCAAGTGACCTATGGAAGGCCAGACAAAACCTCATCTTTTCCTTGCAAAGCCTGAAGAAAATGGGAAGAGTGCCTGGATTCATTTGCACTGCAAAGGGAATGCTCATGCCTAGTGCAGGGCAGAGGAACTGTACTCTGGAGGCATCTGTGCCTTGAAGCCACTGATACATTCAGTACATCTTCTGACAGGTGCCCTGTGGATGTGGGCAGCAAGGTGAGATCAATCCCACCACTGGAACCTTCCCATAGCCAGGCTCTGGAGATGTGTCCACCAGCAAGTTCTCCTCACTGGGGCAAAATCTAGCCCTGGAGCAGAGGTCTTGCTGCTTCTGGAGAGGCCATCTCCTAGGTGATGTCCCCAGGGCTTGTGCAGACAACACACACACAGCAGTGTGGCCCAACAGAGATGGCAAACTGTGTGGCCAACCTTGCCTGAAAGGGCTGAGGGCTCTAGAAGGGCTCTGTATGACCCATAATGGAGAGAAGTCACAGTTACCATCTTTTGCAGGTCTTGCTTTCTTTATCCAGTCTGTCAGATGCCTCACAAAGTCAAAGAAGAAATCTCCCTCGGGCACACTGATGACCTGCAGAACACAGCACAGGGTTGCAAAGGCTGAGCAAGAGGCTACAGGCAGGCTTGGCCACTGTCCCATCTCCTGTAGTTGGTTGCTCACTTCTTTGTCCTGCTTACCCTGATGAGTTACAAGCTGCTGACGTGAGGGAGCCACTGCCAGCACCTTGCTGCAGGCTCTGGCTCTAATTTCACCCATTACTCCTCAGCACAGCTTCCTGTTTCACCAGAGCAATTAATTTCCCTTCCTGATGTCTATCTCCACAGACTTCTCCCAGTTGCCTGAGGCAGCTCTAAGATGCACCTTTTCCTTACTTGGTCCTCTAACACAAACCCAGCTCAGCACCAGGCTTGGAGAGCTTTGCCTCTCTGTTTTGAGCTCTTGGGGATGATTTCTGGACGTCAAGGCTGTGGGGACTGCAAACCTCACTTGCAGCAGGACAGATCTGACACAGGAACACCACACCACAGCTCCTCTGAGAGGGTGCAGGTAGCTCTGACTCCATCAATATCTGCCCAGTGTCAGGTGGGTAACTCTGAGTGCCTGAGGGCTGGCTCAGCCCCTGGGAGGGGTCACTTACCTTGTCGGAGATTTTGACAAAGAGGCTGAAGCCCTCAGAGGATTTTAAGAGCAGCCTGGTGGAGATGTTCTGGCAAAAGTCCTTGGCCTTCGTGCTGGACTCCACCTCAAACGCCTACAAGGAAAGGAAGAAGTTCATCACTGCTGCCTCAAGGTCAATCTCCACTTTCTGCTCCCTTTGAGGAACTCCAGGCTCAGGTGCACAAAGGCATTTATGTGCCCAGTGCAGTCAGTGACATTGTGGATTGTGGTCCTGGCCATGGGAAGGGACATTGCAGAAGCTTGCTCGTGCTGCTGCTGTACTGCTGTGCTCCATGATGCTCTCTCTACGCTCTGTGCTGCCTTGTTCAGGGCTCTCCAGGCAGTGCAAGACTTTCCAGTTAGGTCTCAGAACTGTTTGCCTAGTGGGAGTACAGAGAGAGCGAGACACCTCCAGCCTAATTTGTCTCTCCAGTGATGATGAGGAGGTCAGATGCCTGTCTGGCTTAGGCCAGTTGCCTGATTTCTAGACAGCTGAGAGAGGAGAAATGACTCCTGCTTCACATGTGGATGGCACATCTAAAGGACTGTCCCATCTGCCTGCAGGTCCTAGTCCAAGTTTGGTCTTCTGAGCTGTGCTCAGCATTTGCAGCACTTCAGTTTTGCTCTGCCCTCTAAGGAATTTAAGCTTTTGACCACCACATGCATGTCTATGTAAGCCTGCAGCACCAAACTGCTATGAGGACAGGCTGAGAGAGTTGAGGCTCTGCAGCCTGGAGAAGAGAAGGCTCCGAGGAGACCTTTTAGTAGCCTTCCAGTATCTGAAGGGGCCTACAGGAGGGCTGGGGAGGGACTGTTCACAAGGTCTTGTAATGACAGGATCAGGGGGAATGGGTTTAAACTGGCAGAGGGGAGATTGAAACTGGATGTTAGGAGGAAGTTCTTTACAGTGAGAGTGGTGAGACACTGGAATGGGTTGCCCTGGGAGGTTGTGGCTGCTCCCTCCCTGGAGGTGTTTAAGGCCAGGCCAGATGAGCAACTTGTTCTGGTGGGAGGTGTCCCTGCCTATGGCACAGGGGGGTTGGAACTGGATGATCATTGAGGTCCTTTCCAACCTAAACCATTCTATGTTTCTATGACCTGTGTTCCACACCCCACCAGAGATCAGCCTGCAGCTCAGTATGTTGTACTGCAATGATGCTGCTTTGCCAGTCTATCTAGGTGACTGCCATGGCCAAAAGGATGACAGCAAACCCATCCAAGTGCAGAAGTACCCCCCTGCCTCCTTCTGCTGGCTCCCACACTGCCGTGCTTGTTGCTGGTCATGCAGAAAAGAGTCCCCAAAGTGATGAGAAATCCCAATAGTTCTCTCAGCTCTCCATCAAAGACAGCCAAGGGCACACATGGCAGCTGGGGAGGAATTATCCTTTCCCTGCCGTGGGTGTGCACTGCTCTACACATAACCCACTTGGAAGCAGAGAAACTGAGTTGTGCCCAAGGGTATGAGGAGAGAGCTGAGCCCCACAGGAAGACAAATCAGTAGCAGGAGAGGGAAGCATCTGCAAGGATATGCATATCTGCTCTGTCATCAGAGTAACCATCTGCCTCCTTAGCACTTAGGGTGCTCAATGAGAGGTTCCTGAGTGCAGCTGTCATGATTTCTGTGTCATCTCAGGTCAGGAGGAATAATTTCAGTTGCCTAACTCTCAGCATGGCCAAAGCCAACTCCCCAGGGCAGACCTATCATGCTATGGCTATAGCTGGCTGGACAGCATCCATGGGCTTTGGATGCAAAGAACTGATGGCTAAGGCTTATGAACCACTGAGAGAGTGGATGAAGGTAAACCCACCCAAGCCTCCTCTTGCTGGAGTCATACTATAAAGCCTGCAGCAAGCACCCCCCAGATCCCTCACTTCTTGATAAAGCTGAATTACAGTAAACAAACAAAAAAAAAGAGCCCTGAACTGCTCAGGGTAGATAAGGATGCATTTTCCTTACACTGCTCTGCTCCAGAGTCTTCTGAAAGGGCTGAGTTTAGCTGAGTGTGGCAGAGCAGGGCACTGCCCCATTGGAGGTGTGAATGGGGTGCGAACTGTGGCAGGGCACACCCCAGTCCACTGCCCCACCAGAGGTGTGAATGGGGCAGGATACGGTCTTCCTCCCTTCCCACCCTCTTAGTATAATAGGTGTGAAGTGCCTTCTCCCACCCTCTGTGGGCTTGAACAGGGAGGGAACAAATCGCTTCAGTATATATATGGCAGCTGGACAGATTGCAGCAGGACCTGCACTCAGACCTGTACCGGGACCTTCACTGGGACCATCACTCGGACTTGCACTCAGATCTGCATTCGGACCTTCACTTGGACCTGAACGGGACCTTCACTGGGACCTGCACTCAGATCTGAACTGGGAGCTGCACTGGGACCTGCACAGGGACCTGAACGGACCTGAACACGGACCTGGAGACATGAACCTCGCACTGACTTTGAGCCGGACCTTGAGGAGCATCCTGGCTTCTTGCTGCAGGACCTGCCTCTAACGGTAAACTGCAGCCATTCGTGGGAATACCACAGAGCACCCCGGCCTTCCCCTGCCTTGCATCATGATCCTGGCTTCGGGAAAGCTGTGCCTACAGCAGTCTTGGACGCTGGCAGGCACTGGACTCCGGACACTGCCGTGAAAGAGACAGTCTCCCATCTGTAAGTAGGGCAAAGCTGTTTCATGCCCAAACCTTTCAATTTTTTCTGACTTTTCCTGAATTACAAGAAAAGGCATCCTTGTGAAGACTTTCCCTGACTGAATTAGGACCCAAACTTAAACCAATTTACACACAGATTGTGGGTGGGGCATTTAGAAATTATAAAAGCTACATAATTTATAATTTCTGCCTCTTCAATTGCCCACAACCAATTCACTGAGTAAGAACCAATATCATCCTCTTCTGAGATTTTAAAAAGAAAATTGAAAACCATCCTGACAGGAAAGAAAAAAAAAAAAAAAAAGAGGAATCTCCTTCTTCATCATTTACCTCATCAGTATCATCAGGGAAGTAAACCTTGTGGAAAATCTGGGTGGTTTTGTGCTGAATGGCTTCCACCTCTACCAGATGGGGTGGATACTTCCTGGATCCATTCCTGCAAAACAGAAGGTGGCATCTAAGGCTATGCTGAATTGTAAATAAGAATTTTTTTCCCAAGGATTCTAGCCCTGGGCTGGACAAAAAAATCCCTGAATGGGGCTGAACAGAATGTTGGAGATAAATCTATGCAATTTCATTCATTTCATTCTCTCCATCATTTATGAAAAGTCATGGAGAACAGGAGAGGTGCCTGGGGACTGGAAGAAAGTGAATGCCACTCCTGGGACCAGTCTTGTTCAACGTCTTTGTGGGTGCCATGGACAGAGGCATTGAGTGCAGCCTCAGCAAGTTTGCTGATGGCACCAAGCTGTGTGCTACAGCAGACAGGCTGGAGGGCAGGGATGGCATCCAGAGGAACCTGGACAGACTGGAAAGGTGGGCACAAGCTAACATCATGAGGTTCAACAAGGCCAAGTGCTGCCTCGAGCTGCAGCTGGGTCGAGGCAATCCCAAGCACAAATCCAGGCTGGGCAGTGGAGAAGAGGGACTTGGGGGTGCTGATCCACGAGAAGCTCAACATGAGCCAGTAGTGTGCACTTGCAGCCCAGAAAGTCAACCAGATCCTGGGCTGCATCAGGAGAAGTGTGGCCAGCAGGTTGACGGAGGTAATTCTCTCCCTCTACTCAGCCCTGGTGAGACCCCACCTGGAGTACTGCACCCAGTTCCAGAGCCCCTGTTACAAGAGGGATGTGGACATGCTGGAGAGTGTCCAGAGAAGGGCCAGGAGGATGCTCAGAGGACTGCAGCACCTCTGCTATGAGAACAGACTGAAAGAGTTGGGGCTGTGCAGTCTGGAGAAGAGGAGGCTCCCAGGTGACCTTCTTGTGGCCTTCCAGTATCTGAAGGAGGCCTACAGAAAAGCTGGGGAGGGACTTTTGAGGCTGTGAGGGAGTGACAGGACTAGGGGGAATGGAGCAAAGCTGGAGGTGGGGAGATTCAGATTGGATATGAGGAGGAAGTTCTTCAGCATGAGAGTGGTGAGAGCCTGGAATGAGCTGGCCAGGGAGGTGGTTGGAGCCACATCCCTGGAGGTGTTTAAGGTCAGGCTGAATGAGGCTGTGGGCAGGGGGGTTGGCACTAGATGATCCTTGTGGTCCCTTCCAACCCTGACTGGTGAAGGTACAGGGAGGAGAGACAGCAGGCTACCTGTGTACAGCCTCTCTGGACCTCTTTGTGTCCAGAGTGGGGTATGGGAAGAGGTCTGAATTGTTGTACAAGGGGGTATTGTGTTGTTATTGAACTGTAAATATATGTAAATTTGCCTTGTATATATTTATTGCCTTTTATATTTATTATGTAAGCATAAATTCATTTAACTTCTGAAATTCTGAGTGTGGTAAATTTACTCTGGGTTGGGGGAGTCGTTCTGTAAATTTCCACTTTGTTAGGGTGCAAATCTGAACCACACCACCACAGCATCAGAGCAAGAATCTTTTGTTTTAATCTTCCATTTTAATATATGGTGGTTTGTTTTTTCCCCTTTGAGTAACTTCTTTTTGCCATTTTCTTAATGCTGTGGGTTTGTTTTTTTTTTCCCCTTCTTAAAAAAGAAGCAGGAAAACTTGCAATGGGCAACGTGCCTTTGGTGATGTTGTAGGTGAGTTAGGAGGACCTGGGCCAAGCCACAGAATCAGAGAGTGGTGGGGGTTAGCAGGAACCTCTGAGGATCGTGGAGTCCAACTCCTCTGCTAGAGCAGGATCACCTAAAGTAAATCACACATCCAGTTGGGTTTTGAATGCCTCCAGAGATGGAGACTCCACAACCTCTCTGGACAGCCTGTTCCAGTGCTCTGGTACCCTCAAAAAGAACAGATTTATTTTTTTCCCCCCTCTTTTTTATATGGAATCTCCTGTGTTCCAGATCGTCCATGGAGGTGACTTAATTAATTTCTATTTTACCCCCCACACAATGTATCAGTGGCATCCTGCACCAAAGAAGAAGATCGACACAGAACAAGTGGAATGGGCTGCCCAGGGAGGTGCTGGAGTCACCATCCCTGGAAGCTGGAGAAGCTGGAGAGGCTTTACAAAGGCCTGCAGTGACAGGATGAGGGGCAATGGGTTCAAGCTTGAGAAGAGCAGATTTAGATTGGATGGTAGGAACAAGTTCTTTATTATGAGGGTGGTGGAGCACTGCAACAGGTTGCCCAAGGAGGTGGTTGAGACCCCTTCCCTGGAGGCATTCAAGGTGAGTCTTGATGGGTCCCTGGGTGAACTGCTCTAGTGAGGATGCTTCTGCTGACTGCAGGGGGGCCAGAATAGATGACCTCTAGAGGTCCTTTCTGGCCCAGGCCACTCTATGATTCTATGATAAGTGTTTAAAAAGAGATTGGATGTGGCACTTGGTGCCAGGGCTTAGCTGCTGAGATGGTGTTGGGTGATAAATTTCATGAAATTCAACAAAGCCAAGTGTAAGGTCCTGCACCTGGGTCGCTGCAATCCCAAGCACAAATACAGGCTGGGTGGTGAGTGGCTGGAGAGCAGCTCTGAGGAAAAGGACCTGGGGCTCTGGGTGGATGAGAAGCTCAACATGAGCCAACAGTGTGCACACGCAGCCCAGACAGCAACTGTGTGCTGGGCTGCATTAAGAGCAGCTGTGGGCAGCAGGGCAAGGGAGGGGATTCTGCCCCTTTACTCTGCTCTCCTCAGACCCCACCTGGAGTACTGTGTGCAGTTCTGGAGCCCCCAGCACTAGAAGGACATGGAACTGCTGCAGTGAGTCCAGAGGAGGGCCACGAAGATGATCAGAGGGCTGGAGCAGCTCTGCTATGAGGACAGGCTGAGAGAGTTGGGGCTCTGCAGCTTGGAGAAGAGAAGGCTTCCAGGAGACCTTATAGCAACCTTCCAGTATCTGAAGGGGGCCTACAGGAAGGCTTGGGAGGGACTATTGGCAAGGTCTTGTAATGACAGGACGAGGGGGAATGGGTTCAAACTGGCAGAGGAGAGATTTAAACGGGATGTTAGGAGAAAGTTCTTCACAGTGAGGGTGACGAGACACTGGCACAGGTTGCCCAGGGAGGCTGTGGCTGCTCCCTGCCTGAGGGTGTTCAAGGCCAGGCTGGAGAGACCTGATCTAGTGGGAGGTGTCCCTGCCTATGGCGGGGGGTTGGAACTGGATGATCTTTGAGGTCCCTTCCAACCTAAACCATTCTATGATTCTATGATAGGTTGGACTCAATGATCTCAAAGGTCTTTTCCAACCTGATTGTCTGTGATTCTGTGAAATGCCCTTCTTATCAGCTTGGTCAAACATGGAGTATGGCTGAGAGCTTTCATTGTCCCTGCAGACACCAAAATCACTGAATCATAGAATGGTCTGGGTTGGAAGGGACCTTGAACGATCAGTCCAACCTCCCTGCAGCCACCATGGACATCCTCAACAGATCAGGTTGCCCATAGCCCCCTTGAGCCTCACTTTGAATATCTCCAGGGATGTGGCCTCAACTACTTCCCTGGGCAACCTGTTCCAGTGTTCCCCTACCCTCATGGTACTTATATTTTCTCACACATATTTAGATGCTGTGCTATGGAGGTCTTCTTGGTGCAGTACCTCAGGGCTTTCTGGAGTCTCTGGATGCAGTCTGCTGCCAAGGGATGATGTTTCCTGGACTGCAGGAACCTCTGGACGTGGGGCAGGAGGATGTTACTTGGAGGGAAAAGGCCTGTGCACAACCACAGCAGCTCCCAGCCTTTCTCTTCGCTGTATCTACACAAAGAGAGACCCAGGAGGAAAAAAAGTCACTCATGATGTGGACACTTCACATCTGCTTTGCCCCACACAGGCTGCTGCATTTAGACCAAATGTGCTGGTTTGAGGCTAATTAGAATATTTTAATGAGAAAAATTAGATTATAGGTTCTGAAAAGGAAACAATGGTGGTGTCTACTTCACTCCTAGGTTTGCTGAGACATATAAAAGCAAGGACATAAACACAGATAAGACAGTGTGGGTCTGCCTGCAGAGTCTGAGCTCTCTCTTCCTGGCTTCTGCTTGGATCTGTGTAACCCAACTAACCAGTTCAGCTTCTAACCCCCCTGGCTGATCTTTCCAGTTCACCTTGCACAAAAGGCAGATTCTGGGATAAAGTTGGGGGGGTGGAGAAAAGGTGGAAGGGTGGTTGGGAACCCCTCTTTTGGACTCTGATTTCTGGGAGGGGTATTGTGTTTCTGTATTACCTTTAACCTTTCTATTTCTGTATATAGGTGCAAATATTTGTAACATATTGTAAATACCTGCTTGTATATTGTGCTTAAGCTGTGAATATAAAGCTCCATCCCTTAACACCCAGCTGGCTGAGTCTAGACTGGGTGAATTCAGAAGTGTGTGGGGGGGTGGGGTGGGTAACTCCCGAAGCATTGCACCGAGGGGCAAGAACAACTCTTACTTGATGTGGTTGTCTGTGAGCTGCTTGAGGGTCTGGCAGTAGATTTCATCCTTCAGGGGTTCAGCTTTCAAGGCACCTTCAAATATTTGGTCTGTTAGCTCATTGACTGAGCGGGTCCTTTTGGATGGGTAGTCGCCCATGTACTTCAGCACTGGTGGGAGGCAGGAGTCAAGGATCAGCTAACCAGGGTGTTTGGGGATGCCCTTTTCTTGCTGCTGTGGTTCAAGACATCCTACAGGTGACTGCAGAAGTGGCTGCAGTTGGGTGCAGGGGGACACAGTGTATGGTAAAGGCTTTAAATTGCTTTAGGTGACGTTCCTCTCACTTTTATTATGCATCATTGGGTTCAAACTGGCAGAGGGGAGATTTGAACGGGATGTTAGGAAGAAATTCTTCACAGTGAGGGTGGTGAGGCACTGGAACAGGTTGCCCAGGGAGGTTGTGTCTGCTCCCTCCCTGGATGTGTTCAAGGCCAGGCTCGATGAGGTCTTGAGCGACCTGATCTAGTGGGAGGTGTCCCTGCCTGTGGTGGGGGGTTGGAACTGGATGATCTTTGAGGTCTCTTCCAACCTAGACCATTCTATGATTCTATGATTCTATGATCATCTCAGGTTGAAAGCGTTGAGTGTTGGTCAAGACCTAAGAAAGCTGTGCATAATTCTGTGTTACCTTATCACACATACATGTACCACTGTAAAAAAAAAAACCCCACCAAAACCAAAACCAAAAACCAAAAACAAAACAGAGTTCCAGCTAGTGGCAGACTCAGGTGGAGCTGCAGTTTGGTTTAAAAACCAAATGTTGACCTTCAGCACCACGCCACATTGCTGTTATTGTGCAGAAGAACAGCTCTGAATTAACCTATGCAGCACAACAGGAAGAAAAGGATAAAAGTCCTTTTTTTTTTTTTTTTTTTTTTTTTTTTTTTTTTTTTTCCCCATTTTTTTTATTTCTTTTTTTTTCTATTTTTTTTTTTTTTTTTTTTTTTTTTTTTTTTTTTTCTTTTCCCCAGTTCTTTTAGATCCTTCTTCTGCTATCATTTGCTAGCAAGGGAAAACCAGGCAGTAGCAGCAGTAGTGTAATACCAATAGAATCATAGAATCAGTCAGGGCTGGAAGGAACCACAAGGATCATCTAGTTCAAACCCCCCTGCCATGCCCAGGGACACCCTACCCTAGATCAGGCTGCCCACAGCCTCAGCCAGCCTGGCTGCAAACACCTCCAGGGATGTGGCCCCAACCACCTCCCTGGGCAATCCATTCCAGGGTCTCACCACTCTCATGGTAAAGATCTTCCTGCTCACTCACATCCAGTCTGAGGGAACAGGTTTGAAACAACAGAATAGTTCAAACCATGAAGCTTGATTTCTAGAACAAAGCCTCACCAAAAAACTGAAGCTACATCAACAGACTGGGTCTATATCTGCACTCAACTCCTCTCCCCCATGATCTGTAAAAGTAATGGATACTGAGGCATCAAACCCTGTCCCCAAGGCCACACAAACTGGTTTGCATCAAAACTGGTTAGGGATACAACCTTCNATAGAATAGAATAAGCCAGACTGGAAGAGAACTCCAAGATCATCCAATCCAATCTATCACTCAGCCCTAGTCAATCAACTAGACCATGGCACCAAGTGCTCCATCCAGGCTTTTCTTGAACACCTCCAGGGATGGTGACTCCACCACCTCCCTGGGCAGCCCATTCCAATGCCAATCACTCTCTCTGGGAAGAACTTCTTCCTAACATCCAGCCTATACCTGCCTCAGCACAACTTGAGACTGTGTCCCCTTCTTCTGTTGCTGGTTGCCTGGGAGAAGAGCCCAACCCCACCAGGCTACAACCTCCCTTTAGGCAATGAGGTCACCCCTGAGCCTCCTATTCTCCAAGCTAGACACCCCCAGCTCCCTCAGCCTCTCCTCACAAGGCTGTGCTCCAGGCCCTTCACCAGCTTTGTTGCCCTTCTCTGGACATGTTCCTGTACCTCAATATCTCTCTTGAACTGAGTGGCCCAGAACTGGACACAGTATTCAAAATGTGGCCTGACCAGAGCCAAGTACAGGGGCAGGATAACCTCCCTTGTCCTGCTGGCCATAGTGTTCCTGATCCAGGCCAGGATGTCATTGGCTCTCCTCCCAACCTGGGCACACTGCTGCCTCATGCTCAGCCTAATCTCCCAGCACCCCCAGGTCCCTCCCTGCCTGGCTGTTCTCCAGCCACTCTGTCCCCAGCCTGTAGATGCGTTTTCGAGAGTCACAGCTGAAACATGGAATCATTAAAGTTGGAAGAGATTTCTAAGATCAAGTCCAACCTTCAACCCAACACCATGATTCCCACTAAACCATGTCACTAAGTGCCATATCTACAGATTATTTTAAACTCCACCAGCTCCCTGGGCAGCCTGTTCCAATGCTTGACCACTCCTTTAGCAAAACCATTTTTCTTAATATCCAACCTGAACCTCCCCTGGTGCAACCTGAGGCCATTTCCTCTCATCCTGAAGTATGCAGACTAGAGCTGGTGAGTTAACCACTGAACTGTGTGGACCAGCAGGACTCAACAAGTTGTTCCCTGGTCCTTATTTGTTAAAAAGTAGATCCCCCCACATTTCTCAAAGATGTCTGAGTACAGGTTTCAGGATCAGGCCTGTGACATGGTCTCAAAGCCCTTAAGAAGGACCACAAAACTTTCCTTTGCCTTTGTTTGGGACCCTTTGCTTGTTGGACTTGTGGCCCAAGAGTGAAAGGATATCAATGAAGGCCATGCAGGCTTCTTGGGACAGCTCCTCACTGCCCAGGATCTTCTTCAGCAGTGGTTGTTTGATGGGCTCACGAGTATAACACCACAGCTTGTCCTTCCCACGGCTCTTGGTAATCATCACCCGGCTGAGAGTGTGCTTGGGAGGTGGCCTGGAGGCAAATGCAAGACAAGAGGGAAGGTGGAGAGGTTACAGGAATAAAAAGGACAGCCTGAGGTCAATGCTTCACCTGGGGAGGCTGCTCACTGCACCTGGCTGAAGAGCTTTTACATCAAATGTGACTTCACTGTTTAGCAAGTATCCAGCTCCAGTTCATAGAATCATAGAATCACAGAATGTCAGGGGCTGGAAGGGACCTTGAAAGCTCATCCAGTCCAACCCCCCTGTCAGAGCTGGATCACCTAGAGCAGATCACACTGGAACATATCCAGACGGTTCTTGAATATCTCCAGAGAGAGAGAATCCACAACCTGCCTGGGCAGCCTGTTCCAGTGCTCTGTCACCCTTACAGTGAAAAAAATCTTCCTCAGGTTCACATGGAACCTCCTGTGCCATAACTTCCACCCACTGCCCCTTGGCCTGACACTGGGCATCACCCAGCAGAGCCTGGCTCCAGGCTCCCTAGCACTCACCCCTTACATATTTATAAACATTGAAGAGTCATCTCCACTCCAAGCTCTAAGCCCCATATCACTCAGGCTCTCCTCATAAGGAAGATGTTCAACTTCCTTCATCATTTCTACGGCTCTGTGCTGGATTCTCTCAAGCAGCTCCTGTCCTTCTTGAACACTGGACACAACACTCCAGATGAAGCCTCACCAGGGCAGAGTAGAGGGGAAGGAGAACCTCCCTCGATCTACTAACCACAGCCCTTCTAATCCACCCCAGAATGGCATTGGCCTTCCTGGCCACAAGAGCACACTGCTGGCTCATGGCCATCCTTCCATCCAATGGGACTCCCAAGTCCTTCTCCCCTTCACTGCTCTCCAGTAGGTCAGTCCCCAGCCTATCCTGATCCCTGGGGTTATTCTTTCCCAGGTGCAGGACTCTACACTTGCTGCTGTTGAACTTCATTAAGTTTCTCCCTCCCCAGCTCTCCAGCCTCTGAATGGCAGCACAACTCTCTGGTGTCTCAGCCACTCCACCCAGCTTGGAGTCATCAGCAAACTTGCTGACATTGCACCTCGCGCCCTCATCCAGGTCACTAATGAATACATTGAATAATACTGTTCCCAGTACTGACCCCTGAGGGATGCCACTGGTTACAGGCCTCCAGCTAGACTCTGTCCCATTGGCCAGTTCTGCCCAAGGACAACCATTTGTACCTTCTTAGGGCTCAGGAAAGTACCTTAAGGATCCTATCCGAGTACTGACACCAAAACAACCTTCCCTACCCCAAAAGGTTTCTAGCCACCAGAGGAAGACGGATGACAGTGGATGGTCAGAGCAGCAACACTGAAAGAATACTGCCCAGCAGAACAAGCCTACCAGGATGAAGACATCCCAGAGGATCTGGTCTGCCTATCTGCATTGCTAAGTCCATCTGAACAGGATCAGGCTGGTCAGCTGCATTCATCAGTGGTGCACATTGAAATCTTTGGAGCTGAGAATGGAAGTGCCCACACCTAATCCAACTGCTGCTTCTGTGCTCTCAAGCTGTGTATGGGAATGTAGGGAAGGAATATCAGATCTTCCTACATAATAGCACATTTCACCCTGTGCTGAGCCAACCTGAAGAGATCCCTCCCAAAACCTTGTTTGTGAAGAAGGCACAGCTCAAATGTCAGGGCCTAAAATGAAGGTTGCAGTTATACAAAGTCTCACAAGGAGATATTCAGAGCATTCTTCAGTGGGCAAGATTTCCCAGTTTCCAAGCTACCTGGAGATCACAGGACCACAGAACATCAGGGGTTGGAAGGGACCTCCAGAGATCATTGGGTCCAACCCTCTTGCCAGAGCAAGGCCATAGAATCTAGCTCAGGTAGCACGGAAATGCATCCAGTCAAGGCTTGAAAGTCTTCGGAGAAGGAGACTCTACAACCTCCCTAGGGAGCCTGCTCCAGTTCTCTGTGACCCTTACAGTAAAGAAGCTCCTCCTCATGTTGAGGTGGAACTTCCTGTGCTGTAGCTTACACCCATTACCCCTTGTCCTATCACAGGGTGCAACTGAAAAGAGTTTGTTCACTCCCTCTAGATCCCCAGCCCTCAGATACTTATGAACATTGATTAGATCCCCTCTAAGTCATCTCTCCACCAGACAAAACAGCCTCAGGTTCCTCAGCCTCTCCACACAGGGCAGTGATCTAGCCACTTAACCATCTTTGTAGCCCTCCCTTGGACTCTCTCAAGCAGATGCCTGTCACCCCTGAACTGGGGAGCCCAAAGCTGAATGCACTATTCCAGGTGAGGTCTCACTAGGGCAGAGCAGAGGTGGAGGAGAACCTCCCTTGACCTGTTGGATCACACTCCTCTTCAATGGATTCCTAGTCCTGTAATTGCTGAGGGCGATTTGCAAAGTCACCTGAAATAGTCATAGGAGAATTCCTCCAAGGTGTATGGCTTCACCCTCTCTTCACTGTCTGAAATGGCCAGCTGAGAGGTTCTGATAACATCCTGTCGTTGGTCAGGGGTCATGGTGACCAGTGCCTGTGGGAGGAAGCAGATGCAAGGTGAGAAGAGGAGCAGTGAGTGAGTAACCATAACCCTTCAGTTCCAGTCAACAGGCAGCCATAACTGTGCCATCCTCATTTCTCTGTCCCATTCTCAGCCACTAATCAGAGAATTGGAGAAACGTTTTTGTTGGAAAAAGACCTTTAAGACCATTGAGTCAAAGCATTCTCTAACTCTACCAAGGCTGGTGCTAAACCATGTCCCTCAGCACCACGGCTCTGTCTCTTTGAAACACCTCCAGGGATGGGCATTCAACCACCTCTGTGAGGAGCCTGTTCCTGTGTTTGAGAATCCTTCTCACTGAAGAAGTTTCTTCTAATACCCAACCTAAACCTCCACTGGAGCAACTCGGGGCCCTTTCCTCTCATCCTATCACTTGTTACTAGGCGGAAGAGACTGACACCCACCTGTGCTGGTTTGAGCTAGTTGGAGAATTTGAGTGAGAGATTAGACTATTGGCTGTGAGAGGTAAACACAGTATGGCACTTCACCCAGAGCTTTACTGAGAAAGGAAAAAATAATTGTTTTTAAGTGCTGTTCCCAAAACACTAGATAGCAGACAGTTTCTGACCACTCTGGCTGCGGCTGCTTCTCTTGCATGGTCTCTTTTTGTCTCTGTCTTGGTAGTTAATTCTCAGTAATTTTACTAACTACTTTCCTACTTCTAATCCCCCTGGCCGCCCTACTTCAGCTTATCTGCAGCATCAACAGGTGGTGAGATAAGATTGGGGAAGGGGGGAAAGGTGGTGGTGGGGGGTGGTTGGTTACCCCTCTTGGGGATTTTGGTCTCTGGGAGGGCTGTGGTGTTTCTGTATTACCTTTTCATTGTATATATCTGTAAATATCTGTTATATCTTGTAAATATCTGCTTGTATATTGTGCATTGCTGTAAATATAAAGCTTCATTTGTTAACTTCCAGTGTTTTCTGAGTCTTAGCCGGGGTTTCTAAAAGGTGAGGGGACAGGTAACTGCTTAAACCACTACACCACCTTACTACAACCTCCTTCCAGGTAGTTGGAGAGAGAGAGAGAAGGTCTCTGCTGAGCCTCCTTTTCTCCAGGCTGAACAATCCCAGTTCCCTCAGCCACTCCTCATCAGACCTGTTCTCCAGACCCTTCACCAGCTTCATTGCTTTTCTCTGGCTTTGCAGTGAGGGCCTCCAAGACTGAACACAGTACCCAAAGAGTAGCTCCACCAGTGCTGAGGATAGGCAGATAATCACTTCCCTGGTCCTGCTGGTCACACTGTTCCTGATTCGTGCCAGGATGTGATTGGAATAACAAATACTTCCATAGTGTGGATCCTTTCCCAGTAAAGATATGGATACTCCTGCGCCATTGCTCCTACAGCAGGAGCAGGAACTGATTGTCCCCTTGTACTCAGCTCTGGTGAGGCCACACTTTGAGTGTTGTGTTCGGTTCAGGGCATCTCAGTACAAGAAGGATGTAGAGGTGCTGGAGTGAGTGTAGAGGAGAGCAAGGAAGCTGGGGAAGGGCCTGCAGAATAAATCTTATGAGGAGCAACTGAAGGAGCTGGGGATGGTTTGTTTGAAAAAGAGGAGGCTGAGAGGAGACCTCATTGCTGTCTACAGCTACCTAGAAGGAGGTTGTGGAGAGGTAGATGCTGGTCTCTTTTCACAGGTAATTAGTGATAGAACAAGAGGCAATGACCTCAAGCTGACAGTGGGTAGGTTTAGACTGGACATTAGGAAAAATGTTTTCCCAGCAAGAGTGGTCAGGCACTGGAATGGTCTGGGCAGGGAGGTTGTGGAGTCACCAACCGTGGATGTGTTTAAAGGTTGTTTGGATGTGGTGCTTGGGGATATGGTTTAGGGTGAACCTTGTAGAGCAGGGTTACTGGTTGGACTTGGTGATCCTGATGGGCTTTTCTGAATCTTTCTGTGATTTTTGTGATACAGGAATGTGGTAGCTCTCTCCAGCCCCAAATATATGCTAATGAGATGATCTAGAGGGATTCGGCACAATTCCTGAGCTGACAGCGTGCACATGTGGCCCAGACAGCAACTGTGTGCTGGGCTGCAGCAAGAGCAGTGTGGGCAGCAGGGCAAGGGAGGGGATTCTGCCCCTTTGCTCTGCTCTCCTTAGACCCCACCTGGAGTACTGTGTGCAGTTCTGGAGCCCCCAACACAAGAAGGACATGGAACTGTTGGAGCCAGTCCGGAGGAGGCCACGAAGATGCTGAGAGGGCTGGAGCAGCTCTGCTATGAGGACAGGCTGAGGGAGTTGGGGCTCTGCAGCCTGGAGAAGAGAAGGCTTCCAGGAGACCTCAGAGTAGCCTTCCAGTATCTGGAGGGGGCCTACAGGAGGGCTGGAGAGGGACTATTCACAATGACAGGACAAGGGGGAATGGGTTTAAAGTGGCAGAAGGGAAATTGAAAAGGATGTTAGGAGGAAGTTCTTCACAGTGAGGGTGGTGAGACACTGGCACAGGTTGCCCAGGGAGGTTGTGGCTGCTCCCTGCCTGGAGGTGTTCAAGGCTAGGCTGGATGAGGCCTTGAGCGACCTGTTCTAGTGGGAGGTGTCCCTGCCTATGGCACAGGGGGGTTGGAATTGGATGATCTTTGATGTCCCTTCCAACCTAAACCATTCTATCATTCTAGGTCACAAGCTTGTGGTGTTCAAAGTGAGACGAACGGAATGAGGGCTGGGATCACTTTTGCCTTGGACAACTTGTCACCATTTTCAGCCACTTTGGTTTACATCAAGACTCTGGTCAGACCTAGGCTCCTTAGAAAGGCTTTGACATCCTTGAGCTTTGCCTCAGGTTGTGCTGTCCTGTAGGGCAGCTTACCACGATCTCCAGCGGGGGCATGGTGACTGTAGGCAAGACATAGACAGAATCGGTTGGGAAATCTCCTCTCTGCTTGGTCCGTTCATTGAACCCATTGGCCCACCCTGAGTTCATCACTTGCTCTCCCGTGTCCTGGTCCAGAACGATGAGATCTCCTTTGAGGAAGCTGAGGAACCCAGATTCTTCTCCCACTGCAAGAAAACCAAGCGGTAGTTGGATTGGTTCTTCCCCTCCACCCCTGCCTCCAGATCTCTCGGGTGTAATTACTCTACCACAGGGCTGGGCCGTTTACTTACCAGGGTTTGGGTTGTCTTGGAGAGTGACCACATACTTGGATCTTTTCCTTAGTCCTTCCAAGAAGGTCACCACCAGGTCCCGGATATCTTCTGCATTGTTGGAGGTGAAAGTGTATTCATCACCTTTAATGGTGGCCAAAGTGAAACTCTGCCCTTGCAGCTTTCCCCCTCTGGGATATATTTTATAGAAGAGAGAGAGAAAAAAAGAGAGGAACTAATGGCATCAGGAGGTAAAGTCTGGAGAAAGACAGTACCAGTAAAGTCTGCTCCTCCTTAAATTAGAGTAGATTTAGGTTGGATGTCAGAATAAAGTCCTTTACAATGAGGGTGGTGGAACACTGGAACAGGTGGCCCAGGGAGGTTGTGGAGTCTCCTTTCCTAGAGACTTTCAAAACCTCCCTAGATGGATTCCTGTGTCCCTGCTGACTGCAGGGCTGTTGAACTGGATGACCTTTAAAGGTAATTTCCAAGCCAAACCATTCTATAGTTCTGTGATCTCTCACCACTCAGCTGCCTGCAAGTGAGCTGGGTAGCACCATTGGCTTCTCCAATTTCATGCAGTATTCAGTAGGGTCCAAAATGGTCCATGAGGTTCAAATCAACCTGCTCCACTCCTGTACTAATTGCACAGCACAGTTACTAAGCCACACTAAGTCCCCACAACATCTTTCTGTGACAAGCAGCAAATCTCTCCTTGGATATTTTATTCTTGTTTAGCAAAATGAAAGTGATTCTCCCAGGGTTTGGCATGTGCTGTTAGGAAGGCCACCAGAAGGAAGGAGAGAGAGTGTTTACAAAGGCCTGCAGTGACAGGACAAGAGGCAATGGCTTCAAACTAGAGAGGAAGAGATTGAGATTGGAAGTTAGGAACAAGTTCTGTGCCATGAGGACAGTGGAACACTGGAACAGGTTATCCAGGGAGGTGGTTGAGGCCCCATCCCTGGAGATATTCAAAGTGAGGCTTGACAGGGCTCTGGTAGACCAGATCTAGTTGAGGATGTGATTCTCCCCCTCTACTCCGCCCTGGTGAGCCTCCACCTGGAGTACTGTGTCCAGTTCTGGAGCCCCTGGGACAAGAGGGATGTGGACATGCTGGAGTGTGTCCAGAGAAGGGCCATGAGGATGCTCAGAGGGCTGCAGCACCTCTGCTATGAGGACAGACTGGAAGAGTTGGGGCTGTGCAGTCTGGAGAAGAAGAGGCTCCCAGGTGACCTTCCTGTGGCCTTCCAGTATCTGAAGGGGGCCTACAGAAAAGCTGGGGAGGGACTTTTGAGGCTATCAGGGAGCGACAGGACTAGGAAGAATGGAGCAAGGCTGGAGAGATTCAGATTGGATGTGAGGAGGAAGTTGTTGAGCATGAGAGCCTAGAATGGGTTGCCCAGGGTGGGGTGGTTTGGGCCACATGGCTGAGGCTGTGGGCAGCCTGATCTAGGGTAGGGTGTCCCTGGTCATGGCAGGGGGGTTGGAACTAGATGATCCTTGTGGTCCCTTCCAACCCTGACTGATTCCGTAATTCTATGATTCTATGTCCCTGCTCACTGTCAGGGGGGTTGGACCTTTAGAGGTCCCTCCCAAGCTGGGTGATTCCATGATTCTGTGATTCTTACCTGCTGCTTGACACAGCTGTGATCTCTGGGAATGAGAGCTCTAAGAGAACCTGCTCCTGTTCATCCACAAAGTACACCCCGGTCCAGTTGACAGCTACAATCACATCATTTTTAGGCAGGCTTGGCCCTGGATGGAAGACAAGACATGCCATCAGTTCTTGAAGTGGTTTAGGATGTGGAAAACCTTTTGATTTTCAAAGGAATCTGCAATGTTGGGTTCTGTTTTTAGGAAATTGAAGTGGCAGACTCACAGCCTGAGACATTGCTAAGCAGGATACACCAAATACCCAAAAAGCCCAACTAGACCTTCCATTAAGTCTTCTTGTCTGTGAGGTCCTTATCTCGTCTTCCTTTTGCTTTGGAGCATCTAGGAGCATCCCTCCAAATGGACTCACCTGAGAATTTGAAGGCTTCATAAAACCGAGAGAACAGCAAAGGCCACTTGAAACGTGCAAAATCCACAACCTCTTCCTTGACTTTTTTGGGGTCTGTCCTCTTCTGAGTATAAATTCCCTACAGACAAAGCAGAGCACAACAAACTTCAGCAAACTTGGGAGGTGATTCTCCCCCTTTGCTCTGCTCTCCTCAGACCCCACCTGGAGTACTGTGTGCAGTTCTGAAGCCCCCAGCACAGGAAGGACATGGAACTGCTGGAGAGGGTCCAGAGGAGGGCCACAAAGATGCTCAGAGGGCTGCAGCAGCTCTGCTATGAGGATGGGCTGAGAGAGTTGGGGCTCTTCAGCCTGGAGAAGAGAAGGCTTCCAGGAGACCTTAGAGTAGCCTTCCAATATCTGAAGGGGGCCTACAGGAGGGCTGGGGAGGGATTGTTCACAAGGTCTTGTAATGACAGGACGAGGGGGAATGGGTTTAAACTGGCAGAGGAGAGATTTAAACAGGACGTTAGGAGGAAGTTCTTTGCAGTGAGGGTGGTGGGACACTGGCACAGGTTGCCCAGGGAGGTTGTGGCTGCTCCCTCCCTGGATGTGTTCAAGGCCAGGCTGGATGAGGTCTTGAGCGTCCTGATCTAGTGGGAGGTGTCCCTGCCTATGGCACAGGGGGGTTGGAACTGGGTGATCTTTGAGGTCCCTTCCAACCCGAACAGTTCTATGATTCTGTGGAACAAACCCAATTCCTTTCGCCTGAAGATCTTAGAACTAATATTAACTGAGGTCTTAATATAGCAAAAGGCTAAAGGAAGTCCTACAGGAGCAAACCTGGACAGAGTCTTGCCCCTTGTATCTCAGTTCAGGGAATGAGTTGTGTTTGTGAAGGCTGGATAAGCAAGTAGAGCGACCAGCCAGGGTGGGATTAAACTCAGCTAACTTTGGGTTTCCCTAGAGCTTGTCAGACCTTTAGCTGGAAACTGATTCTCAACAGAAGTTGGCTCTCAGCAGCTCTTAAGCTCAGCTTTAAGCTTTACTTAGAACACACACAGATACCAAACACTTGGGTGTGTAACTGCCAGGCTGGTGGAGCACCTGCAACATCCAATTGACTTGAATCTCTGGGTCTTCATTGACAGAGTCAGAGGGCAAGGCTCTTAACACACGTGGAGATGTTTACACTTTAGGGGTCACATCCACAGGGTGGTGATCAATGGCTTGAAGTCCAGATGGAGAGCAGTGACAAGTGGTGTGCCTCAGGGGTCTGTGCTGTTTGATATTTCTGTCAATGCTATAGGCAGTCTGATTGAGGCACCATCAGCAAGTGTGCAGAGGACACCAAACTGAGTGGTGCTGTGGATATAGTAGAGGGACAGGATGGAATCCAGAGGGAGCTGGACAATATGGAGAAGTGAAGCCCAGGTGAGCCTCATGAGGGTCAACAAGAGCGAGCGTAGGGTTCTGCACCTGGGCTGGGAACAATCCTCACTGTCAATACAGACTGGGGGAGGAAGTGATGGAAAGCAGCCCTGTGGGAAAGGACTTGGAGGTGTTGATGGATGAGAAGCTGGACAGGAGCAAACAGAGCGAGACTGCAGCCCTGAAGGCAAATCACATCCTGGGCTGCATCAAAAGCAACATGGCCAGCAGATAAAGAGAGATGATGCTGCCAATTTGCTCTGGTCTGGGGAAAACTCACCTGGAGCGCTGCATCCAGCTCTGGAGCCCTCAACAGAAAAAGGACATGGACCTGACGGAGCAGGTCCAGAGGATGGTCACAAAAATGTTCAGGGGGTTGGAGCAGCTCTGCTGTGAGGACAGGCTGAGGGAGCTGGGGGTGTTCAGCCTGGAGAAGAGAAGGCTCCAAGGAGACCTAATTGCAGCCTTCCAGTACCTGAAAGGAGCCTACAAGAAGGCTGCAGAGAGACTGTTTGCAAAGGCCTGCAGTGATAGGATGAGAGGCAATGGCTTCAAACTAGAGCAGAGCAGATTTAGATTGGATGTTAGCAATAAGTTCTTTACTATGAGGGAGGTGGAACAACAGGACGTGTTGCCCCAGGAGGTGGTTGAGGCCCCAACCCTGGAGATATTCAAAGTGAGGCTTGACAGGTGTCTGGGCAACCTGGTCCCATTGAGGATGTCCCTGCTGACTGCAAGAGGGTTGGACTGGATGACCTTTGGAGGACCCTTTCAACCCAGACCATTCTATGATTCATCTGAAGCTGGCTCCTGCCGTTAAATAAATTCCAGTTCTCATGCCTGGGTGACCAACCCCCATGACTGCTCTTAAGTTATGGGTAATGAGTTATGCTGTGGGAGGGCATCAGAAATGTTCTCATGGAAGTCAGGGTGGGTTTGTACAGTGACTGGCACAATAAGGCCCTGGCATTGCCTGGAGACATGAACTACCACTGCAATACACTCAATAACACCACAATCCTGTGTGACAGGACCCAGAACCCCAGAGATGGCATTTTGCTTCTAACAGTGAATGTCTGCAGGTTGTCTTCTTCTGTCATGGCTTAGAGTGTGGCTAGTACAAAATCTGCCTTCTTTCTGGTTTAGTTTCAGGTCAGGCTAAGAGCTGAGCTGTGCTGTCTGATGTGTTTAAAAGGCACACAAAGCTACTGAGGCATGCCTTGGACCTTGCCAGGTGATCTATTGTCTTGTGCCTTGGACCTTGCCAGGTGACCTATTGTCTCAGGCCTTGGTCCTTGCCAGGTGACCCACTGTGTCATGCCTTAGACCTTGACAGGTGATCTCTTATCTCCTGACTTGGTCTTTGCCAGGTGACCTATTGTCCCCACCTTTTTGTGTGCAGCTATAATGAGCTGAGCCCATTTTTCCACAGTTTTGGAAGCTGTGATCTCTCTGTCTGGGATGTAGGATGGAATTAGGTTCAGCAGCCTCTCCAGTACCATCTCTGACCCATAATCCACATAGTACTGCTGGGAAGCCAGTTCTGCCAAATCTTCTTCCTGTGGAGGCCAAACAAGACAAGTTAGTGCTGTTAGGAGAGCATCACCTCAACTTCCATCCTCCATCACTCAAGCAGCTGTTTGTTCTGCTTTAGAAAGGCATGGGGACACTTCCTTTCAGCAGAACTTCATCAGTGTTTTTTGCACTCCTTAAGTTCAGTAGAGTGACCATGAAAAGCTATGATTAAGTTCTAATGCATTGAACAGCCAGCACCATGAAACCCTGCAGTTGGTGTGAACATGCTGAGGCCCTTCCAGGGAAGGAGACATTCAAGGTGAGGCTTGTTGGAACTTCAAGCAACCTGATCTAGTTGGGGATGTCACTGCTCATTGCAGGGCAGTTTGCTCTAGATGACCTCTAGAGGTCCCTTCCAATCCATTGCATTCTATGATTCTGTGTTTGCCCCAGTCTGCCCTTCCAGTTCAATCTCCTGATGCCAGCAACAGGAGTGGGTGGTGAACAGCTGGAGAGCAGCCCTGAGGAAAAGGACCTGGGGGTCTTGATTGATGAGAACCTCAACATGAGGCTGCAGTGTGAGTGCAGCCCAGACAGCAACCATGTCCTGGGGCTGCAGCAAGAGCAGCTGTGGGCAGCAGGGCAAGGGAGGGGATTCTGTCCCTTTGCTCTGCTCTCCTCAGACCCCACCTGGAGTACTGTGTGCAGTTCTGGAGCCACCAACGCAAGAAGGACATGGAACTGTTGGAGCAGTCCAGAGGAGGCCACGAAGATGCTCAGAGGGCTGCAGCAGCTCTGCTCTGAGGACAGGCTATGAGAGTTGAGGCTCTTCAGTCTGGAGAAGGAAGGCTTCAAGGAGACCTTATAGTAGCCTTCCAGTATCTTAGGAGCAGGCTGGGTGATAGGTTGGACTGGATGATCTTGGAGGTCTCTTCCAACCTGACTGATTCTCTTCTCTTCTCTTCTCTTCTCTTCTCTTCTCTTCTCTTCTCTTCTCTTCTCTTCTCTTCTCTTCTCTTCTCTTCTCTTCTCTTCTCTTCTCTTCTCTTCTCTTCTCTTCTCTTCTCTTCTCTTCTCTTCTCTTCTCTTCTCTTCTCTTCTCTTCTCTTCTCTTCTCTTCTCTTCTCTTCTCTTCTCTTCTCTTCTCTTCTCTTCTCTTCTCTTCTCTTCTCTTCTCTTCTCTTCTCTTCTCTTCTCTTCTCTTCTCTTCTCTTCTCTTCTCTTCTCTTCTCTTCTCTTCTCTTCTCTTCTCTTCTCTTCTCTTCTCTTCTCTTCTCTTCTCTTCTCTTCTCTTCTCTTCTCTTCTCTTCTCTTCTCTTCTCTTCTCTTCTCTTCTCTTCTCTTCTCTTCTCTTCTCTTCTCTTCTCTTCTCTTCTCTTCTCTTCTCTTCTCTTCTCTTCTCTTCTCTTCTCTTCTCTTCTCTTCTCTTCTCTTCTCTTCTCTTCTCTTCTCTTCTCTTCTCTTCTCTTCTCTTCTCTTCTCTTCTCTTCTCTTCTCTTCTCTTCTCTTCTCTTCTCTTCTCTTCTCTTCTCTTCTCTTCTCTTCTCTTCTCTTCTCTTCTCTTCTCTTCTCTTCTCTTCTCTTCTCTTCTCTTCTCTTCTCTTCTCTTCTCTTCTCTTCTCTTCTCTTCTCTTCTCTTCTCTTCTCTTCTCTTCTC
>VWZI01015711.1:320574-332848 GCA_013396835.1 Psilopogon haemacephalus | reverse complement strand
TTCTAAAAGGTGGGGGGGCAGGTCACTGCAAACGCACTACAAGTAACATCCCACCAAGTGAAGACCTCTCTTGCTCTGCTTTACTACAAGACTCTTGTTAAAATTAAAACAAAAGTTACTCCCCCCTGTTACAATCTCCCCTATTGTTTCCTACCAGCTTTATACCACTGCCTGCAGTGGGGCTGAGACAGCCTGGTGTGGTGAGTTTGGTTCTGTATTTTATTTATCAAATGGATTTCTAGAAGCAGGAGTGTCATGTTAACTGATGGCAAGTGCATCAGGCAAGAAATGACAGGTTTCTGACTGATAGGCAGGCATGTTAAAGATACGGGTGTTTAGTAGCAGGGAGAGTTACTTGAACAAATAATTTTGTGACTCATGGAAAATAAATGTAACCACAGAATTATTTTGGTTTACTTTCTCCTGTCCAGGTCACTGGCAACAGCTGATTTAAGATGTTACTTACCTGCTTAGAAAACAGAAATGCGTTCTGGGCAGATTTTGAGGCTGATAACAGCAAAGTCAACCCGAATCATACCCTAGCATAGTCAGTGGAGTTCCTCTGCATTTACACCAACATTGTAGATGAGATTCTGGCTCCTGAGAGTAATAAAAATAAACCTATGTGTCTAGAATGTGAAATATCAAAGCTTCTGATGAATGATTTTTGAGAAATCTACAGGCTAGGAGTTATTATTTGCAGAAAGTATCCAGCAGTTAATTTCAAGTCTCGTATATATTTGAGATGTTCATAAGCTACTTGTGGACAATTTGCAAATAGGAAAAGAGGATAAAATTCATCGAAATAAATTATCTGCCATGAATTATTCATTTGACTCCCATCAATCATGCCAAATGTCTCCCTTGTTGTTAGTCTCTGCAAAGAGATCAGGGATTGAATATAGCTTAGAGTCAGAAGTATGCTTACACCCCTAGAGGTGCTTCTTCAAAGCAGACTAGCGGCGTGTAGGTGATGAGAATAAGAAAGCTGCAGCAGCACAAACCGTTCCCACTCTGGATAAACAGCAGATTTTAGCCAGGAGGGCTGTCAGATAGGCTTCTTCCACAAGCACCATTTTTGCAAAAACTCACCCCACCACAAAAAAACAAACCCTGATCTTGAAGGGGAGAGGAAAAGAAAGAATTAGCAGTGTTTGTTGTAAACAGGGAAGGTGTCCCTCAGCCCATCCTGCCGGCAGGCTGAGGGTAGCTTTGCCTTTGAAAGGTGGGAGGAAAGAGTACAGGTGAAGTCTGTATCACTGAGAAATAAAAAACAGGTATCACAGCCTGGGAGTGTTTCAGGCACTAGAACTGCTGCCTTCTTTGCATGCATAATTCATTTCTGGTCATGGGCATGCTTGTGTAAGTAGCAGAAAGAGGACAGCCAAAACTACACAGCGAAGTTATGTCCATGCAACATCTGGGAGAGAGGGGCTGTGGTGGGAAGGCTCTGTGATTAATATAGTGGAAGCCAGATACAGACACAGATTCTGGGGGAAGAAAGGTAATTAGTTAAAGAGTAAAGGCCTCATTCACTACTGTTTTGCTCAGGTTGGCAAAGAAGCACAGCTGACACCAACTGCATTTTAGTAAATGTTGGTGATGTAGTGCAAACAAGAACACTAAGAGTCAATAAGCTGTCCTATGGTGAACTTACGCAGTTCCCAGCCCTAAGGCATATGGTCAGCAAGGACCCTGAATTTCAGGAAAGTAAACTTCAAGCTCTTTAGGGAGTTAGTCAATAGGACCCCCTGGGCAACTGTCCTCTGGGACAAAGGAGCAGAACACAGATGGTAGATCTTTAGGGACACTTTCCTTAGAGTGCAAGATGTCTCAATAACCAAGTGTAAGTAATCAGGCAAGGAAGGGAAAAGGCTGATTTGGGAGAAAATGGCCAAACTGAAAGGCAAGAAGGAGCTGCACAGGCAGTTCAAACAGGAACAGGTATCTTGGAAACAGTATAGGGATGCTGTGTGGTTGTGTAGGGATGAGATTAGGAAGGCCAAGGTATTGCAGGATCAGAACTTGGTGAGGGATGAGAAGAATAACAAGAAGGGCTTCTACAGGTACGTTGACCAGAAAAGCAAAATTGAAGACATGAGCAGGAATGATGAGGTAGTAATAACAGGCAAAGAGAAGGCTGAGGTTCTCAGCCTTTTTTGCTTTGGTCTTCACTGGGCACCTCTCTCCTAGTGCTTTCTAATTTGAAGAATCAAAAGATGGGGAACGGAGAGACAGAGTCCCTCTCACTGTGAGTTGAAAAGAAGTTTGTGACCACCTGAGGAACCTGAACATAGACAAGTCTGTGGGACCTGACAAGGTGCATCCCAGAATCCTAAGGATTCTGCTGATGTAGTTGCCAAGCCACTCTCCATGATATTTAAAAAGTTATGGCAGTCAGGTGAAGTCCCCTGATGAAGCCAAACCTTGCACCCATTTTTAAGAAGGGTGGAAAGGAGGATTTCTGGAACTACCAACCTGCCAGCATCACCTCTGTGCATGGGAAGATCATGGAACAGATCCTCCTCAAAGGTATAAGACACACAGAGGGCAGGGAGGTGATTTGAGAGAGGCAGTATGGCTTTACTAAAGGCAAGTCCTGCTTGAACAATCTATTGGCTTTCTAAAATGGAGTAACTGTATGAGTGGATGGATGCCATCTGTCTGGACTTCTAAAGGGCCTTTACCATGGTCCCCTGCAACAGCCTTCCCTCTAAGATGGATTTGATGGACAGACTGTTCAAGAACAAGGATCATCACATTCAGTGCTCAATGACTGGATGGATCCCTTGGGAAATGGATGACAAGTGGGCAGCTTCAGGGGTCCATACCAGAACAAGTCTAGTTTAATATCTTCATGAATGATTGAGTGCACCTTCAGAAAATTTGCAGATGACACCAGCCTGAGTGGTGCACTTGATATACCAGATGGACAGAGTGCCATCCAGAGGGACCTGGACAAGTTGGAGAAGCAGGTCCAGGTGAACCTCAACAAGGCCAAGTGCAAGGTCCTGCAGCTGGGTCAGGACAATTCCCATTAGCAATACAGGTTGGGGTGAATGTACTAGAGAGCAGCCCTGGAGAGAAGGGTTTAGGGGTGCCATTGGGCACATGAGCCAACAATGCACACTTGCAGCCCAGAAGGCAAATCACACCCTGGGCTGCATCAAAAGCAGTGTTGCCAGCAGATCCAGAGAAGTGATTCTGCCACTTTGCTCTGGTGAGACCTCACTCACCTGGGGAACTGCATCCAGCTCTGGAGCCCTCAACACAAGAAGGACATGGAGCTGCCAGGGAGGGTGCAGAGGAGGTCTACAAAAGTGATCAGAGGGCTGGAGCATCTCTCCTACAGAAACAGTCTGAGAGAGTTGGGGTTGTTCATCCTGGAGAAAGAAGGCTCTGGAGAGACCATATAGTGGCTTTGCAGTGGTGGAAAGAGGCCTAAAAGAGAGCTGGGAAGGGGCAAATTACAAAAGCCTTTAGTGCCAGGGAAGGGACAGTGGTTTCAACCTAGAGAAGAGTAGATTTACATTAGACATTAGGAAGAAGCTCTTTACTATGGGGGTGGTGGAACACAGGAACAAGTTTCCCAGGGAGGTGGTGGAGATTTCATCTCTCGAGACATTCAGGGTGAGGCTTGATATGGTTCTGAGCAATCTGATCTAGTTGGGATGTCCCTGCTTACTGCAGGAGAGTCCCTTCCAATCCAGCACATTCTGTGATCCAGGCATAAGCCCTCTGCACTCAACAAGCCTTCACATTAAGCTCTTAACAGTGTGATTTAGTTGCAGCATGGATGTATTATCCCCGTTTTTTCACTAAAAGCATTACCGTGACTCCATGTGCGGTGACAAGCTGTATCTCCAGAGCCTCAGCTTAGTGCCCGGGGTGCTAGGTTAAAGCTTTTACAGTGGAGAAAATGGAAATAAATAGGGCATAATAGAGTTTAGAAAACTGAAATGTTGCATACCTGAAAGAGGGGCATCTAAGGGGAAAACCAATAAGAATGTATAATGAAGAAATCTCTTTGTATTTGAATTGACATCTTAAGCTTTGACATGAATCCTTCACTTGAGAACACTCAGCAACATTTAATTTAGACAAGCATACCTGTTAGCTTTGGCCTGTTGCTTCTAACACCGGTATAAGACAGATGGCTTACTAGGACTGAGCAAGAGGGGTCAGCCTCCCAGGCTAGGAGAGCATGGGCTGCTGGCAGCTGGCCATCTGCCTCTGCATAGTGATAGGTACCAGAGAGTTTGTCATTTGAGTCCTGATTTGGAAAGGAGGCTCTTGTACATTTCCAAGAAAGAGGTCAGTTGGAGGAAAACCTGATTTGTTATTTTGATAATCTCCCCTTCTTTGATGCAGATTAGAAACGGGCTCATCAGCCATGTAGCTGTATTTGAGTACACTTCCTCCCTATTTTAAGCTCTTATTTAAGTCTATCTGACCTAAAAACGAATTCTAATTTGCCATATACACAGTAACATGCCTTATTTCACAGTATATTGTGCACACAGCTGCAACGTCTTAACAAGTTCATCTCACTGATCTAAAACAAGCTAAGGGAAGAACTCAACAGGGCACTGGTGAGCTGATGACACCAGTGCCATGACAGATATAATGTGCCTATCTTAAGTGCCTGTTCTTGTGTGCTCTGGCATGCCATGACACTCCTTTCCAGAAAGGCTCCCTGGCTCTCAGGCGAGGTGTGGACAGCAACCTGGCTGAGGCAGGAGCTAGCAGCAGAAATGGAGGAGCAAAACCCATTAGAGTTCATCCAGGTCATTACTGTGTATCTGACATTCTCAGTTTTTAAGACTGCCAAAAACTGTGCAGGAAGGAAGCGTTAAGGTAGTGCAGCTGGATCAAGCCAAACACCTAGCCTGCATCTGAGGAATGGATGTTTCCTGTGCCTGGGCAATGCCTAGCCTTGGCTGGTGCTGCAGTGAAGGCTTCAACAAGAGTAGTTTCATGACATGCAAAGGACCTGCTGTAAACCAAGCCCAAACTTTGATCTTGTGCAGTTCTACAGCCACCTTAGAACCTCATCTGCCTGAGAAACCTCATCACAAGCATCACTGCTTTCTCATGATGTTCCTGACAGAAGCAGGCAAACTCTGTCTTGTCTTGTCCCCTGCCTTGCCTTATGGTCTCGGTTTCAGAAGGCTTCTGAAAGAGGATATGTCAGCTCTTTTCCTCTCCTCAGCCTAGCTCACACCTTTCCAGGTCCCTTCCCCCAGTTCACAACTTTCTGCCACCTATCATGGTCTGGGAGACCAAAAGTGAGTCCTGAGAGGAGACCAAATTTCATCCAGAGGCTGGTCCAGTCCATATGGTGGATGAGCTAATGAGGAAGGATGGCAGACAGATCTAGATGAAGCTTCCAGTACCCCCACATGACCGAGGGCTGTGGGGGCCTCCATGTCAGTGTTGGGGTGAAACAGGAGCAGGACACAGTGCCTTTTCCAATAAAGTATCAATTTGCTGTGTTCCCTGGGGCCTTCTGTACGGCATGTTTGTGTCTGAGTGAGAGAGAACAGCACTGTGACCTGAGTGCTGCTCCCTGGCCACTGATGGGTTCACTACCTCCAACAGAAAGTCCATGACACTGAAATCTGGGGCAGTGCTTTCATGTTGCAACTGGTGATGAAGTGATGGGGGGTGCTGAAGGCTCAAAGTAGCTAAGTTGCTTTGCCATTAGTGACACAGACTGGTACCTCAGTTACCTCAGTTTCATCCTAAATACATTTGCTTGCAGACAGCAGTTTTGCAGTCTTACTTACATTGCCATAGAAACAATCTTTCACATTTCTCTATTTGTCATATATTTTTGTTCAAGGTTCTTTCTTCTTGACTTAACCACTTCATCTTTTCATTTTCTGTCACTCTATTCATTATGTCCACCCCATTCCCCCACCACTCTACAGGTAAATATTTCTCTGGGCAAAGATAGTGAGCTCACAGCCTCTCCTGTGTGACTGTCAAAGTCAGCCAGTGATATGCCACACAGATAAGGAAGTTTGTCTAAGTGTGTGGGCACAAACACTCAGATGCTCCCTGGAAAGGTAATGGAGCAGCTTATCCTCAGCACTGTTCTTAGGCATATTAAGGACAAGAGGAAGTCATGTTAGACCAACTTATTAGCCTTTTATGAGGATGTAACCAGGTGGATAGATGATGGTAGAGCAGTCACTGTCTCCCACAGCACCCTCACAGCTAAACTGAAGCAGTGTGGTCTGAATAATCATAGAATCCTAGAATCAGTCAGAGTTGGAAGGGACAACAAGGATCACCAAGTTCCAACCCCTTTGCCACGGGCAGGGACACCCTACCCTAGATCAGGCTGCCCACAGCCTCGTCCAGCCTGGCCTTAAACACCTTCAGGGATGTGGCTCCAGCCACCTCCCTGGGCAACCCATTCCAGGCTCTCACCACTCTAATGCTGAACAACTTCCTCCTCACATCCAGTCTGAATCTCCCCACCTCCAGCTTTGCTGCATTCCCCTTAGTCCTGTCACTATCTGATAGCCTAAAATGTCCCTTCCCAACTTCCTTGTAGACCCCTTCAGATACTGGACAGATACTACCCTTCAGGTAGTGAGGTGGATGTGAATTGGTTGAAGGAAAGAAGTCAGAGTTGTGGTCAATGGGAAGGAGTCTAGTTGGAGACTGTGACTAAGGGTCAGTGCTGGGACCAGTTCTATTCAATATATTCATCAACAACCTGGATGAGAGCAGAGAGTGCACTGTCAGCAAGCTTGCTGAGGACACAAAGCTGGGTGGAGTGGCTGACACACTGGAGGGTTGTGCTGCCATTCTGTGAGACTTAGGCTGGAGAGTTGGGCAGAGTGAAATAGAATGAAGTTCAACAAGGGCAATGTAGAGTCTTGCACCTAGGAAATAACAACCCCATGGATCAGTATAGGTTGGGGACTGACTTGTTGGAGATAAGTGAAGGGGAAAAGGACTTGGGGGTCCCAGTAGATGGAAGGTTGACCACGAGCCAGCAGTATGCTCTTGTGCCCAAGAAGCCTAATGCCATTCTGGGGTGTATTAGAAGGGCTGTAGTTAGCATGTTGAGCGAGGTTCTCCTCCCCCTCTATTCTGCCCTGGTGAGGCCACATCTGGAATACTGTGTCTATTTCTGGGCCACTCAGTTCAAGAAGGACAGGGAACTGCTTGAGACAGTCCAGTGCAGAGCCACAAGGATGATTAAAAGAGTGGAACATCTTCCTTTTGAAGAAAGGCTGAGAGAAATGGGAGTCTTCAGCTTGGAGAAGAGAAGGGATGATCTCATTAATGTTTATAAATACATATAGGGTGAGTGCTAGGAGGATGGAGTCAGGCTCATCTTGATGATGCTCAGTGACAGGACAAGGGGCAGTGGGTGGAAGCTGAGGCATAGGAAGTTCCATGTAAATGTGAAGAAAAATTTCTTCACCATGAGGGTGTCAGAACACTGCAACAGGCTGCCCAGGGGGATTGTGGAGTCTCTGTCTCTGGAGACATTCAAAACCTGCCTGCACACATTCCTGTGTGATCTGGTATAGGTGATGGTGCTCTGGCAGGAGACTTGGACTGGATGATTTTTTTAGGCCACTCCCAGTCCCTAAGATTCTGTGATTCACACACAAGCCTATGGCCACAAGTGCTGGGATGAGGAGAGGAGAAGAAAGTGGGAGAAGTGTGCTAATCTGGTATCATTCCAGTTGCCCTTGATAGTAATGAAACCAATTTTAACTTCCACTTTGTGACTATGGGATGAGGATGCCCATCAGATAAGGGGCTGTGTGACTCCAAGGGATTTCTTGCCTGGTTCACTTATCCCGGGAAGAAGCACTACTTAAAACTTCTGTGCAGCACGTAATTACAGCAAGACAAAAATATTTTGGGGCATACTGATTAGAGAGATTTTATGATGAATCGCTCTTCTCAGTGGATTAGATTTGATTGTTTGCTGTAGAAGAGAAAAGAATGAAAAAGGAAGATATTTAGAGGGTTTCTGATTGCAAAGGGTGACTTTTGTTGGCACACAGATTATACCTGGTGTCCCTTCTCTGCTTTTGCTGGTATGAATTTCCTAAGAAATTAAGAGCAATTCATGAAGAATAAAAAAGAGGCAAACATATTCAGTGACTGATTTTAATGTAAACAAATATGTCTTTCCCCCCTCATTACTCCTAGTAGGCTTCTCTGGTGCTGTCAGAGGGACAGGTGCATCCAGGATCACCTTGCATTGCAGGACCAGAGCCAGAGCCAGGGCCAAGGCCAGAGCCCTCTCTCCTCAGACACAGGGCAGGGCTCTGCATGCCCAGCTAGAGCTGGTGGAATGTCTCCCACCAGTGATCTGGCATCACCAGCTGCAGAACCTGAGGAAGGTTTTGTCCAGTTCTGCTGCCCTGCACAGTGGGTGAGGGAATGGAGGCTGTCACCTGCTCCTTCTCCTTACCACTGCCTGTTTTGTTTTTTAAATCATCTCCAAGAGAAGGATTAATCGCTTTGCATTTACTCTTCAGTGATGCCTCTTATTTAAATTCTCCTTCCTCAGAGCTGGAGCTGTTCTGTATGTCTTGGCCATGCAACTCTGATTAGTGGCTAGAGTGTATAGGAATCCTAAAGTCCTGCTTCCCCTGCATGACAGCAGAATAAACAGAATTTCCCCTCTACATAAAGCAGAAGAATAGTTAATAGCTATAAGAGTTCAACATCAGGGAACCACATGCAGCACAGATTCAGTTCTTTCTTTTTCTTGCCTTTAGCAAATTGTTTAGAAGCACCAAGTACAGTGATGATAGGGTGGATGGAGAGGGCAAAAAGTGGAAAGTGGGACAAGATTTAACATGTTTTTTCCCATTCTTCAAAGCCAAGGGGAGCATGCTCAGGAGAGCTGAAGTTTTGATTCCTAGTGGGCTTCTCTTCATTTTTTCTCTTGAAGTAGCCATATGCCAAAATCATCTATAGTACATAATTATTAAGGTCAAATGTAGCTGTAATACCACATGGCAGTCTTTCCTTTTCTGAATCAATTTGTAGCATGTGTGAGTCTCAGACCTGTCAGATGAAATGAGCTGTGACAACGTCTATCCATCCATCAGGACAAATCAAGCTATTTATTCCAAGGACATCTTACTGCATTAAAGATTTTTTTTCCCCCTGTGGTAGAATTTCTCTCTTTTATAACGCCAAGTGTAAGAATTGTGGAGTCAGTAGGTCCTTCAAAATTGTAAGAACTGCACTGGACACATTGACATCATCTTATCACCTGTATTTCTCATGTTTGACTTCCTTCCAGTGACTGTGAGTGGTTTTGGTTTAGTTAGTTCGTTTTTAATTTCATGTAGAAGGAGCTCCCTTCCTCACGTCACATTGTATGGATGCACAAACTCACAGCTGACCTATAAAGATGCTCTAAGTGTTAGTAGCTAGTGGCCGCTATTAGTGCTGATGGTCTACTGATGTGGAAAAGCAGGGTATTTTATGCATAGAAATGCACACTTTTTCAGCCTGGTGGTGATGTCATGAAAGTTCATCATCAGAACTGAGTTACAGCAGAGAAAGGGACCCCATAAGTTTTGCTTGGAAGGCCCAAAATGTATGTTAGTGTAAAGCAGAGCACCTTTGCCCTTTCTGGAAGAGCAGGGCCAGCCATGGGCTCCTGTATCTGATATAGCCCCATCAGAACTTCATTTATAAAGATATGCCCATGTATGGGGCACAAATTCTCCCTTTTATCATTGCATTTGTGGTGACACCATAATCTGACTCCTAGATGACCTTTTTTTTTTTTTTTTTTTTTTTTAAATATATAAGAGCATATTTTCTCTGCTAGGGAAGCACATGGTGCTTTTTCCAGCATCTGAATCCATAAAACTCTTCAGAACCTTAGCTGCAGCTACTGATACTTTTAGTTTCCTAAATTATTTTTCTCTCTTGAGGTTTAAGTACTCAAGAAGCATCTATATGAAGGATCAATAACTGACTCAGAGCAAGTGATGCTTCCACATGGCAACATAGTGGCTATCAGTGCTTTCTAATGCTCAGGTGATTAGGGGAGCATCCTGACCAGCCCTGACCTCCATTTTTGTTTGCAGAGAACTCTTCTAGAAAACATGCTGGCTTGTCAACAGGTTTATCAATATGACAAACTACAACTACAAAGCAGAACCTTTATGCATCTTTCCTTACAATGAGAGCAGTCATGCCTGTTTAGATGAACAGTGTTGCTGTAGGTCAGACTCATTTCTGCTATCACATCCACCTCCAAAAATGAAAAAAACCCCTCTGTCTTTATTTAGCAGCTAAACAGGTTTGTCTGGACAGAACAGAGCAGAATAAATCCCTTTGATGAGTCCCTGAGTGCTGGTGATAGATTGCGGTTCAAGTCTTATACTACAATTTTTTTTTCCACACCACTTTGGCCACATTAGGGTAACCACAGGGAGATGTTGCTCCTTCAGAGGTAAACAACATTTTGGTCACAGAGTAAATGCACCTTTCACACCTCCTTGCTGGGGAAAGTGGCTCTGCTGGAGACAGAAGAAATTACCTCAGTTTTCAGCTGAACATTTGTGTTTTCTTAGTAAAAGAGGTTCCACTGCTCAAGCCAAAGATGCCACGTGACACACAGCAGTGGTGACTTCACCAGCATAGACACTGCTGCTCTTGAAGGACCCAGCCCTGTAACTAGAGACTTAGTACGGCTGTCATGGACCTCCTGGAAACAGTGACTGCGCTCTGGGTTTGTGAGTGGGTAATAACACAGAGAAGATTGTGTGTGCTGTTAAGTGCTGTGATGTGTAGAAAGAGATCGTAAGCTTGATCTCTTACTTAAATTTTTCCTCTGACTAAGCAATAAGCTGTGGTAAATCACCCTTTTATACCCCGATGCTTTAGTTAAAATGTTTCATTAAACAACTCAAATCGAATGTCTGGAAAAGTTTACACCTCCCACAAATTCTCCTCTGCTAATGGAGAAGTCGTGTAAACAAGCATCACTTTATTATATCCATTGTTCCAATAATGTGCCTTCCAAATGGGAAATACTTGAATCAGAACAATTTAATCCTTGTCTCAGTGTAGTTTCTCTTCTGGACAGTTTGATCGGAGGAAATATAAAAGGTACCCTGAAAGTACATTTGTGTGAGAAATGGTTGCAACTTGCATGCTGCAGGGTTTCAGAAAGCTTTTTCAGTGGCATCTTTAAAAAACAGTTACAGAGCACACATCACCTCCCAGGGCTGGCACGGCCACTGAACTTTCTGTCTCAGTGCCTGTTGTGCCAGACTGTGGTCAGTGTGCTGGCAGCCCAGAAGACAATCAATACCTCAGCATGATGCAAGACAACTAGAGTCAGAATTGTGGTCTCTATCAGAGTCGTTGCTGATTTGCCCTAACCTGTAGTTTGGGTCCCTGTACTCACTGGCTCCCAAAACTAACCCCATCAGATGAAAAATAATGGAGTTTATCCTTGAATGAAAGCTTATACAAAAGGAAACTTACAATCACAACAAATGGTGTCCCTCTTACATTCCTTCTGTCTCATAATTTTTGGTGGATTTGTTCAATGGCTCTTGTCTGCTTCTACTTAGTGGGCAAGGCTGGGTGGATCTTCCCAGGACTGGAGACGCACCAGTGCACAGCAATTCACTGCAGTTGCTTAGAGGAATTTTGACCATACAGAGCTCAAATCCCCTCTGGCGACTAGCCTGAGCTTTTCACATCAGAGCTCTCAAGTTCCAGGCAAGAAAAGTCCTCCAGGCCAAGTAGGGTTGTTTATCTGACACTTTTAGTCCAGCCTTCATAGAATCATAGAATGGTTTAGGTTGGAAGGGACCTCAAAGATCATCCAGTTCCAACCCCCCACCATAGGCAGGGACACCTCCCACTAGAACAGGTGGCTCAAGATCTCATCCAACCTGGCCTTGAACACCTCCAGGAAGGGAGCAGCCACAGCCTCCCTGGGCAACCTGTTCCAGTGTCTCACCACCCTCACTGGAAAGAACTTCTTTCTAACATCCCATTTAATTCTCTCCTCTGACAGTTTGAACCCATTCCCCCTCATCCTGTCATTAAAAGNTGAGAGCAGAGTAAAGGAGGAGAATCACCTCCCTTGCCCTGCTGGCAACACTGCTCTTGATGCAGCCCAGCACACAGTTGCTGTCTGGGCTGCATGTCCACACTTTTGGCTCATGTTGAGCTTTTTGTCAACCCAGGCCCCCAGGTCCTTTTCCTCAGGGATGCTCTCCAGCTATTCACCACCCAGCCTGGA
>VWZI01015711.1:298254-320516 GCA_013396835.1 Psilopogon haemacephalus | reverse complement strand
GCCACTTGTCACTGGTCTCCAGGTGGACATTGTGCCCTTGATCACCACTCTCTGCATGCGACCATCCAGCCAATTCCTTATCCAGCGAGTTGTCCACCCATCCAGTCTGTGTTTTTTTCCATTTTGGTGACCAGGGTGTCATGTGGGACAGAGTCAAAGGCCTTGCTCAGGTCCAGGTAGATGACATCAGTTGCCCTTCCCTTGTCCACTGCTACTGTGACTTCATCATAGAAAGCCACCAAATTTGTCAGGCATGATTTGCCCTTGGTGAAGCCATGCTGGTTACCATCAGGCACCTCTGCTTTGTTTTCCATCTGCTGCAGCAGAGCCTTCAGGAGGATCTGCTCCATGATCTTGCCAGGCACAGAGGTGAGACTGGCCAGTCCATAGTTACTGTGGTTGTCCTTTTTTCCCTTCTTGAAGGGAAGGGTAGTCCTTGTACCAAATTGCACCTCCAGTGAGGGATGCTTTACAACATCTCCTTTGAAGATACACCAGGATAGTAGGACCTGTACCTGGACAAAAGGCACCACTCCAGGTGCCTTTTTGCCCTCAAGAGAGGGCAAAAAGGCTTCATCATGCATCATTCTCTCATCAGTCATCTGAACTGTAAAAACTTGCAGACTGTTTTCTGATGAGGCCTTGAACTCAGACCTTTAAAACTCCATCCTCAGCTGTTCTATTTATGTCTTGGGTCCTCAAGTGACCTTACTGTAAGAGCAGCGACAATCCAACCCTAGAAAGATGGTGCCCTGGTTACCTTAGCTGGGAGCCTCTGGAGTGCCCCATCTTTTCTGTGGATCACTAGGCAAACCCCTTCCAAAAGATGGTGTGAGCACCTTTTGCTGTGTCTTTGATCACTGACTCACATCTGACACAGTAAGGAGAATGAAGTGCTGTGTTACATAGGAGACTTTGAATTCCTTTGTGTGTTCTAGGGAGGGAAGGAGGAAAATGAGACCAAGGCGGTTGCTGAATGCAAGCCAGGCTCAGACTATAACCTTGCTATGTTTAAAATATTTAATTCCGCAGTATGAGTCACTACAACTAGGCTGCTATTGACCTGGGCAACCTGAGTAAATATTGCACAAAAGGCCCTCTCCTTTTGTCACTGTAAATAAAATTTGTGATTATTCATCATGAATGCTGAATTTCTTTTACCATGAGCAGCCTTACAAGAGTGTTACATTCCATGATGGAGCTGTATTTGTAGAGCTTGAGGGTCATCTGGAGCTGCCTTCATGGGTGACTGGCTTCTGCCCTTGAGCAGTTCTGTCCCTGCCTGGCAGAAGGAGAAGCCTGCACTCATCAAGAACTGGAAACACTGAAAATATTTGACTGTGAAAAAATTGTGCAATGATTTAAAAAAAAACAACAAAAGAAGCTGACAGAGGGGGTGAAAGGAACTAAGCAGAAAGAAAACCAGAAAAAGGAAGAGTTAAGGTCTCTGCCTGTCCCCAAGGCTAATTTTCATTATTGGTTGCTGTTTTATGGCATCGTCCCCTTCTGCTCCATATGTTGTAATTGAACTGGCACATGCTGTACACATCCTAAAGGGAGATGGTAATTGTTTGCTCGATAACCAGAAAGTCTGTGTGTGGATCTGTGTTTGTGATGAGTCCTGCAGTGCCATCTGGCCCTACCTGTGACCAGTTCCATGCCAAACCTACCTGTAATACTGGTCCCTTCCTACATGCCTTCTCCTATCTTTGGAGGATATATAAATGCTCAGCAAATGGCACTGGGTGTCTCTACATGGGCCTGGATTACCTGAGCTGCACTCATCATGTAAGTCTAGCAACGATGTGAGTTGTCACCAGTGTCAGTGGCTGTGTGTACCAGGCTTAAGAACAGCTCTAGGAGCTCTAGGTAGTGGAGGATGAAGACATGTGAGGTTCTGCTTCCTAAAAGAGAGACTGACACCTTGAACAAAGAGACAGAAGAGTAAAGGTGTACTGACCAAACATCGCAGCTGAGAGGTATTTGAATATGTCAGAGATGTTCTTTCTAATGTTACCTTCCTGCATTCACTGATTAATCACCACAGAGGAAAAAGAGAACTAGACACTTACAACGAAGTGTGGCCTCTTGATTTTTCTGAGTTGTGGCACTGAAAGGCAGATCTTATTTGGCTCTGTGATTACCATGGAGCAGCACAGGTCTACTCCCTGCCCTTACCCTGGGAGATACAGGAGAAAGGCATCCATGTCCTGCAAGAGGCATCATCTGAGAGCAGCTGTGGCTAGAGAGACACTTAGTAATTTGATTACGATGCTTGTGTTGCCACTTGACCAGGGAGTCTGAGATGGAGACATTTTTCACATTGGTGTAAGCTTTAATAATTTTGAGACAAGAGAGCCACTTGTCCTTTAACATAGTCTTCTAGTCTGCTTCCCTGTCACCTGCCCTGCTCTGCATCAAGTCTTCTCCTAAACCCTAGTGCTGGTGCTGCAGAGAGGGCCTGGTCCCACTGCAGCATCTCATCCACCTCAGCCTTTGTTCCTACATAGCACAGCCAATGTCCCATTGACCTACAGTGCCTTTCAGTGCAGCCTTATGACTGTGATTGACTTAGCTGTCTGTATAAATGAGTCTATCAGTTATCTCAGATGCTCAGCTTGATCTTCACACTATGTCCTCACACAGATGGTGAACCTTGTGGCAGATGGAAGGGTCTCCTACATTGCTTCAGTCTTCAGTCCTTTACTGCAGACATTTCTATCCACAAACCAGGTAAATGGGTGCTGTTATCTCAAGTTACAGCTGGGAAAATTAAGTCCATGAGATGATCAGTGGGATTTAAATAGAAAGAGACAGATGTTAAATGACTTTCCAAGAATATTAAGGTGTTCACTGTCCCCGAAGTCCCTGGCTTAGATTCACTAAGCAGAGAACATTATTATAATAAAGTGACAGTGGGGTTGCTTGTAAAAGATTTTCGAGTCCAAATTGAAAGCCCCACCTTAGAGAAAGGGCCTGGGTGTACATCTGTCGTGACAAATACAAGCACCCAGGTAACAAAACATTACAGCACTGAGTTGGAAAATGCTTGTTACTGCTATTTGCCAGAGGTTCTGTGACTGGAACTGAAATGCAGGCAGCATCTCTCACAATCCTTTTTCTCATCTATGCGAGTTTTACTGTGCACCTTAATTGTCACTGACTTGGGCTAGGAACTTTCCCTACCCCGCCCAATTGAAATCTACCAGACTAGCTCAGATGTCTTGGAAGTAAGATGAAACTACATTTACATGATGTAGCAATATGTAGAAGCATATCTATGCACAATATTTACAAACACATATATACGATATTTACAATTATATGCAAAGTAGAAATTAAAATTAAATACAAAATAGAAATAATACAGAAAGCCAAACTCCCTTCTGGACAAAAGAAACTGCCTGGAAGGGGCTCAGAGCTACCCCCACTTTTTGCCTCTATTTTCCCAGACAGGCAAATTAAAACAAAAGCCAGCAAAGCTTACCTGGTTTTCTGTTAGCTGAGACTAGTAGAAAGATACTAGATTGGAGATAGGAGGAAGTGAATAGATCCAGTGTCCCAGACCAGAGTGGGACAGATTATTTACATTTTGGGCTTTTTATCCCTCTCAGCAAACTAATGAATGATATAGACTTTATAAATATTTTCCTTTCACAACCAACGATCCAGTTTCTCTCATTAAAATATTCCAATTAGCCTCAAGCCAGCACAGTCACCCACCATGGTTACCACTTCCCAAGAAATCTGGAAATAATGTTAAGTTTTGAGAAATGAGTAGCCAGTGTAAAATTTCTTGGGCAATACAATACCACTAAACAGATAATGTTGCTTGGTGCTCAGATATAGGAGGAATCGTAGAATGTTTGGGGTTGGAAGGGACCTTTAGAGGTCATTTAGTCCAACCCCCATGCCATGAAGAGGAACATATTTAACTAGAATCCTTCTCTACTGCTTGGACAATCCCACCTAAGTTCTTTTGAATTAGCCTCTTCCCTTGGATGGTTCATCTGATATATTTTTGACTCACCTGTGGACTCAAATATTTTTACACCACATGCCCCCTTGCACTCTGCAAGCATTTATGCAGTGCGCATGTGATGAGTACTCTGGCACACTCAGAGACACCTAGGGGTGGCATGTCTTGAGAGACTGTGTGTTTGAATACAAAGATACAAGCAGTGCCATAAAATTAGGAGCAAATTCAGGCATCAGGCAGCCAGCAAGCCCATGGCAATGCTCAGACTGAAGGGATTTGGGAGAGCAGGTTGCTGACCCAAACGCCATCAGGGTCTGTCTGAGAGGGTTTGCCAAGACAAGTCTTTCTGCAGTGTTTCCTTCCCCTGGCTTATAAAACAAGGTCTAGGACCTACCATCTGACTTGCTGTCCTAGAGTGTTCTGAGGTCTTTCTCAAGAAGCTACGATTGCTGTCTGAAATACCACACGCAGCTAGAAGCGCTTGTGCAAAATGCTGCATACCCCAATTGAAAACCCTCCGGTGGCCCATGTGAGTTGCTGTATTTTTTTTCAGAGAGCTGTAGGAGATTTTGTGCTCTTTGCCATGCTCTGAATCAACAGGCCTTGATGCCCACACATGCTTCTTGAAATGATGCTAGCGTTTGTGCTAGGTAAGATGAAACTAAAATTTCCTTTCCCTCTTTTCCTGGAAAGTTAGCAGAATTTTTTTTTTTCTTTCTTGGTTTCTAGTGGTTATTTTAGAAGTATTGAGGCTTCATAGAGATACAGAAAGCAGACTCCAGCTGAGTAGATAGAAATTCATATTCATGTGTAAGTACATACATATAGCACATAAATAAACCAAACACATGGCATTGCTTGGAGTTACATAGACAGTTATGGCTGCTGATTTAGTATAATTTACTTCTATTTTGCAAAAAAAAAAAAAAAAAAAAGATTCTGGGATGTGTCTGTCTCTGAGAGTGCATTATCCGACTTCTACATCAGTCTGTAGAAAAGCAACATCACATTTCACAACTTCTGTTACTTCTGATTCAAATTCTGTATTTCAAGAGTATTTATGCATACATGATTATTTACTATGGTAGCCAAGGTGCATTTTTAATTCTGAAGGATATTACTACTTGGATTGACTGTTTACATAAATTCCATCTATAGAATGAGTGAATATACATTTGGGCTGTTGAATACTGAATGTCCCTAGTAAACAAAGGCTTCACTTTGCATCCCTTTTCTTCTGCTTGGGGGAAGGCTGCCACGGGTGGAGAGAAGAAATGGAGGCTCCCTCTTCAACTTTTAAGGAGGTGGACAAGCCCCAGCAGAGAGGGGTTCCCCAATGGTTTGTCTGCTGCAGTGGTGTGGCTCCTGTGGGTTTGCCTTGGGTTACAGAACATGAGTTGTTCCTGACAGACTTGCTAGTGACAGCTACAACCTGATACAGAGGAAGGACAGTAAAATCTGTTTGTGTTAAGTTATTATGTCTTTACTTACCTGCATCGGACCAGTCAGATTTCAACAAGGACTTACCTAAAACTTATCTGTTCAACTGTGGTTACTGTATCCAATTTTTCCGTTTGTCTTGCTTCCATAAGCCCAACTCCTGCAAATATGTGGACCCATCCCAGACTCAAAAAAAGAAAAGCAACAGTGCTGAGCTCTGTCACATTCCCTTGATAGTTTTTTCCCTTGCGCCCTAGACAGTGCTGTCAGCTGCTGTGCTCCCATGACAAGGTGGCTGCATTTCACAGCAAACGAGCTGCGTTCTTAGTGCAGTGCTGTAAAATACTTTGAAACCATAGTGGATGAATAATGTTGTACCATAAATATAAAATGAATATTGTTTTATGGTTCCTGAAATATTAATTTGTGCATGGAGCCACTCTTGGAATGTTTTTTTAACTAAATGTAAAGATCCCTTTGAGTCCTGGATGTCCTTGCTTTGGTTTTTATTATTAATATTCCCTCCAGGAGACATTGACTTTCCCTTCCCCTAGACATGCTGACTCCTGCCTGCCAGAGTGATTCAGCAGCTTGCCACTCACTTTTACAGAAGGAAAATTTTCTCCTGGCTTCTTCCACCAACCTGCAACTGAGGGTCACACCAAGTTCCTGTCAAGCAACTGGGCAGTTCTGAGCTCTCTACCTGGTTACTAAGTCCTTTATGTAAGGAAAGATATCCTTGTGGAGAGCATCAAGGCTCTCTTCTTCACAGCCGTCCTCTTTCCAGGCAGGGTCAGGTTAAGTAACCAGAAGTTATTCATAATTGAGGCTGGCTGCTGACTATCTGTCACAATCGTCCAGGTCTATAGAGGAAAGTCTATAGAAAAATTATGCTCCTTTGTGTAACTGCAACAAATGGCCACAAAAACTGGGAGGGATAGAGAGTGATTAACACTTCCTTTTCTTTCTTTTCGCATGGGAAAAAATGGAGGCAGGCCGTTAAGTTTGATTGAAGCTGAGGAGAGGAGACTCATGTAACATGATATAACTATGTTCTGTTTTTTCTAATAAAGTGTTACATAGCTGTCAGAGCTTCAAAGCATGAAGCATAACAAAAACCAAGCCAGAGACATAGATGTATATACCTGTGTGCAAACCAGCTGACTGGTATGTCTTGTTTTGTTAAAGCGTGGCATATGAAGCTAAGTTATGTGGGCTTTATGGACCCCCAGATTGCATGTTTTTATTGATCTCTTGTCACTCATTAAAATATATTGCAAAGAAAAAGAATGCAGTCTTTGATACTGAAAAAGAAAATCAACTGCGACACATAAAAGATCTGAGACCAGACACTTAATAGTAACTAAGCAGTTAAAAAAAATCCCCAGCCACATGCCTTTAGGGACCAGTGCCATACTCATTCATGGGACAGTCTTCCTGGTCAACCCAAGGTAAACATTTTTAAGCAGATGCTTTTGCATAAAACCTTCACATCTCCCAAACCACACAATGAGCATCTCTGCTCCTCAGCTTCCCCCAGGCTTGGAAAACATGTAGAGTTTGAAAACCAGATTTCCACAGCAGCATCATATTTGGAAACTTGTCCTCTGTCCCAACCAGGGTCCCAACCTGAAAGGGTAAGACTATGGGAGCCATCAGCTCTGCATGTGGCCTGCCATGCCGGGACACCAAACAACTTGGGAAATGATGACCCACACCAGAGCTGTGGGAAGAGCTCAGGCCAGAGTGTGGCTTACCCCCTTGCAGCACCCAACGTCAGAGTGGGATTAAACCTCATCAACATTCATGGCATGTGGTGAAGCACTGCCAGTCTTATCTGGTGGGGAGCAGTTGGGCTAGAAGAGCAGGGTGGGTTTTGGGTACTCCTCTGCAGTAGCTGTGGGTGATTTGGCTGATGGCTGTGGCATGCCTGTTCTCTGTCGCAGCTCATTGCCTTGGTCAAGGCACTGAGTGAATCAGAGCAGTCACTTTTATATCTTTTCTGGAAATGGGTCTGTTTCTCTTGTGGTCTCTTGCTGTTATTGGAATTCAACCGTGAGCCCCAAAATGGGCTTCTCCTTTGATATTGTTTGATCTTGTAAAAAGAAGCAAACCAGATGCTCATGTCTGATAGACCTGAACATAACCTTGATGCCACCTTTCCTTACAATACAGAAATTCCATCATTTAACTTGTCTCTGAACCTGGATTTTTGAGCTTAAAAAAAGATAAATATGAAATATGTACTCATATTCCAGGACTTCTTTCTGGTACTCATTTATTAAAAATTCAGCCATGGTCTTCGGAAGTTGTTATTAATGTTTGAAGTTGCTTTTCTACCTTATCTGCAAGGAGCACCTGCACTGATGTATTTACTAAGAGCAGGAGTATTCCTTTTGTTTCTGCAGAGACATTTAAAAGAAGGAACATGGGCCAGTTCATATGCTAGTGGAGGTAACAGCAGAATATTAATGGCTGAGATAATAATAAAAGGAATAATAAGAGTACTTTTATGGGTAGTTTTGAGATTAGGGGCTGGATTTCTGGTTTTGAAGGTATTTTCACACCAGTTTGCCTGACAACTGGATTTCATTCTAATATAACTTTCAGTGGAGGAAAGGTGTGAGTTTGTCTTGAGCAGTAAGTCTGCTTTGAAAGTCCATTGAAATTCAAAAATCCTATTTTTCGACAGCTTTCCCCTGGCACTGTTTTTGATGCCTCTAAATAGGATTGTATGCAAGAAATGGAACTGTGAAAGCATAACATGGGAAGACTTTAGAAATGTCACAAATGCTACTTGGGGGTCTTGCCAGCACTTTGACCCTGCTAGCAAGACCCCACGAAACACTTGCAACATTTCTGAAGTCTGTGAGTGAGGACAACGTCTGGAAGACATTCACTCCTCCATCTTCCACCATAGTCCTCTCCAAGAAGGCTCCCACTAAATTTACACTGTGACACCCACTTAATTTCTCCTCCATGCTTTGGTCTGCAGAATATGGTGGTCCACCTCAGGGACTCTTGAGATACCTGCACTGAGGCCAGGGACCTCCTAGAAAGAAACAAGGCAACTGAGTGCAAAACCCACTGTGTCCTACTTTGAACTCACTGAGTTATTTGTTCCCTAAGAGAGGAAGTGGTGTTGCATACTGAGGGTTGTTTGTGAACCTGGGAACGTTCTGTGCTAACTAGAGCCTGGGCTGTGGCTGGCTGACAGGGTGGAAACATGCCTGCAAAGTGCCCAGTGACTCATACTGGATGCTGGTGATGTGGAATCAGGTAGGACATTCCTGGCACAGCCTGGTGGGAGGATGCTTCTGAGGACGGATAATTCCTTTTTTACTGCATGTCTTCCTTCACTGACCCCAAAGGAGAAAACAAACTCTGGGGTGAGGCTATGCATACTATGTCCATGTTTGTTCTGTGCAGAGGCTGTTGGTTTATTCTTCAAGGAGAGTGAGGAGATGGCTGCATTTGCAAAGTTCAGCCTATTATAGCCCCTGATGACTGTCAACCTGTTCGCCTCACTTCTGTGCCTGTGAAGATCATGGTATAGATTGTTCTAGAAGATCTGATAAAGAACATGAAGGAAAGGAAGATGATTCAAGACAGTCAGCATGGCTGTAATCGGGTCATGCCTGCACCTGATTTCTACAATGAGGTGACTACATCAGTGGACAAGGGTGGTCTGTTCTGAAGATAACAGACTGGCTGAGTGTTTGCATCCAGAAAGTAGTGAACAATGTCTCAATGTCCAGAGGGAGAGGGGTGACAAGTGGTGTTGGTCAGGGGTCCCTACTGGGACCAGTGTTGTTTAATATTAAAAGAGAAGACTGAGAAGGTACCTTGTAAATGCATATAAACACTTAAAAGGCAGGTGCCAACAGGATGGGACCAGCCTTTTTTCATTGGTGCCAAATGACAGGACGAGAGATAAAGGGCACAAACTTGAACATAAGCACTTCCATCTAAACATGAGGAGGATTTTTTTTAAATGTATCAATGAGAGGACATTGGAATAGGCTGCCCAAAGAGTGGCTGGAGTCTCCATCTCTTGAGATGTTCAACATCTGGGTGTGTTTTTGTGTGATCTCATTTAGGTGAATCTGCCTTGGCAGGTGGGTTGGACACAATGATCTCCAGAAGTCGCTTCCAATCCATCATTCTGTGATTCTGTCTGAATCTGTAATATCTTCATCAATGATTGAGTGGGATTGAGTGCACCCTCAGAAAATTTGCAGATGACACCAGCCTGAGTGGTGCACTTGATATACCAGATGGACAGAGTGCCATCCAGAGGGACCTGGACAAGTTGGAGAAGCAGGTCCAGGTGAACCTCAACAAGGCCAAGTGCAAGGTCCTGCAGCTGGGTCAGGACAATTCCCATTAGCAATACAGGTTGGGGTGAATGTACTAGAGAGCAGCCCTGGAGAGAAGGATTTAGGGGTGCCATTGGGTGAATAGCTGCACATGAGCCAACAATGCACACTTGCAGCCCAGAAGGCAAATCACACCCTGGGCTGCATCAAAAGCAGTGTTGCCAGCAGATCCAGAGAAGTGATTCTGCCACTTTACTCTGCTCTGGTAAGACCTCACTCACCTGGGGAACTGCATCCAGCTCTGGAGCCCTCAACACAAGAAGGACATGGAGCTGCCAGCGAGGGTGCAGAGGAGGTCCACAAAAGTGATCAGAGGGCTGGAGCATCTCTCCTACAGAAACAGTCTGAGAGAGTTGGGGTTGTTCATCCTGGAGAAAGAAGGCTCTGGAGAGACCATATAGTGGCTTTGCAGTGGTGGAAAGAGGCCTAAAAGAGAGCTGGGAAGGGGCAAATTACAAAAGCCTTTAGTGCCAGGGAAGGGGCAATGGTTTTAACCTAGAGAAGAGTAGATTTACATTAGACATTAGGAAGAAGCTCTTTACTATGGGGGTGGTGGAACACAGGAACAAGTTGCCCAGGGAGGTGGTGGAGATCTCATCTCTAGAGATATTCAGGGTGAGGCTTGATATTGTTCTGAGCAATCTGATCCAGTTGGGATGTCCCTGCTTATTGCAGTGGGGTTGGACTAGATAACCTCTAGAGGTTTCTTCCAACCCAGTGCAGATTTTATGATTCTGTGATGCTATGTGTGTCCAGGTTACCACTATGCAGTTACAATATGTCTGTAAATAAGACTCGGAGGCATTAATCCAATATATGTAACATTTCACATTTTTGTTTTGGCATAGAGAGCATAAGATGCTTCTTCTAAGAGCTTTATGGAGAGGGTAAGGCCTCTTCTTAGTCAAGGAGCTCAAATAAGTGGTCATACACTGCCCAAAAGTGAGGCTCCTGAGCTTTGTCTGATTGCTTGTGCTAAGGGTAGTATCAGCTTCAGATAACAAGCACCATCAAATTATGTTTTCTTCTCACTCCCTCAGTAACAATGGAGAGGGCTTTTCCACCTCCCTGTTTTGGCCAGTGTTTCTTTGGAGATTGAAGAGCTGCATCACTTGCCCTCTATGGAAACTATCACCTTCACCATACTGCCTGACACCTGTGGGGAGGACTGGCTAATGCTAATAGACCCCAACCTTGTGTAGGTGCAGGAGGGCTTCACTAAAATGATAAAGGGGTAATGAGCAGGTGTTTTCTCATACTGGGCATACCTTTCATTCTCAAGGCAGAAGGCATAGAATAGCACCACAGGCTGATGGTGTGGGGCAGGATCATCAGTTCAAGTCCCCAACAAACGATGGCTAGAAACAGGGTTCTGTTGTGCATCTGTCTCAATCTTCAGGTGGTGAGAGATATTTCATCTGAAAAATCTGAAAGATTTTTAATTGCTGTGGATATTTAGCAGCAATCGGCCTGGGGCAAAGCCAGGGTGTCTGTGAGCCGTCCCACTTCACAAATGCACTAGGATGGGAGGCAGTGTCTTCTGCAGCAGCCACCACAGAGCTCCTGCTGGGTGTGATGTTGTCTGGTGGTCTCAGCAGCAGATGCTGAGCCTGAGTTCCACTTCCCAGAGACAGCATTTTACCTGCAGCCCATTGCCAGGAGTAATGTTCACAGTGTGTTCAAGCAGATGTTTCACCAGAACTGTCCCTGTCTCATCATGGCAATCTGAAACACTTGTTCTTCTGAACATAAACCTGGCTGGGAAAAGTGCATGTGTTTTTCTGATATCTGCTGGGTGGCAGGAGGTCAGGAGAGTGTTACAGCTGAGATAAAAAGGATATTGAAGGTGGGAGGGGGGATGAAGAAGTGGGGATCATTGAAGCAGCACTACTTAAAGCATGCACATACTTTTAGGAATACTCTGCATCCCTGTTATTGTAAACTGCATAGAGTGAAACCAGCTACAAGCAAATGATGTTCCTGATGTTACATTAGAATCTGGCATCAGTATGAGTCTGCAGGGGACATTAAAAATCAAAATGGAGTTGTATTTATATTCTGGGCATGCACTAAGCTTACACCACTGGAGATAATGTACACTCTCCCCACCACCTACCCTCAGGGAGTTTAAGTCTCCTTCTGTCAGTCTGACTCCTGCTTGGGCAGTGGTTAGTTACAATGCAAGGGCATGAGCTGTAGGTTCCTCTGAAATACAGCCCTTCCCAATCAAAGGCCTGTGGAGCAGGGCACCGTCTCTTTATTCTAGAATTATGGCATTTATATTAGCAAGGCTACTAAGGAATTCACGTTCAGAAAATATGGACTCTGAAGAAATGGTTCATGGAAATTAGATTTCAAGAGGCAGAAATAGCACAGCACTCTGTGACTGCAGAATGCAGAGATCTTTTCTTCCCCCACTCCCCCAGTAATTAATTTATCCTCTGGCATAATTTGATGAAAATACTTTCTTTCATTAATGTACTATCTACCTGTTAGGGAACATTCTTTCAATGGATTTTTTTTTTTTTTAAAGTATGCACAACTTTAATCTAGTGCTCATCACAGATCTGACAGAACAATTTAATGCTACTCAGTGTTTTCTTTGTAGGACACTCATCAATGTTTCGTGCACTTAGTTGAATCCAAGCCTGGGATAAGTAGGTTTCATCTCAGTGAAGGCAGCGGAATTACAACCACTTCTACAAAAGCTCTACTTGACCATTTGTTTGCACAATGGAAGTGGCAGTGACTCATAGATTGTATCTGACTAAACAATTCAGTGTGTTCTAGTTCTGGTTACGGTAATTTTCTTAGCACTTACCTCAAAGCCTAGTGAGTCTCTGCCGGTTTAGGACGTACATGTTTCTCCCAACCTTCTACCTCTAGGAAACTGTAAAGAAAGAAATTCACCTTTTATCTGACTTGTTCTGACAGTTCTTTCACGTTGAAAGTCAACTGAAGCCTTACTTGGTTACAGTGTAGGCAGTCAGACATTCATGGTCAGGCTCAGAAGAGTGAGACAGTCTGTGCAGACTGGGCAGAGTCCACAGCCCATGATGTGCAGCAGATTCAGCTAGGAGCTGATGAAGAACTCTTCTTCCTTTCTGTAAATGAAATTATGTAAGGCATCCCCTTGGCTGAGATAAAAATTCTCCACTGTTGAGGTCCAGATCCATCCAGAACAACATCATATATGGACCTTTCTATTCATAGCTCCTCTCCACTCCTGGGGAAAACCAATTAACCCAGAATCTTTTCTCTAGTGATGGTCACTTATGCAAGTGTCCTTTACTGTTAAACATTGGTGCAGAGTCTCTTGGGCATTTCTCTTCTTCAGCTTGAAGTAATAATAGTTGAACTGAGATAGATGGCTCACTTCAACTAGAGGTTTATATAGTGAAGCCACACTCACACACACTCCACAACTTTGTCTCAACCTAAAATAGCAGGTCTTGCTTCAAAGGTTTTGAAGGATATTGTGTTTTCCTTGTTTGTAGGTTGATTTTGTTCTTCAAGCTCAGCAACTAAATGTTTCTTGGACAAACTCCAACTCTCACTGCATCCTCCGCATTGTGCAGTGTATGGGGCATTGAGCCAGCAACTTCCAGAACTGTTATTCAGAGTGTTTTCTCATCATAGAACTGCATTTGGGGCTACAGTCTTCCTTTAGCTGACATTTCTAGTCTCAAAGACCCAGGAAGAGTCATAGTTTATTGTGCAGAAAACTTTAGTCAGGAGCTAGGCTGAGTATTCTCCATGAGTGGAAAGGAAGCAATGGATGATTACAGCCAGTCAAATGTATTCTTTGGGCATCTACAGGTTTTGTGTGGGTGACTCTTTTTCTTTTTTTTTTTTTTCTTTCTTTTTTTTTTTTTTTTTTTTTTTTTTTACTTTATTTTTTTTTTTTTTTTTTTTTTTTTTTTTTTTTTTTCTTTTTGTCCTTCATTAATTTGAAAAAAATAAATTAAACCACTTCAGTCCAAATGGTCCAGCTGAGTCATGGAGATGTGTATTTTCTTCCTCTGAGACAATTCTTTACCTTTTCACTACCAGAAGGCAGAAGTAGGATTGTTCTCACTGGATGGGAGTCATTTAGGAAAGTTCCTGATGACCTGTGTAGAATGGCATGCTCCTATTTGGAGTATAGGAGCCCTGTCTAAGATCTGCTTTGTTGCTCACAGTTGCTTTGAAGAGAGTATTGAACATCATTGCCTTGGTTTCCCAACTATGAAGCAGGAATTGCAAGAGGAATCACAGGTGTCCTACACTACCATGTTATGCCATGTCTGAAATTGTCAGTGCCTAGAAATACTGACAGGCTGTAAAGTGCCATCTTTTTAATAGTAAGGCTGACCTTTTCCTGATGAGTACTATTCAGAACTTCTCAACCTTGACAACAAATTGAATTGGAAATCTTTTCAGTACTGTAATGAATAGATTATCTTAATTTCTGAGGACTTTTTGAAGGGGTAAGATTTTGTGCAGAAGGTGATTTTGAATATTTAGCAACATAAACTGAAGAATTTTGCTTCTATTATTATATTTTTAAGTACAATTCTCTTAGTATTTTAGATCCAATATGAGGAAATACCCTTTGGCTCAAGACCAAAGTTTCACTTGTCTTTGATATTATTTCAAAATTATTATTATTAATTCTCCCTTCCCTAGTGCATATTATAGTCCTTTACACATGTAAAATGCTATTACTCTTTCCTGAAAATGTATACCAAAATGCAAATTACTCTACAGGATGAGCAAGCATCAAACTCAAGGACCCAGAGGTTAAGAGCAAATGAACATCCTACCAGGAACAAGCTGGAAAGTCAACTTAATGCCTGCCAGCCACTTCTTGTTTGTGATCCACATTCATGCCCTTACTCTGTGGTGATAGGAGGGTGAGGGAAATATCTCATGCAACCACAGCCTGAAACACTCATGTTACTGTAACTGTACTTCTGATCGTAGTGATTGCCATCTTCTCTGAGGGTTTGTGCCCTCGAGACCAAACTACTGCCAATCTTGCCTGAATATGGTGGTCACTATTATTATATATTGTCCAACATTGTTCAGACAACTGAATAGTGTTATATGAGTGCTCGTGGTGTGCATTTATGGTGTATGTGGCCTTATCTGTGTTATAAATTAAGTCATGGGTGAGCATGGCTGGCAGCCAGTTTAGCAAGCACGTTTCAGCTGCAAGCAGAGCCAAAGGCACATTCAAACCAACCCTGAGCAGTGCATCTTTTTGTTGACTAGCAGTCTGTCTTTAGGCAAGCTTGAGGAGCTGGGCTGAAGGAATGGCTTGCTGGTGCATAACCACAGCCAGAATGAAGGGTTTAACTGCAGCCTAAGCTTTTGTATCTACTTCCCTCCAGCATTGCTTTGGTTAGTCATTTAAGGCAAGCAGCAGACTGCTGCCAGACCTAGTTCTGCTTTACCCCATTTGTTGGGTGGGCAGCCTCTTGAGGCAGGGCTTTTGGTTGAAAGGCAGCTTGTCTGGGCTTTATATTGCTTTGAAAGCAGTCAATAAGGCCCTAGCCTTATGTTGTGTAGGACTGTTGGAAGATACCAACCTGGCAGTAACCTCTGCTTACTTCTCTTTCAGCCTGGAGAAGAATATGGACCTGAAGAAGTAATTTGGCATTAAAATGAGAAACAGGCCAAGCTGCTTGCAAACTTTGCCTCTGAAAAAGAGATCTAGAGAGAGAACAGAAAAGCAATTACTTCAGAAAGCCAGGTTACTCCTTACTCCAAATTAATACATCTACTCAGAAACAGCCTGACAAACCTTTTTGTAGCTCAGCTAATAGGTTTGCTAAAGGTGCTCTGTCATCACTTAAGCAGCAATTTCCAAATCTGGAGGAGGCCACATTTCCACTTAGTGGAATCCTGCCTGAAATGGAATGACTCTTATTGGGTCAGATATTTGAGACCTTCATCTGAACAATGCTTGATGCTAGAGATATGGAAAAAGAGGTCTAGGTTTATAAAGGTATCCAGGTGTCTAAGCAGCTGTCTAAATTACCAGGTAACATAGTTAAATCATTGACCATCTGTATTACTTCCTGAGGTCTGTGAAAATTTTTGAGAGCTACTTAAGAGCTTTCAGGGTCACACATATGATCCTCACTTGAGCAGTGGCTGTGGTATGTAGGAAGCATTAATACATGCATCATAAATGAACTTGATCTCTTCTTGATGTATGTGCAAAGAAGTACTTTTGTGATGTGGCTCGTTGCCAGTGCTCTTGAGAAAGTCACATACATAATTTTCCCTCTGTAGATTGATAAAACACTGTTAATTAGTTTAAAAAATACTTCTAAACCTCTTTTTAGAGTATTTAACCCTTATTCGTAATGAAAGGAAAAAGCCAATACTCCCCTTGCTCCCCTGAGGCCCCAAGCAAAGAGCTTCTGTCAGTGTCACAGTGACAGCGATAGGTTATCAGGCACCAACATCTACGTGCCTCTTCCTCTTAAGCACGAAAAGACAGCTGGAGGAACCTTGTCTCTGAATTTGCTGACTTGCTTTACAGCTTTCATTCCTCATTTTAGTGCTATGCTAGGTTAAATGTTTCTCATTGAATGTTGAAGTCTCTGGATGATTACTGATCTCACTAGATTAGCTCCAACTTCCTGTCTCTCGACAGCTGATTTGGATGTTCTGTTTATTCCGGCAGCTGCCTGGGCTAGCTGGTAATCCTAAACTGCTGCTAGTCATGCCCGTCTTGCAAAGAACAAATTAAAACATCATTCTCTCATCCACCAATTAAGACCTTGTATCTTTCTCCTCCCACCTCACCTCCCACCTTGATTGATAGGAGGGGTTTTTTTCTGCCTTTCTTTGTGCTCACAAAGGCCACTAGATTTGTAACCGTTAAAGTCAAAGCCCTTTACCTACACATCAAGCACAGCAAAGAGAGCAGCAGTTTTCATATTACCCTGCTCATCCATCTCAGTCCTGGAGGTGGCCAATTTATGAAGAGAGAATTTGACATTCTCTGTGTCTATTTCATCTGCTGAAACTGGGGACAGGAAACAAATCACTGACTATTTCAGTATCTAAGGGTGTCAGAATGAAAACTTGAACTTAAAAAAACCCCAAATTTCAGCAAACTCAGAAACCAGTTAAGCAGAATCTCTTAGGAAGAAATTTTAAATGAAGAAGGGCAGAGAGCTGGTGGCTATATTACAAGCAAATCAGCATCTTGTCTCAGTGCAGACAAGCAATAGAGCTTGAGGTAAGCCATATATTGCTGCATCAGGAACACTTCATTACTAAAAATAAAATAAAAAAAAAAAAAAAAAAAGAGAAAGGAGCCTTGCAAAGAGTAAAAGCAAGGCAACATAAACTGTTCTTCTGGATGCATAAGGAATAAGACAAAAATAGTTGTACTTAATGGTCAGAGAGAACAAATAAAGCATGACGAAGAGGTATTCAACATTCAAAGTATTCAATATTTTTTTTGTTGTTGTTTTTAGAATCTTCATTAGAAAAGACATCACCATGAAGCTGCATTGAAGTGGTTAAAAAATGTACAGACTGGTTTGCAATGGTCTCTTGTCAAAATGTGAAGTCATTTCAAGGTAGATTCTGTGGGGTTTTTTTTTTTCTTGGGACTATTTCTGTTCACTCTCTTCATTATCGCAGTGGATGATAGAAAAGACTTCTCCTGCAGCAGATACCAATCTGGGAAGGAGCTATAATGAGTTTGGAGGACATAATCAGAAAAAAGAATAATCTCAGTGAGCTGGAGAAGTTATCTGGACCTAGTGAGATGGAATTATTTTGAGACGAATTAGATGTATAACATACAGAAATCAAATGCATAAAACCAGATTGCTCAATAAGTGCTGAGGCAGCAGTACTAAAGAGCAAGAGCTGGAGTTTTGGATACTGCAAACTGAGCAAGCCAATAATATGTCAGTGTTTTGAAAAAGGTGAATCTTAGGGTAGGAGGTGTTAGCAGGCAGACAGTATATGAGAGCTACTTATACCACTCCACCTAGAGCTGCTGAGATCCCACCTGGCACAGTGTGTCCAGATTTGGATATCATGTCAGAGACAATCTGGTCAAAGCAGCAAAAATAGGAGAGGTTTCAGGAAGCATGGGATAAGTGGGACTTTGGTTTTGGCTAGAAAGCAGATGATGGTTATATGCAATATATTTTACAATCAGGTTATGTGCAATATGTTTCGCAACCATCAGATGCTCTGTAGTTCACATCTTTCTTTGTATTAACCTGCCCACGAGGCATTATATCCTAAAAGCCAATGGATGAGGAATCATGCTGATATGAAGCTACATCAAGGCTGAAGCTGTTTATAGGGACAAGGTGGTGGCTTCCCTGGCTTCCCAGCCTCCTTTCCCATGAGGCTGGACACATCAGCTCTGGGATCAGAAAAAGAAAATGGTCTTGGAAAACAAGCGGGCACAACTGACTTCTTTGCTGCTGGAGACAATCTTCCTGTACAGCTGTAGCACCAGGGATGGTTCTACACAGGGAGAGCCCAGGTGGATTTCTTCAGAGAAGATAGTGCATGCAGAAGGCCAGCGCTTGTTGACTGTGAGATGTAAACCAATAACTCTTGAAACTGGAGAGGATTGTTCAGTTCCTACAAACTGGGGTGCAAACAGACCTCTGCAATGGAGCATCAGTTGCAAGGGCACTGGGAGGCAAGGTGAGAAGGTGTGATCTCCTCTCCCCATGCAGAGAATGGGAAGCTGGTCCCAGCCCTATGTCTCATTTGCACCTTCTTCTCATAGTCTGTGTTTGAAAGAAAAATAGGCTTTGCTTGTCCTAGGGTAGGGGGATGTATATCACCCTACAATTTACATAGGACTGGAGCTGCAAAGCTGCTCTCACTGATGGGTTTGGGGTTTGTTATTTTGTTTGGGTTTGTTGTTTGTTTGTTAGCTCTGGAGGAGAAAGAAGTCCCTAGAAAACCCGAGCATGAGTTTTAGGCTTGAAAAAATGAGTTTCTCAATCTCTCCTCACCTTGCTGGATTTATCTGCATAAAATAATAATCGCATTTGGAGCCAATCCTACTTTTCTCTCATGCCTGAAAAGCTGCTCTCCTCATCTCTCTGTACAGGCACCAACTGGCTCTTCTCCAGGAAATACTCAGTGAAGAAACGCCTGCTCATGTACCTGCTGCAAACTATTTACATTTCACTCTCTGGCAATAAATAAGCTCCACAGAGGAGGTCTGAGCAACAGTTGTGCTGAGCAGGGAGTCTGGATTCTGTGACAGCATTTAAACAGCCAGCCCTTATCATTATAAATATAAGAGCTTGTTGATGCAGACTAACATCAAGTGAACTGTAGTTGCCGGTGAAGCAGCTTCCCCTGTGAAAACCCTGATTCCTTTCTTGATGATGCCATGGCAAAGCCAAGTCAAGAACAGAAAACCAACTGTTAACAGAATAAATAATTCTGCAGATCTGTCTTTCACATCTCACTCACTTTATATGCAGTCTAATTAATTCTATCGGGGAAAATAAATGGCTCAGATCAGGTCATTCTGACTGAAGCTCCAAATAACTTTGTTTGAGCGACATTTATATTTTAACAACTAGTCTTGGGTAAAGCACTTGCATATGCAGAATACTAAGCCTGTGCTATCTTGGCACAAACTCCGAGCTTGTGGTCCATTAAGTCCCACCTATAAGAAGCTATGCAGCTGCCTCTGAAATACAGCTGTCTCAGGAGAGGGTTAGGGGAGCACATCAACCTGTATTAGTGCTGAGTGGTGGAGAGCAAAGGCACACTGCCTCTTGACAGAAGGGTGGAATTAAATGCTTTTCAGCAGAGGAGGAGTGATAGCATTGACCCTGTGGGAACACAGCAGGACACAGGAGCTGGTGAGGAAACATTTCAAGGATGTATCAGTGTTGGGAGGGTGCAGAGGCAAGGAGCAGTAAGTAGTGGGGAGGGACAAAGATTTCAAACAAGTGTATGGGTGGAGATAGGGATGGAGCAGAACAGGGCATAACGAGCAAACAAAATGGTGATGTAGCTGTAACATGTGATTGTCCTTATGCGAGGGACAGACCTGGTGGGAGGTGGTGGACCTTAGCTGTCAGGGACATGTTCTGGTGACTGAACTGCCATGATCAATAAATGAATGCCATCCTCTCACTGTAATGTGGGGCAGAGTGTTTCTGTCTGTGTGTTTTTTAAAGCATGAGCATCTTGACTTGAGAAGCACACAGATGGAAGGCAGGTGCTGCTGTGCCTGAGGTCAGAATGATACTAAAAGTATGTTTAGTTTTCCTCATCCTACAGTTTTTCTGTGAACATTTGGGTCAGTATTTCTCTCCCCCTCCATCCAACAAGTTTTAGATCTACAGCCAGATCTTCACTCTGCAACTCAGCCTTCATCTCCACTTGCAACAGCTTCAGCCCACTCTCTTGGATTCTAGAAAAGCAAATTCATCTTTCCATCTGGTTCTCTTCATCTCCTTGTTGAATAGGTAGCATTTGCCTGAGATAACTCACCCCGTGCTGAAGAACAACATGTTTCATGCTGCACCGAGTGCCACAAAAGGCCTTCTTTCTGTAAATAAATTGTGTAAACTGGCTCTCCTACTGCAAACCTTCTCTACTAACCTGTGTTGCCTGCTGGTCTCTCTGGAGGAAGCCTGGGTAAATGAACAAGTGTGAAGAACAATGTCACAGCCTTCTGTAGTTCTTTTCTTCCCAATGCTAAAAATAACATCTCATTTGTAAATAAATGATCTCCTAGTCTATTTTATAGTGCTTTTGAGACATGCTAGATTAACAAGTTCACATCGTGACTTCCTCTTCAACTGCAGCTCATGTCCAGCCTGGGCAGAAGTTGTGTTTGCTATGTCAAATCACAGCATGCTGTTAGTGTATTTCCATCCTGCTCCAGAGGATGCACCCTTGCAGAGGAGAGCAGTTTTCATTCCAGCTGAGTTTTTGATTTATCTTCCAGGATTGCCAGCACAACATGCTCATGGGCAGTGTCTGATCATTGCAATGAGGGCACCAATCTACAAGAGTTAGTAGCTTGGTTACAGGTAGGAACTAAAATGTGCAGAGCACTCACACAAGTGTCACCATCACGCTCACTTCTCTGCTCTGTTTGGGGCCAAAAACTCTCTGCTGACTGACAAGGTTTGCCAACACTGTCATGATACTTGCTATCTCTTAAGAATCTTGCCTGCTTTCCCAGCCCTGCAAAGGAGCACATCACCATGAATGTTTCCTTCAATCAGCTCTCATGTTGCCTCTGCAGTTAAATCCATTCAGTAGTCAATAATCCTGAAATGATTTGGCAAACAAAATGCAGGAGTGTAGGGAGTCTATAAACTACAGAGCAGGATGCCATTTGCCAGCTCTCCTTGACATACCTGAATGAAGTCAAGCTGTGAGACAGCATACAGAATGGCTATTCAGAGCAGATTCTTCTCATTGCTAACTTTAAGGGGGGAAAGGAATCGTTGCAAATCTGCTCAAGCTACTCAACTGTGATTGCAGCTATCACAGGTAGAGTGAAGCTATTCTTATTACAGCTCATTTGTATACCACTAGCAATAGAATCATGGCAGCTCAGAGCCCAGAATGCCACGTGGAAATGTGCCTTGAATCAAATGTGCCTTGTGTGGTACTTACTGCAGCCTGGACCACCACTGTTTCATCCTGATCTACACCTGAGCTAACTTTGCTGAAGCTATCCTGAATGCAGTGGTGGATAGCCTCTCTTTTTCTGGGATGGCCTTCCAACTCTGAAAAAACACCAAGAGATTGTTCCATCCAGCTGCATTTCAGCACCCATCATTTTTTTTCCAGCACAGTCATGAAGCCAGCAGGTACGCTGAGTCTTCCATCAACCCTCTGAATCTCCAAACCCAAAAAGGATTCTGGCTGTGCTAAATTTACTGCTGAGGAGCAAATTAAGTAAGAAATATCTGCTGGTGACAAAGGATGAATTCAAGCTGATGGGATGGCTTGGGAACCCTTCTGCCTTCTATAGTATCCTTTTCATCCCATCATTCTGAACTCTTGGAGAAAAGCTTGTATGCTGGTTTGAGGCTAATTGGAATATTTTAATGAGAGAAATTAGATTATTGTCTGTGAAAAGAAAATAAGGTGATGTCTATATTACCCATTTGTTCTGTTGGGATGTATGAAAACATGGACACAAAGATAGACACTCTCTGCTGGCTATTGCTGCACTAACTCTTCTGCCTGACCCTGCGCATTTTCCAACTAATCATTCTGCTTCTGACACCCCTTGCTGACCTTTCCAGCTCACCTTGCACATAAGATACATTCTGAGATAATGGAGAGGGTGGAAAGAAAGGTGGAGCATGGTTGGGAGCCCCTCCTGGGCACTCTGACTGCTGGGAGTGGTCTTGTATTTCTGTATTACTTTTAACTTGTATACAACTGTATATAGTTGTAAATATTTCTAATATATGATATATATATAT
>VWZI01015711.1:236171-298232 GCA_013396835.1 Psilopogon haemacephalus | reverse complement strand
GGGGGGGAGGGGGGAGTGGGGAAGGGGTTGGGTCATGCCCAGAACCACTACAGCCTGCCTGCAATCAGCACACTATTCTCAGGTATGGTCTCAGAGCAGGACCAGTTGGATGTAATTCTATGACCTGTGTTGTGGATGAAATAAGGCACTTTCTGCCTCTAAATTGGTGAGTACTGGTAAGAAACAGCACATTAAATAATACTCTGCCTTAGGAAATTTCTGTATGAGTGTTACTTATTTCTCACTTTACCTTGAAGTATTTCCCCACATCCCTCCCTGCCCCCACTTAAAGATTTGTTTGGTTTCCTCTCTCTCCAGGCTCAATCCAACTAAACAAAAGAAAAAAAAAATTGTTTTATTCATGTGAGTGTTCTGTGAACTTTACCAAGGAAAAGTGCTGAATATACCAAATGTAAAGAACAATTTTTATGTGACTAGGGTGTTTTTCTGGAATTTTTTTCTTCTTCTTTTTTTTTTCTTTTTCCTCTCTCTTTTTTTTTTTTTTTTTTCTCAGCAAAGCTATTTTCCCCTTAAGTAAAGAAATGGCTGAAACCCCATGCTTCAGTAAAATGACAAACCCATGAAATGCTATTTTCTTGGTCACTGAATTAATTTTCCACATTGGGAACATTTCCATACAAGTGATTAACAAAATAAGGTCTTGATCCTCTGAAAGTAAGAGGATTCTAAAACAGCATAATTGAGCTCTTGGAATATAATGGTTAAACTTAGCATTGTAGGGCTGTCTGGGCAATATTCATTTGATTCACATTTCCATGTGTATTATGATACCATCTTTCATCTTGTACCTACATACTTGCATACTAATTTTTCCCTGGGAACCTCTCCTACACTCACCATCCAAAATAAATTGCAATCTCATGATCAGTTATTTCAGATTTTTCATAACTTCTCTTCATTATTCAGAACACATCTCATGGCTTATTTACAATCTGTGATTCAAACTGCTGTGGAGGAAATGGTCGGCAATTTCCTGATTAACTTTCCTGCCTAACCTCTTGTAGTAGCATCCAAATGCTCCCCAAGTTTTCACAATTTGTCTAGACAGCTTCTCTGTGAGGTCTACAGGGCTGCAGAGGAGGCAGGGATGTCAGAAAAAGACCTGGGAAACGGGAATGGTAAGAAAAAGCATTTGCAAGGCAGTGGCAAAGAAGGGGAATGAGGTACATATTAGTCACAGTGCTGTGAACAGAAGGACAAATAGGAGTTGGAGGAAGGGCAAAAGTATTTGCGGGTAAGCAGGGGCACAGGGGGTGGATGTCCTACGAGGCAGCTTGGTCGTCCATGCCAGCAGCTTCCCAGCACAGACACTGAGCACTCTGCAGGGCAGCAAAAGTGCTCAACCACTAGACACCCTGGGCCCCGCACTGCCGCTGCCAGCCTATCGATGCACTTATGGATCACAGCAGCACTGGATTGCCCACCTTTCCCTCTTCATATGTTTTCTATTCTGCTGATGGGATGAGGAAGATAATGTTGCAGGTGAGTGTTCTTCCTTCAATTGCCATTGGCATCCAGACTGCTGCTAGGACACACAGAGCCACCTCATGGAGTGGTTGTGCTGAAAGCCCCACAGAAGGTTTCAGCTAACACAGAGGTGAAAACAACCACGGCAAGATTACGATGAACCATTGCATCACAGTCATCCCTAATCTGTCACGATTCATCTCACCAGCAGTTGCAGCCTAGTCCAGGAGGCAAAGGCTGAGTGCAACAGAAAAAATCTTCTCAGGCATTGGATCACCAGAATGAGGAACTAGTCACTGGAGTAAATACAAAGAGCAGGAGTCACTCACTGGTATTTCCAATGTACCATCAAAAACAACAAGCGGGGATTGTGCCCTTGCTGGAGAGCAAGCCTCTGGCCGTCTGCACAGGCACTCCATGAGCTCTCCTGAAATGTCCATCCCTTTCTCCTCCTAACCTGCCTATGTATTTTCTGATGTATTCCTAGTAGTCCTGCTCAAGGAGGTTTCAGGTGGGAGGTGTGAATGTGGGTACGCCACGGTGCTCAAAACCCCCAGGGTTAGCAGGAAGGTTTCTGAGCGTTAACACTGCTCATACCTCTGGTGATTCTATTGCATGCTTTGAAATCTCCAGGGGATGCAAATCTGAGACCCTGATGAGACTGTTTCTCAATTAAAAAGCAACCACATTTTTTTAAGAGGAAAGAAAAATAGCTTTAAGAACTAATATTATCAGAGCCACACAGGTGGATTACAGGTACAAATTGAATGTAATTGAATGTTCTGTATGCGAGGAAACTTTTGATGTGAATTTATGGATTAGGAGATTTTGTTTGTGCTGGGCAGGGAAGGTATATATAGAGGTCTGTGTTTTAGGTGTGGTGCAGGCAGTTAACTTTTTTGCTGTTATCAGAGTGGGATCTTCCTGACTTTCTGATTTTCTGGCCTTACTCCCCTCCTTTTGTTCTGGACTTTGAGCCTATAAATCCTTTAAAGATTGAACCTAGCCAGTAAGCTGTCAAACAACAATATCTCAGCAAAACTTAGCACTGGGATTGGATGGCTGTGTACCAAGGCTAAGCTCCATGCCATTGAAATAGTGTATCAGAAAAGAAGCACATTGAACCATGCAAAAGTGTAGATCAGTGAAGTAATTTAAAAAGTGACTTTATGGATAGAAAAGACAATGTACAGGCTCTGTGCCATGAAGCCCAAGAGTCTTCTTTAGGAGCAGGCCATAGAGTTATGACAGGTAATGTGAAGAGTAGCAATATAATAAAGAGGCCCTTTTGGGCACACCCCTTACCTAATTGAATTTCTAGAACTGAAAGAACTTTTCTCTGTCTCTCATGCCAGGAGTTTTTTTGATCTAACATATTGGCAACGTCAGAAGGCTGATTTGGGGAAGACAGCCCTGTTGCTGTCATCATCAGTGCTGGTCTGCTTTTGCCTCTCTCTTCAGGCTTGGAGAAGATGCAAGGTGAGCCCTCCCTGGAGGACAGGCAGAGAAAATCAAACTGCACAACGAAGCACTAAGTGAGGCTTTATTGTCAAGTGGTAACCTACACGCCCCAACATCACTTGGCTGGCTAATATCATGCATAATAAATTGAAAGAGCACACAAAGATTTACCAACCTGAGCATTTCTGTCCCTGTTACAAGGTCACTAAGTGCAGTGAGGCAGAAGCCAAGACTTCATGAAGCAAAGTAAATAAAATTAAATCAGAATCTGCTTTCTGCAAGGATACTAAAAGCCTGTGGGAGGACAAGAGGATCACAATGGATGTTTATTTTCCTATGGATCTCCAGTTGTACTTTTGTTGTGTCATATTACCTACACATATATTGTGCTTGTTTATTTCTTCTCCATTCCATAAAAAAGGCAAAGTAAAATAGGAAGAGTCCAATCATTGAAACTTAATGAAAACTATTTAAAAATTCCATGAGCAATTATCTAACAAGAGGTCTTTTTTGGTAACAGTAGTACACAGGCAATTTATTAGCTGGTGAACCCAATTCTGGGTTTTAATATAAATAGACTAATTAATCAGTGGTTAACTCTTTTAATGACCAGGTCTGGCATTTAATTATTGCTGCTGTCATGAAGCATAATAGTTTATTTCTCAAGCTTGTTACGCAAATTGCCAACAGTGACCACTCTGAAGTTTAAAGCACTTTCCATGATGATCTCTCATTTCCACATTCTCAGGACATTTTGGAGCACACACTTTTGCTTCATGTAGCTTTTTGGTTCAATAAACGAGCAAGATGGGGCAAAACATCCCAGTTCTTATAGGAAGGAAAAAGAGGAGGAAAAAAAAAGTTTATTTTCCACATTAGAAACCCACTTTATATACAAAATTTTTTAATAGGGCTGTGGAAAAAAAGGGCCAAGATCTGCAACAGACAGATTCTGGAGATGTTTATTTAACTATTTGACAGAGTTTGGTGGTGAGATCCTGTGCATCCAGTCAGGCATTCCTCAAGGAGGAAAGCTTAAGAAATCTCCATAGCTCAGCAGAAGACAGAAGTCTAAATGCAGGCAGATAAGGAACAAAGCTGAATGTAAGACTAACAAGACTCCTGGAGTCCACAGACATCATAAACTGCAGACTAAGAGCTGCTTGTAGCTAGAAGAAAGGGAGAAAAAGAAAACCCCACATGGATGACCTAGTCCTCACCTTAACCTTGACCACTCAAAGGCTTTGATAAAAGGACTAAGGTAAGAGCAGTACACTGAACAATAACACTTAAAGGGAGTCCTGTTCACTAAGACATAAAAAACTCTGAAGTGAGTATCCATATCTGGAGCATGTATCTGTGGACGTGGCAAGTACACGTGTGCAGGTAGGTGGAGGCATACGTGTACAGCCAACCCTTAAATCACCTCCCTGCCCCTCCTCCTGCTCATCCTCCTGGGAACTGCCCCCCCAGTAGTGAGTACTGAATCAGGGTAATCCATGTGTGCACAGGGATCGTGGGGCTGCCCCTTCTGCTTCCCTGCTGATATGCAGCCCTGCCGGGTATTTTTTCACAGATTTAATACACCCAAAATGCACAGCAACAGATGCCAAATTTGATCATCTCACTGGAGCTGACAATAAAGAGGGTCATATAAAAGCAATGGGAAAGGAAAGCAGGGAGAGCAGAGGAGCTGTTAGAGAGGAGGCTAGCATGAGGCAATTGCAAGCAGCGGTTGGTAGGGCAGTAAAAGCTAATAAAACTTTGATGTACAAACCACACTAATCAAAGAACAGGTCTTGCACTCATATTATCCATCTCCTTGTTCACACAGCAGCTGGTGGGAACAGCTTGAACAATTTTGTAGCTAAACAGATACCTGAGCATCTCTGTCAGCCCACTGAAGCGCATCAAAGCCATGAACAAGTTTTCAAACCACCAGCTCTACCCAGCCTTGTGGTAGGGTAAGGGCTCATGGCTGTCTTTGAAGGTCTGAGTCAGCACTGGCGGAATGGAAGGAGGGAGGGAAGGAGAGGTAGCCTTTTCCTGATTTGTGGTCTGTTAGACAACTTCTCTTAACCTCATGAATACAAAGGGAGAACAGGTAGGAGCTGCTGTAATGGACCTAGGTTTTCTGCTTGCCATAACCACCCCTGATCATTTCTCAGTATGAATGCACCCAGACCTCTCTGCTCATCACATAATTCCCCCACACACATCTGCCATCCTCTGTGGGGTTAGTTCACTTATGGGGAAAAGTGAGACTGTTTTCTTAGGGGCTTCATTTACATAAATTAATCCTAGGATTGAACCCATTTCAGAAATCTAGCACTGTTCCACCACCACCAAAGGCAGAACAGGTGATTTCGAAGTGCTTGGAACTCTGACCACTATTCTTGGCAATGAAACAGTTTTTTAGTGGCTGTGGTGGTTTAGCAGTTACCTGCCCTGCCACCTTTTGATATAAACCCCACCAGCACAGTGGCTCAGCATCCAGAGCTGAGGTTAACCCAGTTTCCCTTTAGTTCAAACACCAAACCCAGAAGGAAACACAGGAGCAGCTTTGCTGGCTGGAAATGCCTCGTGGACACAGTTGATTTTGTCCTGGCTGCTCAGACCACAATAAAGCAACGCATGGTCTGACAGCACAGACATTTTACTAGCAAGGGCTGCCTGGGCTGTAAAGAGGCCACACATATGACAGTAAGTGCTCTCCTTGCTTGGGAAGAATTGAAGGCTAGATCTTTCGCTGGGGTCCATGTTTGCCTTCATGCTGTCACTGGAGACACCAGGAGGGTCTTTGCTGGCATTGGTGGCTTTGTTCAGGTGTAAAAACAGCCTCTTTCTGCAAGAGCAGAAACAAGCTCCCATAGTGATGGGTCAGACACTTGAACTTTTCACCAGGAAGCAGCCAAGATGTGTGGGCTGTGTACCACCTGGGGAATAAACAAAGCAGCCTGACTGCCTGTGTGCCAGGACGAGAGTAGGTATGCTCAACCAACTGAGCGGGGCACTGTCTTCCAAGAGTATTTCTCAGTTGTTTCAAATGTTTGATGACTTGGGAGTTTGTTTTCAGGGTGGGGAAAAGGGAAATGACTGCATTATTTATTGTTTACATACCACAGCATGTCTCCAGCAGCACAGATGCTCTTACAGTTCTTGATATGGATTGAGTAGATTCATCTGGTCCAAAGCATCCCATTTTTACTGAGCATTGAGGCTACCACTTCCCCCAAGTGCTGGCATTACCAAGCAGTTTTGTAAGTGATGTTCATATCTCCCATTAGAAAGTGCAAGAAAGTAGGGCAGCCATATATTTCCTTCGATTTGGCATTGAACCAGAGGCACAGAACAAGTGTAATTTCCATGCCAGGCTGGAGATGTAATAGGAAAGCCATCTCAAAAGTGAAAAATAAAGTGACACCTGACACAGACAGCTATTCCCTCCTGCCTGTCACAGCCTTCCCCACTGATTGCTGATGTCTCTGTGTAGTATAAACTGTGCTCATCTTGAAAACTCACAGCAAGCCAGATGACTCTTAATCACAGCAAACTATCTGTCCGTAATCACCTGCAGGCATTCTGCTCCTGTGCGGGGCATGTCCGTGCTGCAGCTGGAATACAACATCACCTGTTGCAATGCCCAGATTGCTTGTAATCCCTGGTGGGCTGCAAAATCTGGTGCTGCAGAAGCACAGGCTTCACCACAGGCTGTAAGAGCTTGCTGGCAGTTTGGGTACCTCCCTGTACTTTTACTGCTGACCGTAACCATCTTGGTTGTGTCTGCTTGCATCAGAGTCACAGCCGCTGGCAGTGGGGTGGATGTGCCTGAAACACTTGGAGGGGGACCACATCTTTGATTTATGGTGATAGTCTAGGTTGCTAGCAATCCCCTTGGAATTTGTCCAGGAGGAAGTACTCCCACCCCTAATGTAGCCTGGCCCCACTGCCTGAGAGCTGATGCAGTGGCTCCTGGCTGCAGGATGAACCCTGAAAATGGAGATGTGGGCAGCTGCACACACTGGATGGGAAGGCAGACAGGTAACAACCACAGAGTGCCAAAGCCTGGTAGTAAAAGCTTTGTTCAATAAATGCATTGTGTGTTACATGTTCCTAAAGAGTGGCCACTTCTTCTGCTGTGCCATCCCTTTGCAGTCATGGAAGTCACAGACATAACTTTCTGGCTCTGTGATCCTTCCTGAAGGACCCCTCTTCTTTCTACATTGGACCACTCTCCAAGGGTCCAAGGGATGTCTTTCCCCAGTTCTCAAATAATTTAATGGGATTCCTTAGCAAAATATTTGCTCAGAAAGAGATTTCCCGCCCCCCTCCCCATCCCCTCCTCCCCCCCGCCCCTTGACAGACATCCCTCTTTGTGGTTATCTTAATATTCCAGTCTTGGTTTTGTAGTATTTAGCTGTGACCAAAGTGAGTTCCCCTTGCTCTTGTTTTCTCTTCCAGCATGCCATACATCCTCCCATGGATATGGACCTGCAGTAAGTGATAGCAGGTCTTTTTATTTTTAGTACCCAGCGTCTCAAGTATTTGCTGTTTCAACTACATTAACCCTTAGAAAGAGCTCGCTGTACTACCTGCCATATAAGCAAATGGCTTGGGAATGTATTCATTTTCAAATTAAAATGCATCCTTAGACTGAGACTTGCTGAACAAAATAATGTTGTGACTATGGCTTGATTAGACCTCAGCATTTAAAATAATGTGCTTTAGCGAGACGTAGTTTTCTGCCTACTCCTCAGGAGCCATGACATGGTGGAACTTGATTAAAGGAATGTGGATTTCAAAATCGTGTTCCTACGCATGTTCACTCAAACTGTATTTGAAATGTTTAAATGTGCCTGTCTGCTTTGCCTTCATGCTAATCAGTCACAGAGGCGAACTGGCACATTACCCTTTAGCTAGCCAATGAGGCAGCATAGCTCTCAAATTCTAAGTAAAATTTTGGACCAGATAGCTGGCTATCACATTTGAAAAATAGACCTGAGGAGTCAATGGTCTGTTCCCAGATAAGTCAAAAAAAAAAAAAAAAAAAAAAGGCCTGAATGTATAGAATAAATTATTTTCTGTGAACAGTTCTCCCAAATTTTCTCATTCAAAATGCAAGACAGTTAAATATGTGCTGTTATTTCCACTCTTCTAGATTGATGGATCTTAAGGCCAAGAGGGTAATCAAGATCATCTAGATGGACCTCTACCTTAATACAGGCTGAAAACTCTCTTCTGATTATTTCTGCATGGAGATCATAATTTCTGCTTGACCAGAAAAGACAGCTAATTATGATTTTCAAAATATTGCGTGTTACAGAATCTGATATATCCCTTTAAACTTTTTTTGACAATTACCTTACCTTTGTTGATAACATTTTGGTCTCATGTCTAGTCTGAATTTCTTCTGCTGCAGTTTTCTCCCGGTATGGGGTAACACATACCCTAGAATTGGTCCAACCTCTGGGCTCTCTCCTCCCCCTACCGTCCAAGGTCCGGCAGGAGTTGAGGGGACGGGGGCATCCCACGTGGATCCCCCCCCCTGGAGCCAGGGATGCCCTGGGCAGCACATTGGCCAGCTGTGCCTGTCAATCAGTCTCATGCTCCCGAGGGTATTTAAGGGGGGACACAACGACCGTTAGTTGCTCTTCTTCCTCACTCTCCTCACTCACCGTCGTCTCCTGCCGTGGCTGCTGAGGAGCCCAGCCACGTGCACGGCAGCAGGCAGCAGGCAGCAGGCAGCTCTCATAAGCGGCAAGGCTGATCTCTCTCTCTCTCTGTGCCCCTCTATTATTCCTTTCCCTTTTCTCTAATTTTGGCTGAGTTGGTTTCCCTTCTTCCCCCTCCCCTCCGGGTTCGGGAAGGAGCGTGCTTCACCCCTCCCCCCTCGTGCCTCGCGGGTAGTTTGTAGGCGCGTCGGGAGCTACCTCGCATGTAACCCCTCTGTTTTCCCAAGTTCTAAATGTTAAATTGTTGCACCTGACGTTTGAGCAACGCGTTCGTCTATTTCTGCCGACCGAAGCCTAAAGAACCGGCGAGGAGGGCACTAGGACCCCTCGTCCCACGGGATACTGTGTTTGATTAGCCCAGTCCCGTGACAAGTTTTCAGCCGTGGAATCTTACTGCGCCTTTACACCATTAGCTTACAGATCTGTCAGCTATCAGAAACACCTTTCATAATGTTTTTTGTAAATCAAGATCAAGTAATGTCTTATCTTCTCTTGAATAAGATAGAAATAATAAGGTTTGTTAGTATTTTTCTATACAGCCAAGTAGTTCTATTTCATATTATTTTTGCAGCTTCCAGCTGTATATTTTCTGGATTTTGCTTTTTTGAAAAAGTCACAAAATTTCCTTAGAATTGCCAAAACCTACATCTGGCAATTCCCAGCCTCACGTGCCTCCAAATTAAGCATTAACTCTGCAGGAAGGGTACACTGGGCACAGCGTTGAAACTTGCTGCTTGCTGAAGTGTACTAATGGTGTCTGGAGTGTCTCTATTATATTCAAAGAAGTTAAAGTGCAAGTCAGTAACACAGGCAAACTTTGTCTTTTAAAGGTCCAGCATAACAAAGTTGAAAACTTTTAAAAGTCAAACCATCTTGGGGAAAGCATTTAAAATGCAAGGCATCACAGTAGTACACAGTTTTGTCTTCCTGGGTCTCAAAAAGGATAAAAAGAAAGTAGAATAGTTCAGAACAGGACAAGAAGAATCATCACAGATAGGGTGAAAATAATTTCTTTCAGAGATTGATTAAATAGACTAGACTTTGTCACCTTGGAAAGGAGTTGATTGGGAAGGGAAAGCACAGAATACAGCTGAAAATGATGCAGAAAAGGTGAATGGCAATGACTGAGTGCTTTGATGAGGAGGCACCAAATGAAAAGACAGAGAGAACAAAAAGAGATTCTTCTCTATGCATCCTCTAATCAAACTTGGATGTTTCCTGTCATGTGGGCTCTGGTTTCTAAAAGACTATACAAATTCCAAAATCAACTGAGCAAAGGAAAAGAAGAAAAATTGAGCAAGCCCCGTGGGATGCAAAGGCCTCTACCACCATCTCAGACCATTCTGGGAGGCACACTGGAATAGGATGGAAGAGAGGGGAGTTACGGAGATGATCTGGTTGTGTTTGTACTGTTCTGTTGTTTGTACTCCAGGCAAGCTGGCTGCTGTTGGAGGATAACTGGGTGGGCCTTTGATCTCACCCTGTCCAGCTGTTCTCAGGGTCTTAAAATGGGAAGAGTAATTGGGAATTTTATTCGGTTTCTTATTTTATGCCCAAAAGCCACACAGCTGCCCATGTAAGAGAAAAAAAATGTTGCTCTAGTAAAAAAGAACCAGGCTGGCTCGAAATAGGCAAACGTAGCTGAATACAAATGCACACATAGAGAGAGGAAAAAGAGATAGTAAGGAATATAAATTAGAAGAGGGGAAAACCAGAAAATGTCCTGGTGAAGTGACAGGGCACAAGGATAAAAATTAAGGCAAGAGACTGAATGGCAGTAAACCAAAGTTTTTAGTATATCTCCTAATATAAAAATTCCTAACAATGATACTCATCTGTAAAAGCATGATTTTAATGTAGAAATGGCAAATCATTTCAATATATCTGGTTGTTTCAAGCATATTTTTTTAGTCTGCATGAAGAATTCACCAAGGGCAGAGACGAAATCTGTTCCCTTTCAACAGCACTTGGCAATATGCAAAGCAAGAGCTAATAAGCTGGCTGTTTTAAACCAATAGGTCTGGCTGCACTAAGAGCTTCACAGAGCTGGATGAGGAGATGTGTGGGCCATTAAAAATGGTAAATCATGGGAATGCTCAAAAGACTTGCTTGCCTGGAGGAACAGAAGATAGAGATACTGGTAATTATAGGCATGTCAGCCTGACACAGACAGTAAGCCTGTGTAAAATAATATTAATTCATTATTAACAAGGGAAAAAAAAAGAAAAAAAAAACAAAAAACAAACCCACAACCACTTAAAAGTAATCAGTTTAGGCTTAAGGGAACAAAATGTACCAGCATGGTATCACATGTATTTGGTGGCAGAGGTGTTGGGGGTAATGTATTAATATTTCTGTAAGGTATTTGTTACAGTATTTTTTTTTAAATTAGCAATTATTCAAACTAACATGTTATATTAAATGGCATTTAAAATATTTTAGAAGATTTAGCCCAAAACTTGCTGTTGAATGTTGGATGATCTTTATTAGGAAACTGCTGAGTTTCTTTACTTGTGCTGTTTAACCCTTGGCTGTATGAATGACATAAAAGCAAATTGACAAAAATGCTGCCAAAGGCTGGGGAGTGAGAATAATGAAGAAGACATGGCACTAAGCTGAATTACTTCTTAAAATGGGAACTTGCAAATACTGGGTGCTTCACTACAGTCAAAAGTGAAGTGATGGTTTCAGGGAGGAGTACGCTGCACTTACAGAAAGGATGATGCTGCCTTGGGTATCATCAACCACAGGAAGGACTTGGCTGAAGCATATGTCACACATCAAGAACATAGATCTCATTCTGGAGGGCCCTTTACCCTACAGGCTTAACAAGATCCGTCATTTGGAGCTGAATCTACAAAGCTCTGTTCTGAGATAAGAATAACTCTTTTTAACACTAGGATATCCTAGCCACTGTATTGGCTCCCAAGGTTTCTATCACACTCTTTGCCACTATATATCTTTTGTTTGAGAGAGCATACAAAGGTGTTTTATACAGGAAGTAAAATGAAACCAGCAATTTTCACCTTTAGTAAATGGACTTCTAAAAGTTTCCATATGCTTACTCCTAATTTTGCACAGTTTTACAGACCTTCTAAAAATAGCTCATGGACACCACAGGAGAAGAACTTGGCCCAGTGATCCCCTTCTGCATAGGTGCCCAACACAGTCACAAGGAAGTTTCTGAAGTGGGCACTGTATTACTGTGATAGTTTTCCTGGCTTTATACAAATGACTTCTCCACCTCCTTGACACTTCCTGAGGTCCCACATGTAATTGTACTAATGCATGAGATGTTTGGCTGCATGTCCAGGCTGATCACCCCTCTCCTGTTCAGTATTCTGTGGTCTAGCTTTTAATGGTCACCATGTTCTTTGTTTCTACACACATGATCTGGCTCCTACAACATTAACTGCTTAGACTGGTATATATAAATGTGTTGTCTCCCTTGCTACTTCATACTCCCTTATTTTTAGGATCTCATAAAAACACCTTCATTGATATTTATGTTTCAGATAGAAGTATTAAATGCAATTAGATTGGAGAGTGATAGTAAGCAGCAATCTTTATTGACCAGCCTAACTCCCCACCATCTAGGAGGACTCTCACTTCAGCAGGAGGTGGATTAACATTTGACCGAGCAAACTATGTTAGAATGAAGATTACAATTTTGTAATTAGTTTGCTTCTCCTGCTTGCACAACTGCTTGACACTTTTGTCTCAGCCTATTTCTATAACAGCAATAAGGAACAATGCCAGGATTCAATTAAGTCGAAGAATGAAAGGCAGAAGAAGAGATCTTCAGTGGTGCAGGATTGTTTCTCTCTGCAGAAGCACACGAAGTGCCTGTTTGTTGCCTGTGCATTTGCCAAGATGAGAAGTTATAGACTATATTAATTTGTGGTTCCAGCTCTTTGAAAGCAGGCACTGGGTGGAGGCCAAGTAGGCTGAAGTCTAAATGCAAGTCTGTCAGTGTCAATAGGCTGTTCTTCAAGCAAGGGGCCCTTTCTTTTCAGTGTTTGCACCTGTGTGTGTTGTGTGCTTGCACGTACAGAGCTAACAGGAGGCAGCATTGTCCGAGGACTAAGCAAAAGGGATACTAAGCAAAAGCTACTCCATTCTAGACCATGTTTTCAAGCTTTCCTGCTGAGATGGCAGGCAATCTACGTGAATTCTTCTTTTGCTTAAATACAAGCAGTGTGAAAAGGGGGTGACTTGACACATGGCATGCGAGAGGTAGTTGAATGGCTCTAGATGAAACCTGAAAAGTAAACAAGCATGAAGTTTCACTATGAAATTTCATAAATCCTTTTCCTGGTTATGATGAATGTTGAATGTTAGCTTTTCACATAATTTCATGACTCTATAAACTGGGAACTCAGACCTTCTTTAACCATGAGATAACTTAATCCAGTTTTACTTGATCCCACAATAATTGCTTGGTGATGGTTTCACACAGGTAAGAAGAAATACAGATTTTACAGTTCTTCTGGACAGGGTACTTGGACAAGGTGTGGAAGACAGTCTCCATAATTACACAGTTTTGTCATTGGAAACATTTCTGCCATGTTTTCTTCCTGCTGGGGAGGATTTTGATGTCAAATCTATAATTTCTCTACAACAAAACTGGTTGGCAAACGTGAATTAGAATTTTCATCTTTTGTAAACAATAGGATTTATATAATAACATTCACAAAGCTTATGACTCTGTCTGGTTTTTATGGCCTCTGAATGTGGAAAATGTGTGCCAAAAGCACTCCCAAAAAATCAATGTAATACAAATGGCCCTGCGCAGCCAGCCTGGAAGAAAAATGTGGTGGCTGACAAATTCTTTGCTCCCTGCAGTACTTTGGGTTATTGGCTAACCTCAATCATGCATCAGTAAAAGCTCCACATGGACAGCAGGGTTTTGCTCACATCGGCATTGTCTGACCTTTCCATTTCTGCTGAATATCCGTGTCACCTCTTGATTGCTCTCTGTAAAATAATCCTCCTTAAATTATTTAGATACATATTCTGCCTTCCCCTTGGCTGGTGTTCTAATTCTGGTGAGCGAAATGACCTCAATTAGAAATTCTTGCTTAAACATACAACATCACTGAGAGGGTTGCAGCTTGTCTTGTCCCTTCTTGTTTTTCTTCAAGGCCCATTTTGTATGTTTATGCTTGTCTGCAACTCATTATCCTCTGTCATTACCTTCCTTTGAAACAAAAATGACTAGAAGATAATGATTTGATTTGCCAAAAGGAATTAAAAAATGCCACATATAAGGTTACAATTTTCAATTTCAAATTCTCGTGGGGATACTATATTCTCTAATTATATAATCACACAAAAGCAGGCTCCATATAGACGTATGTGCATGTTTTATATCAACATAATTTTTTTTGTTTCATCAGAAATGTTTCCAGTTTGTGAAAGCCAAAGTGGGATCAGTACTATGGCTATTCATTTGTAACTCATAACCTTTTATTGTCCTCAGGTTACATAGTAATGACAGCATTGTATGTCTCTTAACCACTCTGTTCTAATATAATTTCTAAATACATTTTGCACTCTATTCTTATGTTATGATGAGTAAAAATGTGGCTCCAAAAGTAGTTGTTTTCTGGCAGAGAGAGGACTTCAGCTTTATTGACTATTGGAAAGAAATTTGAATTTCACCCCAGCATCCACTTATCTAAAATTTGTTTTTGTTTCTTAGAAATGAGATGATGCTTACCATGAAACAGAATTCTGTGCCCCCCCCCCAAAAAAATTTAATCATACTTTTATTTTTTTAGTTAATCATAATAATCTTTTGGTGCTTCTTCATTTATTCTGTATTATCCCTGAAAAAAGTGAGGACTGGTAATACTGAACTTTGACCCTCATGTGAGCCAAAAGCTCTCTGAGCTAGGGCAGGCTTTTTAAGGTCACCCCTGGCTGTCACATCCATGAGACTTGAAGTTTACTGAGAACCTAGTTCAATTTGCAGCTGATCTTTCAGAAAGCAAGTTATTTTGTGGAGAAAACACACATCTGCCTGACATGATTTGCCTTTTAAAAAGTTCTCCTGACTAATAAATAATTCTCTCAGAATGTACAGTTTATGGTCCAACTGTTTGATCCCTAATCTCCAATATTAACTGTGGATTAACTCATATTTGCCTGGCGTTTTTTGTCTGTATCCTACACAAGAGGCTCTTCTGCATCCTTTCATTAATCTCAGTAATCTGCGGTTCCCCCTCATTAGTACCCACGAATGTCCTCTGCAGGCTTATTGTTAATATATTTTCATGACTAATTCAGAGGTAAGGAAAACATTTGGTTCCTTTGATACNTGCTCTTTATGTCTCCTATATGTTACTTATGTTTCTTCCCATAGACTCCAAAGTTTGCTCTATCAGTTTGTTTATTTTATCTATACCTGCAGTTCAACTACTGTTGTTTTACTTGCATACTGTAAGTATGGCCAAATTCCACCCTGGTATTATTTGTTGGATTTGGCAGATGAAAATCAAACAAGTCACATCCGGCTTTGGTTTCATATGTGGATAGATTGAAAAATTAATCTTATATTTTCTTCAAACATTTACTGAAGTCAAAGGACACCTTTCTTCTTCCTCCTCTCGTTTTCCCCTCTTTCCCCCCACCACATTTTCTCTACCATACATCATTGCATGTTGTGCTACAGCCAGTGTCACAGGACAGTGTCACTGACATCTGTTTCCAGCTTCTCTCTTGCCTCTCACACCAAATATGCCTCTGGCAGTCATGTTTAAGGTTGCTGAAGGAGCATGGAGAACTGCTGCCTTCTCCTCAAGTCACCGGACAGGAGAAGCAAAAAGAGAGAGGTCTGGATGCTGAGCTGCTAAGCTCTACAAAATACAGGCAACACATTTTCTGCTTCTGGAAGATTTTTATGCTAAAGAGGTTTATTTTCTGCATCCTCTGGCATCTCAGTGAAAATCTTGCAAATGTGTAATTTAATGGGAAAAGGGAGATAGTTAAGAAAAGTGGTCATGGTAAAATCCAGTAAAACAGAAATAAGTATTTGAGGAAAAAGGAAAAGAGCTCCGTTTCAAACTCAGCTAGAAGAACATAACTTTGCTTTGTTTTGTAAAACAATGTCTCTATTTTTCCATCATTTCGAGCAAGTATGTAGGAACGAGGGATTTATCATGGAAAAGTATACTCTATGGCCGAAGTAGAGGCAGGCTTTCCCACTGACAACGACCTTAAGAAGACATCTGAGAGAATATGAGCCTGCAGCCTGTTGAATATAGGAAAAGTACCTGGTGAGTTTTTTAATCTGTGTAAATGCAGGTAAGTGTAAAGATAGACCTGATAGCTAGGTACACAACTATCCAGTACTTTGCCACTCCCATTGCTCCTTACTGTTGCTTGCAAGTCTGAAATTTCCTCACTAGCAATAGCATTGTCAGTCAGTTTTGGCCACTGTGTGAGAGTAAGAGAGACAGACTAGGTACATCTACTGCAAGTTCTGGCGTATTTGCAATTTTATCACTTTGGATTGAACAGTGCTTTGAGACTCTCACTGTGGACTGGAGCCCCACTGTGCTACATGCTGTGCGAAGACAAAATGAAAAAATAGTCCTTGTCCTGAATGTTTTATTTTTTTCTGGGATAAAAACTCATCTAGGGAGCAGAATGAGATAAAGGAACAACAGTTGTCAGAGCAATAGTGAAACCTCAGGGTTACTGGCTAGGGATGAGGGTCTCTGCAGCAGTAGCCTTACAGAAGGATGAAGGCAAGGTTGCTTTAGCCAGGTCAATGCCAGAGAAATGGGTCTTGTACCAAGAGAGATGTGAGATGAAAAAGAACAAGGTAAGATTCTTACTGCATCATATTCTGTTAAGGAAGTGATGCAGAAGGAAAGGAGGATGGAACCATGGGCATAGCCCTGAAGCCCTAATAGCTGAAGGAAGGGCACAGAACACCTCTCAGTTGAAGGAATTGGAAAGAAACACAAAGGGGAGATAAAAAGAGTGTAATTACCTGGGTTTAAAATGCTGGACAGGCCAAGATAAAGGAGAATGGAGTCCTACAATGTGATTTAGAACAGATCATTAAGTGTTTGCTTATAAATTGCTTGTGATCTTTGTCCCCAGTGATATTTGAATGCTGCAAATATGTAATTACCATGTCCTTGGCTCCCATATATGAAGCAGAAAAGTCTGCTTACAGTCAGGTAGAATAAGAAGAGATCTGTAGAGATCTCCCTGACTGGGAGCTGAGACTATGCAAGAAAGAGGAAAATGAGAGAAGAGAAGTAAGTTATTCCCAGCTGCCCAGTGCAGGAAGAAGGGAGCCATGGGGAGATCTCTCAGAAGCCAAGAGCAGCTGTAGTAATTGAAAGAGGAAGTATTGGGACTCCTGTCGTGATGCTGTGGTCACTAAGAGCACCTGGAAGACGAAGCATGGGGAAAACAATTGAGATGATAATACCACTGGCAAGGGACCAAGGACATCAGGACAAGGAGGGAGAGTAAATGGCAAAACAAATGGTGAAGAGCAGGATCACACTGACACATGCCTGGGTGCGTGTGGACAGGAGTCCCTGGTTCCTGTGCTATGTCCAACAATATTGTTTTGCTGTCTTCTCCAACAAGATGTTGGTTGGAGCCAGAAGCCAGAGCACAGGTGTCTAGCTAAAGGCTTAGTTCTGTGATCTTTTCCTTCTACTAACCATCCACTTCTGCCCTAAAGCATACACCTAAAACAGGGCATTTTACAGCCATTGAGCTTTTTGAATCTCTTTCTACGTTTTCCACTGATGGTTGGGTAGTATTTAAATCCTTTTTTTTTTTTCCTCCTCTCTCTCTTTCTCCAGTTTTATATTGATGTCTCTGCTTTGTGGTGTGTGAGATGGGGAGAGACTTTGCATAATATACAAGTCTACATTTATTTAAGAAAAAGAGGGAGAAAAGGGAGAAGTAAATGATTTGGTACAGCAACTCAATAAGCCAAAACATATTTTACAACAAAACACTGGCAGTTGTGTAGTATAATATCACACACTGAGCATAAGTTAGTGCAGTACCTTGACAGATAAAAAGATAAATGAAACCTTCCCTCTGCTCACACTAAAAAATGGTTCTCACAGACTCCCTTAAATCTCTTGTCATTGCCAAACTCCCATTTTCCTTCTCCCTGAACTCAAAAGCTGGGGATGAAAAGGCATAGAGAAGTTTTGCCAACTTTCAGCTTCGCCTTTTCTGGCATCAACATTTAATTATCTCTGCAGGCATGTGGCAGGCAAGTCTGTTGCTGTACAGTTTTTATACACAGAAGATGAAAGTTTGTGTGGTGATTAGAAGATGGTACCTGACATGGGATAAAGAGATTTGTTGGCCTTTTGCTCTATGTATCACCAAAAATGTGTAGGGTACTCAACAGGTGGAAAATAAAAAAAAAAGCTCACAGTGGGAGCTAAGTATCTGAAGCTCTAGCTCTGCATAGATCATAGAATCATAGAATCAGTCAGGGTTGGAAGGGACCTCAAGGATTATCTAGATCTAACACCCCTGCCATGGGCAGGAACATCTCACACTAGATCAGGCTGTCTAGAGCCTCATCCAGCCTGGCCTTAAACATCTCCAGGGACAGGGCTTTAACCACCTCCCTGGGCAACTCATTCCAGGGTCTCACCCAGTTGAGTTACATATGCACTCAACTTAACCTGCCTGTGCAACTGAAGAGGACTGAGCAACCACTAATCTTGCTTCAGCAATCCATATGCAGGTATTTAGAACCAACTGAGATGTCTTTGGATAAGGTGTTGGGGCTGCAGCTGGTGGCCTGGAGGGGCCCATGTTCCCCAGGTGCTGATCCACATGCCTGCAGCTTCCACCTGCCTGGGAAACTGGAAGGCACCTTGGGCAGCAGCAGAAAGGAATCTGGTCCCTGGGTGGGTTTTGGAGTTTTGCTGAATGGCATTGAGCTCCTGGTGAGGTCAGAGCTTTTTAGATGTCCACGTGTACTTGAGGTACCTGGGCCAGGTAAGGGCTGGGGCAGCCAACAGAAGACTGATTTGGTCAAGAGGGTCAGGTTTTCATCTGGCACTGCTTTTCCTTCCAGGCCACTTTGTTAACACAGGGAAGAATGATGGAGAGGTCTGAAAAGTGAGCTTGACACCAGTTGCTTTCCCTCAGACAGGACTCAGCTGCAGCCTGAGCAGCTGTTTTGTCTGCATTCTTGCTGGTTATATTTTCTTAAGCCGCTCATTATTTTCAGTCCTCTGAGTTGTTTAAACCCTGTCCTTCTTCCACAGCTGCCCTTTTAGAAGCTCTTTGGGTTGACAATTGCTTTTCCTTTACTTTTTTCCCTATGGAAGGATAAAAACTAGAGTATTGAACAGTTCTTTTTCATATTTACAAGACATGCATGCTGGCAGAACAAGCAACTATGCACCTTATACATTCCTACTTGAGGACTTTCTGCCCCTCTTCCCAGGCCCAGCACACAATCTCAAAGGGGATATTTAGGGATTATTTTCATTATTTTAAAATGTATTTAAATTCTTTTTTTGTTTTTTTTTTTTTTTTTAACTTATTTAAGTGGCTCGGACTGGTGGACACTTCACTGGGTGAAAAACTGTCTGGATGGCTGGGCCTAAAGAGTGGTAGTAAATGGAGTTAAGTCCACCTGGTGACTGGTCACAAAGAGTTCTCCAGAACTGGGGACTGGGCCAGTTCTCTTTAATGTCTTTGTTGATGGTCTGGGCAAGGGGATTGAGTGCACTCTCAGTAAGTCTGCAGATGAGACTAAGCTGGGAGAGAGTGTTGATATGTTCAATGACAAGAAGGCTCTACAGAGGGCCCTGGACAGGCTGGATCTATGAGCCAAGGCAAGTAGTGTGGGATTCAACAAGGCCACATGCCAGGTCCTGCACTTGGATCACTACAACCACACACAATGCTCCAGGCTCGGCAATGAGTGGCCGGAGAGCTACCTGGCAGAGAAAGGAGTGAGGATGTCTATCAACATCTGGCTCAACAGGAACCAGCAGTGTGCTCAGCTGGCCAAGAAGGCCAACAGCATTCTGGCCTGCATCAGGAATAGTGTGGCCAGAAGAACCAAGGAAGTGATTGACTCCCTGTAGCCAGCACTGGTGAGGCCACCTCTTGAATTATGCGTTCAGTTTTGGGGCCCTTACTACAAGAAAAACATTGAGGTGCTGCAGCAAGCCCAGAAGAGTGCAACAAAGCTGGTAAAGAGTCTGGAGAACAGGTCATATGAGGAGCAGTCAAGCAAAATGGAATTGTTTGATCTGGAGAAGAGGAGACTGAGGGAAGACCTTATTGTTCTCCATCTGAAAGGAGGTTGTAGCAAGGTGGATGGTGGACTTTTCATAGGAGCAAGCAGATAAGAGGAAAGGAAATGGCCTGAAGCCACACTAGGGGAGGTTTTGGTTGAGTATTAGAAGAAATATCTTCACTGAAATGGTTCTCAGACTCCTTAGAAAAGTGGTTGAACTGACTCCCCAGGAAAGTGGTTGAATCTCCATCCCTTGAGGTGTTTCAAAGCTGCAGAAATGTGGTGCTGAGGGGTGTGGGTTGGCACCAGACGTGATAGTTTACATAATCGTTGGACTTGATGATCTTAAAGGTCTTTTCCCACTGAAACAATTCCGTGATACTAAAAAAAAGGAAATAACTCTTTTTACTTGAATGCTCTTCCCCTTTGAAGGAGAAAAGATTGTGAACGAATAGATGTAAAAATGAAAAATTGTGTATCTTGCCCTCATGGAACAATCCAGAGGTTAATATTTTTAACTAATTCCCCTAACTCAGGTGGCTCTTTAAAATAAACAAACAGTGTAAAAGTACTTAACAGGCTCTTGCCTAGTTGAATAGAAAGCAATGAGTCCAAACTTTCCAGGTGGGTGGGTCCTGCTGTTATTCTGGTGTCAGAGTGGGCTGGATGCCAGAACCATTTCTCTTCTGACAGTTTCCTGCTCATGTACCAGACAGTCTATCACTGCAAATCCCAACCCCTTGACAAGGTATTGCACAAGCACAGATCCTTTGCAGTGTGTGCTGCTTAGAGACCGAGTGCACTCCACAACCCCAGCAGTTTGTAAGACCATAATTAGATGAAGCATACGAAGGATGTTCAGAGCAGGCAGGCAGCAGTACACTGCTGCAGCTGTCCCGACAGCTGCAGCAGCAACTACTCCTTGGTCATTCCTAAAAGAAAAGATAGCAGAAGCAGGCTGTGGAACAGGTGAATAGTCCTGATGGCCTATTTGGTCTACAGATGAGCTTTGAGTTTGGTAGTCCCCAGATGCAGACATCTCATTACCTTTTCAGGTGACACATTAATGTGCAAATAAATGCAATGCAGAATACAAAGAGTAGAAAACAGAAGTGAAGCGTTGGGAGTAAGACAGATTTGCTGGTGGAAGTTTGGGCTTTCTTGCTATTACACTAAGGAGTTAGCTGACTAAGTAAGTAGTAAGGAAGCTGCTCCAGTGGCAGAAATAGACCAGAGGACACCAAGGTGGAGTGGGCAGCAGCATCCCAATGTGATTCTGGGAAACGGAAAATCATCAAGAAGGAATGGGACAGAGGGCAAAGGCAGAGTCAATGGAACATCAAAGAGCTTTGGGATGTGATAGGGGAAAGAAAAGTGGTGCTTAAGGTCCACATCTGGAGAGGACAAACAAAAGTTAGAAAGCCAGGAAAGGAGGTTATCCATCATAGTGGCTTATATGTGTGGTGGCTTAGGGAAGGATTATGGTTACTCTTTGGGGATGAGGGGGAGGTGACTGTAATAACCTAGCAAGTCTGTGGCCCAGTATGAAATTGCAAACTATGTCCCTGGTTTTTAATCACTCAGAGAAACATCTGGCTAGGATTAGCATGTCCATGATTAGAGCAGCCACCACTTCAGGGTGGGCGAGCCAGTGGGTTGGCAGTGGTTGGCATGCAGGGAGAGACAGAAACAGCGATCAAAACAAGTAATTGAAGTAGAGTCCTCCCTCAGGCCCTCCAAGCAGCACTTTGGAGGACCTCCCTGCTTGACACGGACCACAGAGGCAGGCCAAGGAAACTCTCCTCCTTCCTCCAGCATAGCAGCATCCTCCAACAACAACACAGTTTCAGGCAGTGGGAAGGACAGGCAGACAGAGTGTCCTAGACCACCCTGTCCCATCCCATCTGCCTCAGTCATTGATGATCATGTTCCATCAGCACAAGTGTCTGAAAGTCTTCATCCTCTTGCAGTTTTATTTACCCCCATGGTTTGCAGAGAAAGAACAACATAAGTATCAGCAGCAGGTCTGTTGATCCCAGCTTGGTCCAAGAAGTACTCAGATTTGCAAGATGCTTGATGAGTGCATGCTGTGGTACCTGGTAGATTGTTTCCATATACTATTCATGTTTGTATTGTTCTTTTGACAGGTGATACTTTTTTTTTCCACTGAAATTATATCCCTTCCTTGGCAGGCTGTGGGTCAGGGAGGGGAAGGTGTGGTCTGTTCCAGTTAATTCTGTAATTGCCATCTAACTGCTGACAGGAAGTCTTAATCAGCCTAATGATTTTATATTGTGTACTCTCAGAGAAGCACTCAGCCTTTCCAGCTCTTTTGGTTCCTTAATCTGTCAGGTAATGAGACTACTCAGACAAGTTTAGAGGAAAACTGTGGGAGCAGGCAGTGAAGAATTGGTCAGAGTCACAACTGTGTCTTCCTGACACTTATATCACCAGGGTCACAGAAACAGGCTCAGTGGGGCATGAAATCTGTACATTGCTGGCAATTTATTAGATAAAACAGCTTGATATGAAGCTATCTAACAGAGAGGCTACAATTCCCCTCCAAAAGCCAATTATAGTGACACCACCATCATATTCCTATAAAGTACTTTTTTCCCCAAAACCTGAAAGCACATCCTGGTCTGAGCATTCTCAGTTTGCAGGTGGGAAGCACCAGCTCAAGAATGACAGTGTTCAATTGTCCACTGCCTATGTTCACAACCTGAGAGCAAAGCTGGGCCTTCAGCAGAACCTTGGAGTGTTAGTTCTGTGCTCTAGCTCAGAAGTCACACTGCCTCACTTGCCAAATGGACAGCAAAGCATCTTCTTTAAAACACTCTCTATTCACTGTATTTCTGTACAGCATTCCTAGAACTTGACTGTAGCTCACAGTAAATTGCAGTGAAATTAGATGGCAATTTCTATTCCATGACAGAAGCTCCCCCATGTCTTGTCATTGAAAGTTTTCAAAGTTGAAGTTGTGTGAACAGAATTGCAATTGCTTTTTCCCTAATCTTCCAGCCAAGGGAGGGAGTATTTATGCAGATATTGTTCAGAGATAATGAGATACTTGAGATAGTGTTTGTTTGTGGCTTTAAGTGAAGGACTGAAAATTTCCAGCAAAGCTTCCCATGAGTTATTTCTCAGTCCTGTGTTTAGTGAACTCAACTACTGTAGAGAAGGACAACCTTCTGCATCCCTTCCAAGTGCTGGGCAGCTTGAGCTCCTGTCAGTAGCTCCCAGTAGATTCAGGAAACTACTTTTGTAAGCATCAATAAAAATTCACGTGGGTTTCAGAATTTGCCCTGGAAATACTGGTAGGGAAAACTCATCAGAAAGTGGAGTGCTTTTTTAGTGGTCCAAACAGAAGAAATGGTCTTTCTTTTGTTCTTTCATTCCTCCATTTACTTCCTTTCTTCTTCTCATTCTCTTTGGACTGCTTTCTCTTTCTTCTCTTCTTTCTCCCTCTTCTTCAAGATAGATAATTGAAAACTTGTCATTATGGAATTCCTTTGTCCCTGCAGAAGGCACTGGGTAGTGATTCCAAAATAGCCCAACCTTTTCTTTTAATCCATAATTCATCATCCTAAATTGCTATTCGCTCACTGCAACCCTGAACAAAATGTCACAGATGCAGCATAAAGAAATCAAGCAAATGAAAAAGGGACAAAAGGAAAAGCAGCAAACGCCAAGGGTATCTGCAAAGAGAAATAATTTAATCCAAAAGTCTTCTCAGCTCTTACATAGAAAACCTGACTTGTGCCATGCACGTACTAGGGCAATGCAGGACCTAATATCCTGAGACATGATGTAGAGTACCTTACTGGGTGGAATGAAATGGAGACAGGACAAAGACACTAGGAAGGAAGTAACTTTCTCCACCACCTGTGCGTTCACAAGCATAACTGCAGTGACCAGCCAGGCATGGCTTTGTCAAGACTTTCTTTGTCCCGTATCAGACTCTCACCTGGCTATGCTTCACTTCAGCTGACATCAAGAGCTGACACTGACTGAGTGCAATGACTCTGCTCAGATTCCTCTGAAACACGATAGCAGCCATGAAAACCAACAATGCTTCCCAACATGTGGAGTGCCTGGCATTGCTACACATGCCAGCCTGAATGTCACATTACTGCCATATTTCTTGTAAACGCCTTCATCTGAAAGGAATTCAGAGAACGAGTTTTGTGGCTTGAGACCTGTAAGCTGTCTCCAGATCCAAGCTCTGGCAGTGGTCGCCTGGAACTGGCTCCCCTCTGTGCTCTGTGAAGTACTGCCAGCTTACAGGACTAGGAGCAAGCAGTTTTTATAGGGCTGCAAGAGAAGACAGATAGAAAACCAGCCAGGGAGGAAAGAATCCCAAGAGCTGGAATAATTGCATTAAAATGTACAAGTCTTCCTGTTCCCATTGATGTCAGTAAAGAATTTTACCATGACCTTCAGAGGAAACAGGATCAGGCTCACTTTTGTGAAGAGCAGATCAAAACTAAGGGAAAAATTCTTGTATATGTGATTACACTGGGATTTGAATCATATTTGTTTCCTGAGATGCCCATTCAAGGATGTTGGAGAAATCAGATTAGAAGAGAAGATTCCAAGACCCTTTCTGACAAGAGAAATTAAATGGAGCATGCCATGGGGTTAGTGAATGTGGTTATTACCCATTCATCCCTCTTGCCCTCTTAGGCTTGTGTCATCCATGTTGGAGTTGTCCTTTACATACACTGGTTTAAGTTAGTCTTGATGATACAAGTAGCGCAAATAAAACCAAACCAAACCAAGCCAAACCAAAAACAACCCACCAAATACCTCATGCTAAACATACTAAAAGCCTGTTATAAGCTGTAAGAAAGAGGGATTAAGCCCTTGATTCAGCAAAGTGTTTAAACATATGCCCTTATTTTAAGTATGTGAGTGGTCCCATTGATTTATACTTAAGAAGCTGAAGAGAGGCCTTTTGGCCTCTGGCTAGGTAGTGCAGTTACATGTGTGCTTTGGTTTTGGCACCTGTGGTTCAGTGACTTTCCTGAGGAAATTCAAGTGTTTGTATGGGTTGGGGCTGAGGGAGAGTGTTCAGGAGGTGGACAGCATTACATCAAGGCCAGAGTCAGAGGTAAAGTGTCCCATATTCATGTCTTTGGCTCAGTCACCACCTCTCGACTGTTTAAATCTATTCCACTGGTTGTAGCTTTGGCATAAGCCATAGTGGCAAGAGAATTCCTCAGGAAAAAAAAAATCCCAAACATTCAGTCAACATTTTGACACTTATAATTCTGTCCTTCACCAGACATGGAAAAGATAAGATGTAGCCAAAAAAATTATTCTTGAAGGAAAAGATACTATAAAAGTTTGGTTTTAATCAGGGAGAGAGGTTTTGGGAAGCAGAAAGGAAACAACAATTTGGATCTAATTTTTCTCCTTCTGGCAAAATATCCACCCCCCTCCTGCCATGAGATCATTAGGGTGGCTTTTCTCCAAGCTGATAACAGAAGTGCATGGCTTGCACGCCATGCTCACATGCTCAGAGGCTAGAAGGGATTTCTCCCTCAGGTCAGATGCACTGACTTGGTTTCATGTTCTGCTGCAGAGAAGTGCAGTCTGTTACCCCAGACCCCTTGGGGGCCCTTCTTCTGTGGCCTTCAGTGGGAATAGCTTTAGATCTTTTACATCAAGACTTGACTTTATAAGTGAGACATCTAGAAGTACTGAGGGTGGGGTGGACCATCTTTCTGCCCTAGCTCCCACCCCTCATTGCCTGCAATGTTGGACCCTCGGCTCAGTAGCCCTAAGGTGGTTGCTTCGCACCCTATGACTAACATCCAGCTAGCATGTGCATCATGGGGACAGACATTTGTCCCATGCCAGTAGCTGCTGGTGTGTTGTTAAGTAAATATTATACCAGTAAGGGGAAAAGGTGGATATGTACACAGCATGTTTTTTTTATTCCTTTTGGCAACTGGAATACCTTCTGGCTCACTGTCAATGCACAACCTCATCTCTACTTTCAAAGCAGAACGAAACCTCTGTGCCCGCCACACCACTACAGCTTTGGTGGGAGCTGAGCAGCACGAGCAGCTTGAGCAGACAACATGAAGAAATATTTGATCACACTGGGACACAGGAATGCTGAGGAAAGGATGATGGAGTTGTCTGGGATTGCTGCTCCTTGGACCTGGCTCAAGATTTTGCACTTTGTTTATACAATAGTAATCTCAAGCACTTCACATGATAGATTGCTGGTGATACAATTCAGAGGAGTCACACTGATTTACCCTGTTCCAGGCCTTGGCCTGCATTTTCCAAAATTTGCAAATGAAAAAATACCAGCGTGGTCTAATCAGCAGAGAGTTAGGTTATCACAGTCCATGGGCTGGGGAGTATGGGAGCCTCTCTTCCCAGCCTTCCCTGAGGAAGCCCTGGGTGCAATCTCCTCTGGCCTGCCAAGGTGTGCAGGATGAGGTCTGTAGGCATTGGGACACCAGTTATTTATCTGCTGGTTCTCATCCACTCTGGAAGACTGTTTGTAATGTACTCAGTTCCCACTTTCAAAAGCTGTAGGGCACTCTACATCTGCCATAAGATTAAAAAGTCTTGACACTGATTAACTCCTCCAGTCTCAAACAGCAGCCCAGAGATAGTCTCCTCCCTTTGTTTAAATTCAGCTCTGGAAGAGACAGAAATGATATGACCGTGTACTAGAGCCTGCACAATTCCATTCCTCAAGTAAGATGAAATAATAGTCAAGTCTTGACTTACTCTGCGTGTTCCTGCTGCTATACAGATCAGAAATGGAGTAATGTGCCTAATGGGGGGAGCCACTTGGCAGGACACAGGTAGAAGGATAGCAGTCATGACCAGAGAGGTCAAGAGATGTCATCTCCACTACTGTAGCCTCAGACCCACCCATCTCTGTATTTGAACAGTCCCAGTAGAATCATAGAATGGTCTAGGTTGGAAGAGACCTCAAAGATCATCCAGTTCCAACCCCCGGCCACAGGCAGGGACACCTCCCGCTAGATCAGGTCGCTCAAGACCTCATCGAGCCTGGCCTTGAACACATCCAGGGAGGGAGCAGACACAACTTCCCTGGGCAACCTGTTCCAGTGCCTCACTACCCTCACTGTGAAGAATTTCTTCCTAACATCCCGTTCAAATCTCCCCTCCACCAATTTGAACCCATTCCCCCTTGTTCTGTCATTACAAGACCTTGTGAACAGGAGTCCAGTATGTCAGCCACAGGTTCCATCTTGCTCAGGCTCCTGTTTCCAGTAGTATCTTTAAATGAATGTCATGTATATGACCCTTACTACCTTCCATCACCTTGTCCAAAGCTTCCCAATGTAGCACTGTGTTCCTTTGACCAGCACAAATGTAGGTAGCAATTGAGAATTGCTATCCAGGTAGGAGGAATTTACCCCCTCTGCCTTTATAGATCAATGGGGAAAGGGTGTAGGAGGAGGGAAGGGCTGATGAGAACACAGTACGTAATCTAAACCAGATTGTCAGTATTTTGAAGTTTACGTAAATTGTATTATTAATACCTAAATAAGGCTTGGTTTTTTCCCTTTTTATCCTTTTTCCTCCTGTCTTCCTGCTACAGGACTGTACAGTCCATTTCCAAACAGGTTTATTTTTTTCTTGTTATTAATGCCAGCAGAAGTGAGTTACATGTGCGCCAGGGGAGTGTGTCTGAAAAGAAAAAACTATTCATCCTTTCTTCCACCTATATTCAAACTTACTCTGTTCTTCACTCTTCTCTTGGAGCTGAGACACATGATGGAGTTACTGTGGTTTCTGGAGCTGCCATGGTAACTTGAAAGCATGTCCAGGCCTAAGCAGAGCTCAGCTTTGCATGGTTTGAAGCAAAAGGTCTTTCTTTTTTGTTTCAGGACTGGGAAAGGTTAAGATGCTGAGTTAAGAACACTTCCTGCCGACAGAGAGTAAGTTTGGTCTAAAATTCAGTAAGAATTTGTATTGCAGGTTTTCACCTGGAATTCATTTTAATGATTACATCATGCAAGCTCTGGGAAAATGGAATTTGTAATGGAAGTACTGGCTTCAATTTAGTGAAGGTAATGAGAGGCCAGTATCTGTGCCTGGGGTTATTTAAGCTTGCTCGAGCTATTTTGGCACTGTAGATCTGAAAGTCTTCCTTGGAGGCCACAACTGAGCCTAAGGCTGAAGCATGGTGACAGGGCTGCGGGCAGCACCTGTTTCTGTGATATAGCTGCTGCAGGCCAATCAAGCTCTGCAAAGTCAGTACCCTTGCCCAAAGCAGTCTGCAGATGAGTACAGAAGAGATCACCGCTAGCACTGCATCCATACTACAGGAGAAGGGTCAGCTGAAAAGGAGTTTCAGAGGTGAAAAAAATGGTTGGGGAAGGATTTAATCTGGCTAGGAAGCTAACAGCACATACTGCACCTGATTTTGGTGGCAGGATTTTCCACGTGAGGCTGGCAAGGGAATGCTAATGAGTATCACTAGAACTCAGCAGCAACACACTTCGGTGTGAGGGTTGCCTAACTCTCTTGCTGTGCTTTCAAGCTGAACATATGTTTTCAATTATTAACATGATTAATGGGAATGAGGTGACTTGAATCACAATGAGCTCTGTCTTGCCACCAAACACAAGCCCCACAATGCAGGAATGTTTATGCGGTGTGGAAGTCCATGATTTCCTTCACCAGAAGGGGTCTTAGGAGGGTTCTAACTCTTACCGAGTTTAGAGATCCACAATTAGAGCCACTTGCTGTATTAAGTCCCTGGGGTCCTGTCTCTGCATCTCTAGGAGCACAGGGTATAGAAACTACTGTGCAGGAGAAAACTTATACTGTGCTGTCCCAGTTTGGCTTGGGTTTTGATCATGAGTTCAAGGAGAAATGGTAAATGTGAAACCAGCTTCTTACCCATCATCTGGAGCAACACCCAGGATGCACAGATCTCCAGATCAGCTGAGACTCTCCCACTATTTTTCTGGGGCTTTAAATCTCCTTTTCCATTTATAGAGCTAACATGTGCATCATTTTCACCCTGATCCTATGTCTTCAGGACAGGATTAAGGTTGAGTGTTTGGAACAAGAAAAACAGACTTGGAAACTCTTTTACTTTTTAATTCCTGACCAGCTGCCAGACCCAGAAATCATCATTATACTTGGAGCCTTTTCCCCCCATCAGTTAAATCCTGGTCTAATTCCTTCTGACAAAAGGGTATGTCACCCACTGCAAATCTGAAATAATATTGTTGGAAGTGAGTCATTCAGCACCTTAACAAACATGAAAACATTGCACAGAAACAAAATTGCACAGAATGATGTATTTGCTGAATATTCAGTCTAGAAATGGACAGAGGATGCACCCTCCTCCAGATCAACTGAAACAAAATAATGTCATGAGCACTAGAACTAATAGAACCAGCCTTGCCAGTGGCTCAGGTCTGGTGACTGAATGAAAGATGCTATTTAAATTATCCTAAGGTTACTAGACTTGCACATTTGCTGTCTCTCAGAGATTAAGTAAGTTAAAGTGAAGAGAAGTCCATATTACAGCCTTTACTTTAGTTGTGGTACAGATAGAGGCTTTCTCCTCTGGCTGGCTGGATATTTTCATTGATTGCTTGTCTCCAGTTATGTTTGGAGCTGCTAAAAAGGCTTGGGATTGCAAGGAGAGAAAGCAGGCAGAAGCAGAATGATTTGAAAATCATTGTTTCTCTGGGAAATGTGACTAAAATTACTACACAGTGCAGATGGTTTTTAGAGTGCCAGCCCTCTGCGTGCATGTGTGTATGGAGATGGACACACAGTACCTGTTAGTGTCAANATATATATATATATATATACACACATGCATGTATATGGGTATGTATATATATATATAAAAGTCTTCCTATCAGTGTGAAGATTTCTTCCTAAGCATTCTATATACTTTTAGACAGAGTATAGAGCACCGTTGAATGGGCTGGTATAAAAATATTTACTTTACTGAACTTCAGACATGTGCTTAACCTTTTCAGGTTTACCAAATCAAATAGTGTCAGCCAGCAGTGTGCCCAGGAAGGCCAATAGCATCCTGGCTAGGATCAGAAATAGTGTGGCAAGCAGGGCCAGGGAAGTGATTGTTTCCCTTGTACCTGGCACTGCTGAGGCTGCACCTCAAATACAGCATCCAGTTTTGAGCCACTCACTACCAAGAAAGACACTGAGATGCTGGAATGTGTCCAGAGAAGGGAAATGAAGCTGGTGAGAGGTCTGGAGACTAGGTATTATGAGCAGCAGTTAAGGGAAATTGAACTGTTTAGTCTGCAGAAGAGGAGGCTGAAGGGAGACCTTATTGCTCTCTACAGCTACTTGAAAGGAGGCTGTCGTGAAGTCTCTTTTGCCATGTAAGAAGTGATAGCACCAGAAGAAACAGCCTCAAGTTGCGCCTGGGAAACTTTAGATTGAATCATAGAATCATAGAATGGTTTAGGTTGGAAGAGACCTTAAAGATCATCCAGTTCCAACCTCCTGCCTTAGGCAAGGACAGCTCCCATGGCGGGGGGTTGGAACTGGATGATTGGATCTTAGGAAGAATTTCTTCACCCAAAGGGTTATCATGCTGTTGTAGGTTGGGAACCATAAAGTTAAAAATCCTCTGGGGACTAGAGGAGCCCAGGGGGTGGACACAGGAAAGCGTAAAATTATTATTATAAGTTCTCCACCATGAGAGTGGTGAGGCCCTGGAATGGGTTGCCCAGGGAGGTGGTTGGGGCCACATCCCTGGAGGTGTTTGCAGCCAGGCTGGACAAGGCTGTGGGCAGCCTGATCTAGGGTAGGGTGTCCCTACCCATGGCAGGGGGGTTGGAACTAGATGATCCTGGTGGTCCCTTCCAACCCTGACTGATTCTATGAGTCTATTCTATCCCATAATTCTGCTATCTCTTTATAAGCTGCCAGCAAGGCCGACTCATGCTCCTTTCCTTTCGCTCCTGCCTGCTGTCTCTGGCGGGAGCTATTACCTAGGCAAACAGGTGAGGGGTGGACCTGTTTGTGGCCTCCAGACGCCTTGATTGGGCCTATGGGTGGCAGAGGTGCTGGGAGAGAGGAGAAGAGAACTGTGGACTGTAGATTAGTTTGGGGTTGGGGGCAGATTTAAGGGGGTGTTGCTTTGTATCCTGTATATTGTCTGCAATTTTTACCTATCTTTCTTTTCAAATAGGATTCTGTATTTCTTTCCAATTCATTTGAGAGCCTCTCGTTTTGAGAGCTCTTTAAAGAAAACATGACAGAAGCATTGAAACAGGCTGCTCGGTGAAGTGGTAGAGTCACTGTCCCTGGAGTATTTAAAAGATACGTAGTTGTAGTGCTTAGTGGCATGGTTTAGTGCTGGACTTGACAGAGTCAGGTTTACAGCTGGACTCAATGATCTGTAGATTCATAGAACAGCTTAGGTTGGAAGGGACTTTAAAGATCATCTCGTTCCAATCCCCCCACTACGTGCAGGGACACCTTCCACCAGACTAGGTCGTTCAGCGCCTCATCCAGCCTGGCCTTGAACACCTCCAGGGAGGAAGCATCCACAACCTACAGGGCCAACCTGTTCCAATGTCTCACCACCTTCACTGTAAAGAATTTCTTCCTAATATCCAGTCTAAATCTACCCTCCTCAAGCTTCAAACCATTCCCTCTCATCCTATCACTATAAGCCCTTGTAAAAAGTCCCTTGCTGACTTTCTTGTAGGCCCCCTTCAATTACCAGGAGGCTGATACAATGACCTTAAATGTATTTGCCAACATAAATGATTCTGTAACTCCATGATTCTATATTAGGACTGCTGAATTCAGCCACTGAGAAGATTTGTGTATGTATGCTAGTGCATATCTGTGTTTGTATAACAGGTGATGTACAGCCACGCAATCACATGCCATGATTGTTCTGGGGGACTTCAACCACCCTGATATTTTCTGGAGAGACTACACAATGAGGAACAAACAGTCCAGGAGATTCCTACAGCGCATTGATAATAACTTTTTTTGACACAGATGGTGGAGGACCCTATGAGGAAAGGTGCTCTGTTAGACCTTATGCTAACAAATAAAGGTCTGGTCATATATGAGAAGGCTGGAGGCAGCCTTGGATGCCTTGACCATGAGATGCTGGAGTTCAGGATCATGTGAGGAAGTAGTAGGGTAGTAAGCAATATTGCAGCCCTGGACTTCAGGAGAGGCAACTTTGATGTCTTCAGAGACCTTGGAAGAATCCCATAAGTTAGAACTCTAAAAGATAAGAGGACAGAAAAGCACCACTTCCTCCAAGCTCAAGACTGCTGTATCCCCATGAATAAGAAATCAAGCAGAGGGGTCAAGAGACTTGCATGGAAGATCAAGGAGCTTCTGGAAGAACTCAAGTGGAAGAAGTTCAGAGTGTGGAAAAAAGCGACTGGCCACTTGGGAGGACTATAGGAATGTTGCTGGATATGTAGGATTACTATAAGGAAATCAAAGGCCTTCTTGAAATTAAATCTGGCAAAGAATGTAAAAAATTAACAAAAAGGGCTTCTTCAAGTACACCAACTGGAAAAGGAACATCAGGCAAAATGTGGATCTGTTGCTGAATGAGATGGGTGACCTGGTGACAAAGGATACAGAGAAAGGAGAGTTACTGAATGCCTTCCCTGCTTCAATCTTTACTGCTAAGGCCAGGTGTCAGTCCCTGGAAGTAACAGAAGTCTGGAGAAAGATTTTCCCTTGCTTGAGGAGGATCAAGTCAGAGATCAGCTAAATAAACTGGATATCCACAGGTCCATGGGTCCTGATGAGATGCACCTGCAAGTGCTCAGGGAGCTGGCAGAAGTCATTGCTGGGATGATCATCATCTTCTAAAGATCATGAAGAACAGGTGTCTGAGGACTGGAGGAAAGCCAGTGTCATTCCAGTCTGCAAAAAGGGCAAGAAGGAAGACCCAGGAAACTACAGGCCAGTTGGCCTTACCTCCATCACTGGAAAGATGATGGAACAGCTTGCTCTGGGCATCATCTCAAAGCATGTGGAGGAAATGAAGGCTATTAGAAGAAGTCAGGACAGATTCACCAGAAAGAAATCTTATAAGACTAATATGATAGCCTATTACAAGGGCATGACTTCATGGATAGATGAGGAGAGGACAGTGGACATTGACTACCTTGACTTAGAATCACAGAATCATAGAACAGTTTAGGTTGGAAGTGACCTCAAAGATCATCCAGTTCCAACACCCTGTCATAGGCAGAGACACCTCCCACTAGAACAGGTGGCTCAAGGCCTCATCCAATCTGGTTTTGAACGTCTCCAAGGAGGGAGCAGCCACAACCTTCCTGAGCAACCCATTCCACTGTCTCACCATACTCACTGTAAAGAACTTCCTCCTAACATTCCATTTAAATCTCCCCTCTGCCAGTTTAACCCATTCCCCTACAATACCTTGTGAATAGTCCCTCCTCAGCCTTCCTGTAGGCCCCTTTCAGATACTGGTAGGCTACTATAAGGTCTCCCCAAAGCCTTCTTTTCTCCAGGCTGAAGAACCCCAACTCTCTCAGCCTGTCCTCATAGCAGAGCTGCTCCAGGCCTCTGATCATCCTCTTGGCTCTCCTCTGGACTCTCTCCAACAGTTCCACGTCCTTCTTGTGTTGGGGGCTCCAGAACTGCACACAGTACTCTAGGTGGGGTCTGACGAGAGCAGAGTAAAGGGGGAGAATCACCTCCCTTGCCCTGCTGGTAATGCTTCTCTTGATGCAGCCCAGGACACAGTTGGTGTCTGGGCTGTGCGTGCACACTGCTGGCTCATGTTGAGCTTTTCATCAACCCAGACTCCCAGGTCCTTTTCCTCAGGTCTGCTCTCCAGCCATTTGCTACTCAGTCTGGATTTGTTCTTGGGATTGTGCCAACCCAGGTGTAGGACTTTAGACTTGGCCTTGTTGAATTTCTGTCCTGGTAGGGCATAAATCCTGCCAGGTTGGTTCAAACTCCTGCTCTTCCCCTCCTCCTGTAGCAAGGTCTGGGAGTTAAAGGATGTGAGCAGGCAATTAGGGTTTGAACAAAAAAAGCCTCAAAGGCACATGGCCAAGTCAGGTGTCTTGTGCTGTCCCTCAAGTGTTAGGGTGGACACCTAGGCACAGAAATTTGAACTCATTGGCCAAAACAATGGAGGCTGATGCCTATCGGCCAGTTTCACCCTTCAAAATAGTGTATGTAAGAGAGGGTGATTCAGAGCCTTTGTTTCTTTTCCTGCTGCATTACACCTGGAGGGGACAGCTATTTGCACCTCTTTCACAGCAGCCATGTACTTGTAGCCATGTTCATTGCAACCTACAGCAGTGGCAAGGGAAACCTTTCCTCCTCTCCCTGGGACACTGTACCTTTCTCATCTGTGAGTATAGGTGGGGTTAGAATTTCCCCTGTTATCAGGTTCCCTATTTACCAAGTTCTAACTGTTTAAACTGTTTAAGCTCTTTGACTCTGTGTTTATTAATAACCTTTATATACTTGCCTCTTATCAACTGAACATCCAAAGAACTTCAGGGAACTTCCCCAATTTTTTAAACTATTAATAATAAAAAGTTAATATTTGTAAAATATTATTAATAATTCATAACAGTTAATTAATAATCACAACAATTTCCTGAGGTTGGCCTAGGCCCACTGCTCCAGCCTGTCCAGGTCCCTCTGGATGTCATCTCTGCCCTCTAGCAAGTCGACTGTGCCACACAGCTTGGTGTCATCTGCAAACTTGCTGAGGGTGCACTCGATTCCTCTGTCCATGTCACTGACAAAGATGTTAAACAGCACTGGTCCCAGCACTGACCCCTGTGGGATGCCACTTGTCACTGGACTGCAGGTGGACATTGTGCCCTTGATCACCACTCTGTGTGACCATCCAGCCAATTCCTTACCCAGTGAGTTGTCCACCCATCAAGTCTGTGTTTTTCCATTTTGATGAGCAGGATGTCATGTGGGACAGAGTCAAAGGCCTTACTCAGGTCCAGGTAGATGACATGAGTTGCCCTTCCTTTGTCCACCACTGCTGTGACTTCATCGCACCAAATTTGTCAGGCATGATTTGTTCTTTGTGAAGCCATGCTGGTTATCACCAATCTTCTATGCTTTGTTTTCCGTTTGCCTTAGTAGAGCCTTCAGGAGGATCTGCTCCATGATTTTGCCAGGCACAGAGGTGAGCACTTCATCAAGGCTTTCGATACTGTCTCCCACAGCATCGTCATAGGAAAGTTTGGGAATTGTGGATTAAATGAATGGGCAGTGAGATGGATGGAAAACTGGCTGAAAGACAGAGCACAGAGAGTTGTGGTCAGTGGCAGAGATAAGTTGGAGTTCTGAAACAAGTGGTGGTACCCCAGGGGTCAGTCCTGGGTACAGTCTTGTTCAACATGTTAATGAACAATCTGGATGAAGAGATAAAGTGTACCCTCAGCACTTTTACTGATGATACAAAGCTGGGAGGAGTGGCTGACACCAGAAGATTGTGCTGCCATCCAGATTGTGAACATGCTGGAGAAGTGATCAAGAAGTAACATTATGAAGTTCAACAAGGGCAAGTGTAAGAAACTGCACCTAGGGAGGAATAACCTCACATATCAGGACAAGTTAGAGGCTGACTTACTGGAAAGCAGCTCTCTGGAAAACAATCTAGGAGTCCTGGTGGATAACAGGATGATCACGAGCCAGCAATGTGCCTTTGTGGCCAAGAAGGCCAATAGCATCCTGTGGTGCATGAAGAAGAGCGTGGCTAGCACCTGCTCTGCCCTGGTGAAGCCTCATCTGGAGTACTGTGTCCAGTTCTAGGCTCACCATTTCAAAAGGGACAGAGCCTTGAGAGGGTACAGAAAAGGACTATGAAGCTCATTAGAGGGCATATCTCTTATGAAGAAAGGTTGAGGGACTTGGGTCTCTTAAGCATAGAGAGGGGAAGACTGAGGGAGATCTTACCAATGGTTATAAATACTTAGAGTGTGTGCATCAGGTGGATGAAGCCAGTCTTTTCTCAGTGGTACCCAGTGACAGGAAAAGAGGTAACAGACACAATCTTAACACAGGATGTTCCATCTAAAGATGAGAAGGAACTTCTTTACTTTGAGAATGACAGAGCACTGGATCAGGTTTCCCAAAGAGGTGGTGAAGTCTCCACTTCTGGAGCTAAAACCCTCCTGGATGCTGTTCTATGCAACCTGCTCTAGGTGACCATGGTCTGGCAGGCAGGATGAACTGCATGACCTCCAAGGGCCCCTTCCAAGCTCTATCATTCTGTGATTCTGTAAAGGATGCACTCACTTAGGTCAAAGACAGCTGTTTAATATGAAAGCAGTTAAAGCCACTCTAAATAAGCACCTCTTGCCACCATGACTACCACAACCTAAGTGTCTGTAATGCTAGCAGATGGTCCCAGGACACCTGTTCATTCTCCATCTTTCTGTGAGTAATTCCACTGTTAGCGAACAGGAAAATTCCTGTCACAGGAATGATCTGTGAATAGTTACGGATGGTATTTCCATGTGTGACTGTAGCTGGAATCTGTACAAAAAACTTGCCTGGTAATAAACTGTGAGTTCCTGTAAAACACTTATCTGCACTCAACTGCTGTTTTGCTTGGGTGAACTGCAGTGAAGGAGCACAGAGTATTAACAGCTAGCTAACAGCGTCTTAGTAGAAAGCATGGAATAGGTGTACATGCTGTCACTGCTACAGGGATACAATTGCACAGAGGTTGCCATCAATTTTTGGTAATTGCCAAGCACAGTGAGAGGCAGCAATCCTCTATATTCCATTACCCATTCTCCCAGACATCCACTTCTGCTGAGGAAGTGATTTTAGAAACAGAACCTATATTTAAGGCCAATTGAAGTCTGAAGAGATTCCAATTTTTTATAAAGTTTCCATTATTCAGCATAATGCACTGCTGTGAGCATTCGGAAAAGGCAAGGCAGGGGGTGAGCTGCTCCTGTGCTGGGAGTATGGGCAGGTGCCTGGAAGCAGAGCAACTGCTTTTTCATTTGGGCAAAGCAGGCCCAAATTAGAGACTTTAAATGAACACAAACTGCTGTTTGTGAGAGCATGCACCGGACTGTCAGCCGCTTTCTGCACAACACTTTGTTGGCATCAACTAGGCTAGAGAGGATATTTGTGGCAGGTCATGGGAATTTAAATGGAAAATAGAAACTGCTTTAGCAAAGGGTGCTGAGGTGTCTCAGGCTGAAGGGCATGCTTTTATGACTGCCAGGGCAGGTTCAAAGAGAGATCTTGCCACCCTGCGTCCCTAGCTGTTTCCACCCAGGAGAAAGCCATATGTGCACTACAGCCAAGAATGATGAATAGGGCTGACTCCTTTCCACTTGTTTTATTTCCTTGTATGTATCATGGAGTAAATAAAACACAAAAACCTGGGTTTTAGTAACAAATATTTGTCATTTCTGGGCACACTTGAAGGTGAGCAGAAGGAGGCTTTTGTGGGTTGTGCTACAGCATTAGTTGGCACCTGTAAAGGTTGCAGAGTTTGTTGTCCTGTTGTGGTATCAGTACTTTATTGGCAAACTTCCACAAGCCTCAGTGCTTTTGAAATGCCAACCAAATCCTTGTATTTTGTTCTCAATATCAATTCATTTGGTAGTTGGACTTTCTTTTGATGTAACCAGAACCTTAGATCTAGAAATATTTAAAGAGGATGGAGACAGAAGGATTTCTGAAGACAAGTAAGAGAAATCATCAACCAGGCCAAAGCATGGTGTGCAGTAGTGGAGGGACCCCTGAGACCTCAAACCATCCTACTTAGGACAAAGCACCCTGAGATGCAGGCTGTGAGCTGGGACAGTAAAGGAGGGGAGGCTTGCTTTCTCCCACCCTTCCTCCTCCAATCCTTTGTATCGCCAGACAGGCCCTTTAGGCACCTGGGGGAGAGCTAGGGGAGCACAGCAGCTGGCTACCTTTCCTGTGCTTCAGTCACAGCTCTAATTTACTTCCAGAGGCTCACTATTTTTGAATGAGAGCATTTAATGTTTTAGCACCTCATCCACTTCCAAAGTTACATCCATTTAATTCTCATGAGTTTCCCCATATCAACAAGCTCTGAATGTGACTGAGATAAAAAACATTTTCCATGCCTAATAGATGCCAAGTCCAAGGAAATTTGATGCTGTGATGACCCAAGGCAGACACACACTATAGCAGTAATCTACTTTCCAAAAGTCCTGTGAAAACTTCCCTGCAAAGGCCCCTGTCAGCAGAGGTGTTTGGTGACTTCTGCAGGGAAGCAAAAGCCAGAAGTCTGTGGGTGCTGGCTCATGCTCAGCTCCACCACTTAGCATGCCAGAAGCATGTTCCTCCAGCTGAAGGCAACACCATGAACAAAGCCACATTCTCCTGCCCACATTGTTTCCAGCTGCAGTAAATTTTATGCAAAATGGGGTATTGTTTAACGAGGAAAGTTTATTGTTTTGCTCTTTCTTGCAGGTTTTTGTTTCTTAAACCTCTGGATTAGAATATTTTACAACTACGATGTGGCAGAGTGTCAGCACAGTAAGTGGCATTTTAATGAATCTCATCAGAAAAATGGTGACCAGGAAGCACGAACCGCACCCCCCCCCACCCCCCTCAAATTCAGTTCTGAAAGAACTGTGCAGAGTTTGCTTAAATATAGATGTATATTGATCCTAATGGAAAGCATTTGCTTTCTTGAGATAGAATGACGTGGAGAACATGGTGTTTATTACTGCTGTGTTGCTGTTTATAAGGGTCAAACCAAGCCAATTCGGACAGGAGAAAGCACTGCAGAGTGTTAGAAGGGTGGTAAAAAATTGACAGTTTTGCTGTTGGACACCATACACCTGGAACACCATAGCAGGGCTTCTGTGTTGTATTTTAACTTATTTTAAATTAAATGTTTGTTTGAAAGTGCCATTTGAATGCTATCTCCTGAAAAGTTAGTAACTTCTCATCACAGGACAGAACAGGGAAGCATCTGGCAACCATCTTTGTAGCCTCCAGGAAGTATATGTTGCAAGCTTCTGTGTGGTACCCAGAGGGTAAGAATGATTGCAAATATGAAGAGATAAAGTTCTTTGAGAAGCAGTAAATGTTCACTCATAAACTAATAGAATTTATGCAAGACAACCAAGGTGTTCATAAATTTCAGTCACATTTGAAAAAAACATAGATTTAAAAATATTTTGAGTTCATGCTTTTGAAGTTGAATATTTTGTTTTGGGGAAATTCTGGGAAATTATTATTATCATTATTATTAGGCAGCAAAATTTGAGATTAAAATCTCTCCTATGTTATTTCAAATACAAGAAAGTAGTTCAAATACAAGAAGTATTTCACTTGAGGTGAGCTGTCACTTGTTTCACAATGTCTCTTATTTGTTCCGGTTAATTTTTACCCAAATCATGAGTGGTTTTTCATTTCTTCCCATGCCAAACTGCACACCACACTGAAAATCCAAGCATCACAAGGCCTAGATCCAGTTTTCTCTCAGCTCTATGTATCTTCCCCACATATTTCCTGGCATGGGAGGATGTGTCCTTGACACAAGTTAGGTATGTCCTCCTCCCAGTCATGGCAAATCCCACAAGCAGAACTCACCTCTGATGGGTGGGTTTTGTACTACACCTTCTCTGCTGGTGGTTGGGTATTTTGGAAAGAGCTGATGGGTTTCATACAGAAGGCCCCAGATTTGACCCCTCTGCCAGATATTTGCTGAGAGGCTGTTGCCACCTGTTGATGTGGAAGCTAGCCTTTCAGGATGCATGTCATCTGGTCCAGACCCATCAATATACTTCAGCCAGTGGCTTTTATGTGAGCAGGATGAACAGGTCAGAAATTACCTTAAGGAAATTTGCATTGTAAGCAGTAGAGGGTAAACATTCCTCTCTATAGAGCAATTGAAAACAAGAATGCATAACGAGTGGTATTTCATCTCAGCAAATGGCTTTTGTATTTTCTCTTTGCTCTCTGTTATATACAGCATAAACTTCTCTTATTCATAAAAATACCACGTTGTCCTCTGCAATTCTCTTCAACTGTGAAGAGCAGTCAACTGTTCTGAGCAAATATTTATTAGATGTTAATAACATGATTCAGTATTTTATAATTGTATCTTCTAAAAGATAAAATAGTGTTACTTGTGCCCAGAACACAAGTGTCTTAACATTTCTAATCCTTCTAATTTCTCCATTCCTTCCTTACGTGTTTTCTTCTGGCACTTGATGATATGCCATCAATCTTATTTAAATGTCTTTGATTTAGAGATTTATCTCCCTCCCTGTCCCCGCTCTCACTGTGCTTGTATGACAGCATGATACTTGTCTAGCTATAGTATTAATAAAAATCACACAGTATTTTCTTATGACAACAGAGAACATACAAGCATGAGCGATATGGACAGAGGAATTGAGTGCACCCTCAGCAAGTTTGCAGATGACACCAAGCTGTGTGGCACAGTCGACTTCCTAGGGGGCAGGGATCCATCCAGAGGGACCTGGACAGGCTGGAGAGGTGGGCTTAGGCCAACCTCATGAAATTCAACAAGGCCAAGTGAAAGGTCCTGCACTTGGGTTGGCACAATCCCAAGAACAAATCCAGACTGAGTAGCAAATGGCTGGAGAGCAGACCTGAGGAAAAGGACCTGGGGGTCTGGGTTGATGAAAAGCTCAACATGAGCCAACAGTGTGCATGCACAGCCCAGACAGCAACTGTGTGCTGGGCTGCATTAAGAGCAGTGTGGCCAGCAGGGCAAGGGAGGTGATTCTCCCCCTTTACTCTGCTCTTGTCAGACCCCACCTGGAGTACTGTGTGCAGTTCTGGAGCCCCCAGCACAAGGACATGGAACTGTTGGAGAGAGTCCAGAGGAGGGCCACAGAGATGCTCAGAGGGCTGCAGCAGCTCTGCTATGAGGACAGGCTGAGAGAGTTGGGGTTCTTCAGCCTGGAGAAGAGAAGGCTTCGAGGAGGCCTTATAGTAGCCTTCCAGTATCTGAAAGGGGCCTACAGGAAGGCTGAGGAGGGACTACTCACAAGGTATTGTAACGACAGGATGAGAGGGAATGTGTTTAAACTGGCAGAGGGGAGATTCAAATGGAATGTTAGGAGGAAGTTCTTTCCAGTGAGGGTGGTGAGATGCTGGAATGGGTTGCTCAGGAAGGTTGTGGCTGCTCCCTCCCTGGAGGTGTTCAAAACCAGATTGGATGAGGCCTTGGGGGACCTGTTCTAGTGGGAGGTGTCCCTGCCTAGAGTGGGAGGTTGGAACTGGACGATCTTTAAGGTCACTTCCAACCTAAACCATTCTATGATTCTATGAGTCCCTCGCAACTGCAAGTCATCAGTATCACACTTCAAGGTGTACACTGGGAGGGCTTAGAGGTCCTGCAAGCTCAGTGCAGAGCTCAGCCGCCTGGATGAATTTTCAGGGGTGTCTTGTGATTTGTCCAGCCACAGCAGCTGGAAACCAGAAGCTGAGCTAGAGGGATATCTGATTACTTGGTCAAATGCAGCAGTGCTTCTGGTTGTGCTAAGTCAAGCATTGGCTCTAAAATGTTTGCCTGAAGAGCCTGGATGTGAACAGCTGAGATGTCTATCAACAGCAAGTATCTTCCAATCCATGACACAGATTTGCAATATGAGTTGCAATTAATACCAGCTTGAGCCGGTTGGTGTTCTTCTGTTTTTCCATAGCCCTGAATTATTTATCTGTTACACATTGCACAGCATTTATTGCTTCAGCATAAATTCTGCACAACATTTTTGCTTTGCTCTCATTCTGAAAATAATACTCTGTATTTTCCAGAGAAAAATATCCTATGTCAGTATCCTGTGACCAGAAATGCCTTGTTTCACTGCAGCTGTTTTTAACAGCATGAGAAGAAAAGACAATTTTGGAGATAGATTTTGCTCCACCAACATACACCTTTGTGCCTTCTGCACTCATCCAACCTTTTTTTTCCCTCAGCCTTCTCACAAATAACAGGTCTAGCAGGTCATCAAGATGGAAAAGTTGGACTGTATGTTAAGAGACAAACTCAGATATCTTTAATGCTTCAGTCATTATTCCCAGAATACATATGTGAGTTTATGGACCTGCAATATAATAATATTGACAATTTATATACTTTTTGACCTACCACAGTCTCAAATTATTGTTTCTATCACCCTGAAATAACTGGTGTATCCTGGTTTTGACTGGAGTAGAGTTAATTGTCTTCCTAGTAGCTGATGCAGTGCTGTGTATTGGATTTAGTATGAAAATAATGTTGGTTACATGATGATGTTTTAGTTGTTGCTGAGTGGTGATTACACAGAGTCAAGGACTTTTCAGCTTCTCATGCTGCCTTGTTGTCAACTGGGCTGGGAGCGCCCAAGAATCTGGGAGCGGACACAGCCAAGACAGCTGACCCAAATTAATGAAAGTAATATTCCATATGATGTCATGACCGGTACATAAACTTGTGGGAGCTGAATGGGGAGGTGGTGACCCACTGCATGGGAACTAATGGGCATCGGTCAGTGAGTGGTGAACATTGCACTGTGCATCAATTGCTTTGTATATTCTTTTATCGTTATTATTTCCCCTTCCTTTTCTGTCCCATTAAACAAGTTTTACCTTTTCTCCACTTCTGTCCCCCCATCCCACTGTGGGGGTAGTGAGTGAATGGCCATATAGGGCTTAGCTGCCTTCTGGATTAAACCATAGCACTGGTGAAAACAGTTACTTTGTGATAAGCTTCCAGTGGAAGTATATTTCCCTGTATTGAAGGCAACATGCTCTTTCTAAGGGAATTCAACACACAGGTAATTTATGTGCATCCTTTTGGTTATGCTTCAAATTTTGTTATAATTATTTTTTAATTGTGCATTGCAAATGAGCTCAGTTTTGTACACTGTGTAGGAAGAGCACGCAGAGTTTACTCTGAGCCAAGTTAAACTGGCATGTTGTGCTCTGGTGAGTCTGGCTTTCACTCCCTTATCTTCAGGGCTTACCATCAAAGAGTTTCACAAGAGTTCATCAGGTATTACGTTCTTCTCTGTTTCACTTGCTAGCTGTACCTTCAAACACCTTTGGATATCTAGTTTTGCTGAGAAACTGGAACAGTGGGGACTTCCAATACCTAATTCTTGAATCACATCAGTGTGCTTTTCTTTTTATTGTTTACCTCCTATTTCTTTTATCCCTATTTTTGCATGCTGAATAAGTGCTGCATCTTGTTAGAAGCAAATGCCAAAAGGCTTCTCTTATTCCTTTTGAACACAAAAGCAAAATTCCCCTGGATATGAATAGCACACAATTGGTGATGTGAGGTATTGCACAACCTAAAAATTAACTTGCATTACCTTCTTCCCTACTTGGACCTCCTAAAAGTTTCTTACCAAGGGACTACAAAAGGGCCCACTCATCTAGGGGAAGATCATTTCATTGTGAGCTCTGCAGGGAGCAGCCAGAAGGTTATATTTTTGGGCATCTGTCAAAGTATGGGCAGAGATGTGCTGGGGTATCATGAGTTGTGAGGAAGTGGTACATAAGGAAAGGAAGGTCAGCTATCTTCACTACTGTTTCTAGATAGTACCATCTCTCTTAGGAGAGCCTTGGGAGCATCTGACCTTGGACTTCAGTAGAAATTTTGCATTAATCAGTTCAGAGGCTACACAGAACGGGACAATGTGTAGATGGCTAAACTTTGCCATGCTCTGACCATGGATGTTGTGAGCTTTCTGCTATGTCTCTACAGCTACTTTACTATGCAAGAATGTGCTTACATCATGATCTCATGTAGCTTTTGCAGCAGAGAGTGGAGTCACAGCTAAGCCCCTGTTTACTTACTAAGATCTTGTACAAACTATAACTATAGGTCTTGTGTTTTTAATTCTGAACTAATTTAAAACTAGATGGTTTCATCAGCTGCAATTGGTACTGTGTTTTGTAGTGTACCTATAGCTGGAGGGGTGTGGTACAGAAACTTACTCTAGGTGTGGGGAACGTAAGCCAAAACTGGGACTTAATGGGAAGTGTGAAAAATGTGAGGGCTTTTTTGAGGAGAGTAGCCAAAGCAATTAACATATAAGTAAATAAATCAGTAACTGGCTGAGCAAACATACCCCTGGGTGTAGTAAGAAAAGTAGGTGAAAGAAAGGGTAGAATTAGAGAAAAGGACTGGAAATGAAGAAAAAGAGATGGAGAACAAAAAAAATCCCCAAAACAACAAGAGCCACTCCCCCGCCCCCCCTCCCCAAATAAAGGCACAAGAAAAACAAACCAAAACAAAACAAAAAAACACCAAAACCCAACACCTAAAAAAAAAAAAAAAAGAGAGAGAGAGAGACTCTTACTGATTGTTAATTTTTCTTAGGAGCAGTTGGGAAAGGGAATTAGAAAAAGGGAAGAAAGAAAGAAAAATTAGGACCTGTGAACGGAAGAAGAAAAAGTAAGTTACTTAGGGATGTAAAAACTGTGGAAAAAAAAAGTATATTGAAGTTATGAGATGAGAAAACAGGCTGTGAATGAAAGTAGAAAGCAAGTAGAACTGTACTCTACTACACTTACACACAACATCCTACTGTACACAGAATCACAAAATTGTCAGGGTTGGAAGGGACCTCAAAGATCATTCAGTGGTGTTGGCAGCCCATGGGGTTTGCTGGTGGCACCCTCACTCAGTGCAGTCTCCCAGCGCCACAGTACAGTACCAATATAGATCATAGAATCACAGAATTGTCAGGGCTGGAAGGGACCCCAAGGATCATCTAGTTCCCACTCCCCCTGCCATGGGCAGGGACACCTCACACTAGATCAGGTTGCCCAGAGCCTCATCCAGCCTGGCCTTAAAGACATCTAGGTATAAGGCTTCCACCAGCTCCCTGGACAACCTGTTGCAGTGTCTCACCACTCTCACAGCAAAGAACTTCTTCCTAACATCAAATCTGAATCTACCCACTTCTCATTTTGCTCTGTTTCCCCTAGTACTATCACTACGTGATATCCCAAAAAGTGCCTCATCAACTTTCCTGTAGGCCTCCTTCAGATACTTACTGAAAGGCCACAATAAGATCTCCTCAGAGCCTTCTCTTCTCCAGACTGAACAGCCCTAATTCTCTCAGTCCGTCTCCATAGAAGAGGTGCTCCAGCACAGGAGATGTGTTCATTGTGATCAAGCCAGTGAAGACTTAGAGGGATGCTCTGCAGAGCTAATGGTGTGTCTGCTTGAGAGAAGGGATCAGAATCTAGCAGGAGGGTGAGGTGGATAGAGAATTGAATGGCTGAGAATGTGCAAGGGACAGAAGAAAAATTGATATTACTGTGAAAACGCTGATGCCAGAATGTTGTGCAAACAAATTTTGTTTTTTTCACTTTCTGCATTGTGTGATTGCCATGAGGCAGAAGTACAACTGGGCAGGTCTGGTGATAGCTGAAATGTGCATGTGAGCCCTTGCATTTTGGGTGTAAATGTGAATCTCTTCAGAATTTTTCTTGAGTTTTTTTGTGGTGGCTGGGACTCAATTGACTACATCCACACATTGACTTTTCTTGATGAACACTGATGTATCAGAAGCCCAACAGCTTGTTACAGGCAAGTTAGAGTTCCACTAGAAGCCTTCCTTTATCCCAACTTAAAATCTTTCTTTGAATGAGACCAAAGTCTTCTGAAAATACAAGCAATTGCACATATTTTAAGCTTTCCAAGAAAATAATTACTTGCATGAAAGCTTTATTCACACCAGTTTGGTTGTCTGTAGGAGCAGGGACAGGGAGGATTTCCTCTAACCACAGTGAAAGCACTGCAGGGCGATACAGGGGAGATTTTCAGCCTGTTTACCTGCACAATTCTCAGCCCCAAGGTTTCCATTCAGTTTTAGTGTCTATGCTAATTGCATTGCTAGGGTTTTCAAGATGTGAACAAAATAATTTGCAAGAAAACACTGTGAAGCAGGGTAAATCAGTGTGTGTTGTTCCTGCAGCTAAACCATTTCTTGTAATTTGAAGTTCTCTCACACACATTGATACTGCACCGTTGTCTGCAGCACATAACAGAGCAGAGACCTGCACCGACTCCCCACTAAGAAGGGGAGCAGGTGAGGTGGTATTTGTACCTTCATTTTCTTGCTTCATAGGCACTCTCTTCTATTACAAACCTGCGTGAAGGAAAGAATCTGGTCCATTCCCCAGATTTCTGCATCATAAAGCTGTTACAGGTCTACTGTGCACTCAAAGAGGGGAGATTTGTGAGGGTTGTTGAGCTTTCAGTCTCTGACATGGACCTTTGTTTTATGGAACTCCCTGTGAAGCTGTATGCAGGAGGTAAACTGGAACAATGCTGTCGATTTCTGGGCCCTAGCAAGCAGGGATGCAGGACTCAGCAGTTCAGGGCTCACACAGCATCTGCACAGCAGCCCACGTGTCAAATTGGAGGGCTGCAGCATCCCACAGCTCAGGCTTTGCCTTCACAGAATCACAGAATTAACGAGGTTGGAAAAGACCTCTAACAGCATCATCACAACCTATCACCTAACCCTTCTAAGTAACTAAACCATGGCACTAAGTGCCTCATCCAGTCTCCTTTTAAACACCTTCAAGGATGGGGACTCCACCACCTCCCTGGGCAGCTCATTCCAATGGCAAATCACTCTCCCTGTGTAGAACTTCTTTCTAATGTCCAGCCTAAACCTGCCCTGGTGCAGCTTGAGACTGTGTCCCCTCGTTCTGTCACTGGGTGCCTGGGAGGAGACACCAACCCCCATCTGCCTACAACCACCTTTCAGGTAGTTGTAGACAGCAATAAGGTCTCCTCTGAGCCTCCTCTTCTCCAGGCTGAACAACCCCAGCTCCCTGAGCTGCTTCTCACAGGGTTTGTGCTCCAGCCCTGTCACCAGCCTCAGTGCCCTTCTCTGGACACATTCAAGCACCTCAACATCTTTCTTAAATTGAGAGGCCCAGAATTGGACACAGTACTCAAGGCGCAGTGTAACCAGCGCTGAGTACAGCGGTACTCAGTGGAGTACTCAGTGGGATTGATTCTGGGGTAGAGATTGGAGCCTGGGGGTCTTCATGGCATGATGAACCCTGATTAATCCTCTGCTTTCAGGGTGACATAGAAAATATTGTAAGTAGACTCCTTGTCAAAACAAGGTCTAGGCATGGCTGGAAAGGTTATATGGGTGACCATTCAAGTATACCCATACCATGTAGCTAGGGTCATACTTAGTGAGCTGAGGTGAGAAGAGGGAAGGCAAGCCCCTCAGAATTCTTGCTACCAGAAAACACATATATGCAAGCAGAGTGCAGAGTTAGATGGTGAGAACAGTCCTTGATTGTCCAACAAAAGCATGAAACAGAAAGATATCTGATTCTGAATTTGCAGCTGCCAAAGTACAGAGGAGAATAAAAAGCACCTGCAGCTCAGCTTCAGCTCTGTGCCGTTGCAAACAAAAAGGAACTGGATGGAGCTGTTGATAAAATAGGACTGAGAATGTTGAGAAGACATATGAAACCACTGAGATAATTTCCCCATTGCAAGTGAGATCAAATATATCCGTAGCACTGCCAAAATCTGTTCCTAAAATCATCTGCTACCGTAGACTCCTGAGTCTCCCTAACAATTGTTTTCCAGCTTTGGATTTTCCTGTAATATCTAAACATTTTTTGGCAGGATCTGGTGGATTCTTTCCTGAAAACTGGGCAAAGTGATTGTTGTCCTTTCTTGGACAGTCTTTTACATACTGGAAAACTATTTTCAAGTCTCCCTTGGGGGCTTCTAATGTGACCAACCTAATTATCTGAGGTGTTTCTGATAGGCTGCACTCTCAAAATGTTTTATATTCTTGTTAATTTTAAAAGCCATGCAGAATTAGATCAAATATGCCAGCTGGGTTGTCACCAGTGCCTTGCAGAGCAGAATAATTCCTCATTGCATATGACATTCCTGGAATAATATATCTCAGTATGAGATTTGCCTTTCAGAAGATTTATCTACTTTGTTCATATATGCTTTGAGTTTTCCTGTAGCTCTCGCATTCTTTCTTTCAGTCCATCTTCCTCTTCTATGATTCCTCATTTTGTGTTTGTGCCTTTCTTCATGTAGTACTTTGTATGCATTGATACCAAATCCTATCTTGATAGTTTCAGACTGTTTCTCCAACATACTGTGATAATTTTGAATTTCGATCCCAACAGCTTGAGTTCTTCCATCCACTCCCTCAGTTTCACCCGCAAATTTTATAAGTGCACTCTCCAATCCATCATTTCTCAGGATGGCAAGAAGATACTGAGATAGGTAATAAAACATTATTTTAAAACCTTCTGAAGATAAATAGTGAGTTAAATTCTGATAAAGAACACTTAGGATTAAAAATGTGTGAATATAGCTTAGGTCTGGGACTTCTAATTCTGGTTTGTGTGAATAGTTTGCATGTGCTACATAACTGAATAAAAGTTGGAAAAATACATTCCTAATTTTTGTGAGGGGCTTTCTTCCTGTACCAATCTAACTACAAGGGACACTGGTAAACTGGAGTATAAAAAGAGACATATTGTAGAGCATGAGATAGTATCAGGAAGAAGTTTAGTATTCAGAGAATGTACAGCACTGAAATACTTGTCAGTATTTTGACATATAAGTGGGATGCATCTGAAGCCTTATCTTTGCCCTCCATTGCCTAGTGCTTTGAATTGGCATAGTGACAGAATTCATCTTGCCTCAGGAGTCAAGATGTTAAAAGACCCATTTCTAGCAAGGGTTTGGGGAGGGGAGGGAAAGAGGGGAAAAAAAGAAATGGCAACACCTATAGAAGTCTTACAGCCCCACATTGGCAATTGCAGCATCTGTACTCTTGACAAGCCTGGAAGGTTTTGTCTGAACTTAGAAATGCATGATTTGTGAACTTGCTTTCTGAGGAATTGTTAAGCATTGGGCAAAAGAGATACTTTTTGTAACCTTTGGGCTATTGCCAGTTCTCCCAAACTGCTGTCAACTGTGCCACTGCTTATATGATTTTCCCAACTGTGTTACTGATTTTTTTTTTTTTTTTTTCTCCTCTTCCAGAAGGTCTCCATTCTGCTTTCACCTGAAGATATTTTTTCTGTATAGTGTAGTTTTCATGCCTGGAGATCTGATAGGGTCGATAAGCTGAAAATAAACTACACTCCAATTGCATCTGTTCTTTTTGTTAGATTGGTTTAGTGAATTTAATGGTTCTGAGTGGTGTCAGATCAACAGCCTCTGTACCAATGTTCCCTTTCTTTTCCATAGAGCAGGTACAGGATCAGTGATGGCTTTACTAGGGCTTCCTGAATGGGATATATCTCAGTCCAGTAGGACTAAGGGCAGTGAACTCACCTGATTGTGGTCCCTGCAACAACTCACAACTCAGATACCTATTCCAAGTGCAGATGCTGATTGTACCCTGAGATGTGGACTCTGATCCATTGAGTCAGCTGAGACCAGGCCATTCTACAGACAGCTATTGAATGGCTTTAGGGTACTGAGCTGCCTGGCCAGTTCTCCCTGGTAAAGGTGTATTCTTACCAGCTGCCTGAGGCCACCAGCTCTCCCAGCAGATGTGTGATGAGCCTGCTTGTGGCAAGATCAGTTTGAATGCTTCTGGTCTTCTCTCAGGGTAGCAAAGGAAAATCTTGGCAGCAAGGTTTACATGAGAAAGGGGTAACCAGCTAAACACTGAAAAGAGGCCTTGGCCCAGCTAATACACTTTCAAACTTTTCTCAGCTCTAGGTAATATTACACCCAGTGGGGTGTGCAGTATAAAAGCACATTCTGGCAGTGTTTTCTGCATTGAAAAGAAGTCTCTTTGAAGACATTTTTCTTCCTGGAGACTTCTCCACCTTGTAAATAACAAATGAAGGCTTCTGTGTTTGTAGGTGCAAGCTATTTGGTTCTGCATTTCTTGGGATGTCAGAAGCACACTGACTCCACTCAGACGACTACCAGCTACTGCTTCAAGTTCCCACTAAGACCCTGCTTCCTTGGCTGAAAAGGTCAGGTGTGAAAGTCCTATCAAAACCTCTTGTGATTCTTGGAGGCTCTTTGTTCCAAGTTGGTTGTTTTATGGTGGTTGGTTTTTTTTTTTTTTTTTTTTTGTTTTTGTTTTTTTCCTGTTGAGCAGCACAAGTACATGGTACAATTTTTCAAGGACTAAAAGAATGATGTGTGCTAACTGACTCTGACAAGCACCTGAACTCTGAATCTACTGATGTCCTTCAAACACTCTCACTAGCTTTCCTTTCTCTCTTTCTTAACGATCAATGATATGAGCTCACAGCTGATCAAATTCAACAGCTGAGTACCAGTGGGATCATGAACCAATTAGGTGTCCCATCAAATTCTCTGATATTGCTATACAGCAGCTCAATGTTGAGTAGAGGGGAACAAATAGCTGTACTGGGTATATTTGCCTACTGACGAGCTGCCTCATTTTTCCTATTTATTATTGTTATTCNTTTACAGCTTTGCACAATATACAAGCAGATATTTACAACATATTACAGATATTTACAGATATATACAGTAAAAAGGTAATACAGAAACACCACACCTCTCCCAGAGATCAAAATCCCTAAGAGTGGTTTCTAACCACTCCTACCACCTTCCCCCATTCCCCAATCTTATCTCACTATCTGTTTTATGCAGCAGATAGGCCAAGGTATATTGGCCAGGGGCATTAGCAGCAGGAAAGAAGTTAGTGAAATTATTCAGATTCAGCTATAAAAGGCAGGGAGAAAGAGCCATGCAAGAGCCACCACAGCCCAAAGTGGTCTGAAGCAGTCTCAAACTGTTTGAGTTATCTGTGTTTGGGTTACAGCTCTTAAACAATTTTTTTTTCTTTCTCAGTAAGGTATGAGTGAAGTAGCATTGTCAGTGTTTTCCTCTCTTAGCCTATAGTCTAAATTCTCATTCAAATCCTGCAATTAGTTCAAACCAGCACAATGGTGTAGACAGTAAGCAAACACTATGGTGAGCCAGCACAGAGCATCATGATCTAACCCAGCAAAGCCCTAGCTGTTGGGTTAATTATTGTTATTTAGTCACATGCCAGAAGATGTGATTAATTGCAACAAGATCTTAAATGCACTATCTTCACTAAATTTACATGGTGTCTGCCTGCCAGGAAGAAAGACAAAATATGTGAAGTTGATAAACTGAAACAAAAGCAGGAAAGAGAAAAAGAAGAGTTGACAGTGGTACTTCAGCAGGTGAGGCTTCCCATTGCATTCACTGAAGCAGAATCCCATCAGAAAGCAAGGAAAACCATGACAACCGAGAACTGAATTTATTGGGGGTTTGGGAGGGGCTGAAATTCCATACCAGTGGCTTAACAGTGTCCTAGGAAAGTGTGGGTGCACAAGAAGATATTTCTCAAATAGGGGAGTTTTCTGCAGTGTGTAGATTTGTGGCTGGCTAGAATGCAGTGACATGACCCTCTTCCTCATGAGATCCTTGCCTTCAGATGTCAAAGTGGCTGTAGCATTGAGCTGCCATCAACCTTGCACTCTCCTCTTCAAGAGCTCTGAGTCCCAACTGCTCCAGTGCATACAATATGTGGGATCCTGAAATGGCAGATGGCTCAGATAAACAATGGTTAAGGTGAGGCACTGCTAAGCTTGGCAGAGGCTGGTTAAAGGCAGGATTTCTGCTGGTGGACTACTAGGGTTTCTGCTGATGCTCCATATGATGTACAACTGCCAAGGTCAATATTGTATATGCACGTTTGTCTCATCACTGTCTCTGTTACCTCTGTTGGTACCTCTGTGTCTCTAGGCAAGTATGTAGTGACCTCTTCATTAGGAAGGACACACAGAATAGCTGGTAAATGTTTTATACTGTGCAGTACAGACAAGTATGTCTGCTCCAAGAGAGGATGAAGCATACAAAAGGAAAATAAGTATGCAATAGAAGTGTTGCTTTCAAAGATGTGATACCAGACTGTTTTTCTTGTTCAGTATCACAGAATTTTCTGTTCTGAGTATCACAGCAGGAAGTATTTCCTAAAATATGGGGAGTTTCTCTTCATCACAAGTTATATGTGAGAGGCTACAGTGCAAAGGCGTGCCACAGATGTTGGGCTTCTTAGCACAGGCAGCCTGTGCATAACTAAGCAGAAGGCATGTGCTTTTTCTTCTGACTTTCCCCTCCTCTATTTCTTTTCTTCTCATGCCCTTCTTTCCATCACTTCCGCTGCCCCTCTGTTGCCCTGCACACAACCTTTAGGGCTGACAGTGGCCCCATAAGCATTTTCATTCACAAGGTTTCTTGTGGCGACAGTTTTCAGGACTGTCCTGTGTGAAGTATATATAGAAGTGCAATACTCTGTGTAAATGCCCTTCTCCCCTCTGCTGTACATGACCACCTTCCAGTGAGAGAAGGAGTTGTATAGTAAATCTGATTATTTTTCTCAACTTACATATATTTTTCCCCATTGATGATTGGGAGACTTGAGCATCTCCTTTACAAAGAGAGACTTAGAGACCTGAGGCTGTTTAGTCTGGAGAAGAGTACAAGAGTACATTGAGAGGAGATCTCATCAATGTGTATAAATATCTGAGGGCTGGATGTCAAGTGGATGAGGCCAATCTTCTTTTGGAGGTCCACAGCAATAAGACAAGGAGCAACATGTACAAACTTCAACATAGATGGTTTCACCTCAACATGAGGAGAAACTTCTTTATGTTGAGGGTGACAGTGTACTGGAACAAGCTGACCAGAAAGGTTGTGGAGTCTCCTTCTCTGGAGACTTTCAAAACCTGCCTGGATGCATTCCTATGCAGATTACCCAAGATGATCCTGCTTTGGCAGGAGGGTTGGATTCAATGATCTCTAGAGGTCCCTTCCAACTTCCAATGTTTTGTGATTCTGTGACATAGCCTTCTACAAATTTACTCTAAATTTACACCAGTCCATGTGAAATGACAATTGGACAAAGTATCTTTCTCTTGGACTTACAGCAGGAATGATTTTGCTGGATAATTCCTGAGTCCTAAAGTATTATTTCAATAGGGAAGGTCTCATTTACACCTCTATATGCTAGAAGAATCTAATTTGCAAGTAAAAGCAAACTCCTTATTTGACCATCTCTCCATGGGGTGGTCTCTCTGACTTCAGAAATAATTTAGAAAGCTAGAGAAAACAGCAAGTGATAAGTCCAGTAGAATGAGAAAGGACAAAGGATCTTAACCTCAGTGCACATACTCATAGACACTGCTTACAAAAAGAGGCAGAAAGTTCTTCTATTTGCCATTTGGCTTCTTGGAAGAAAACACTTGCTTTTCTACTTGAAACTCTCAAGAGAACAAAGCAGGTGGGAAACAGGGCAATCCTTGTTTCCTTTTCAAATTACTTTGGATGATAGGTCCCAGTGCCAAGTTCATTGTGGTTCTGTCATGTTACACAGAGGGTGGATCCAGCTACCTCTGTTGGAAGAGGAACAGTGTAAAACTAATCTATCTAGGTTTGCTGTTTTTGGCCCTGTTTTCAGAAACAAGGCCTTTCATGATTTCAACAGATGATGAAAAAGGTTTGAAGCCAAAAAGGTCATGAAGGCTACAAATGGGGTCAATTTCCAGCCCCTGTTGTAAGTGAGCTTATTTACTGTGTGTTTCAAAGTACTGGAAGATTAAAATTGGGAGAAATCAATATATGTGACTTCTAGAGGGTACGTGAACTGAAATTGCTGTAAGCATCTCTTTTCCCGCTGACACAAAATATGCTTTTGAGTGTGATACGGAAGACCTGTGTAATTTCTTACAATGATTGTGGAATCCAAACACCAAGTTTTGAAAATTGGCAAATGCGAAAATGAACATGACAAAGTAATGTATTCACTGACAATATGCGCTGTGCGGAAAGGCTGCTTTTAATTGCACAGTGCAAAATATTCTTGATCAATACCTGGGAGTACAATCTATAGCACTGATAGAAATACATCACTGGGGTTTATTTGTTTAGCCACAGTTGTAATGCAAAAAGTAGACATTGTGCTGTGGCAGGTGAGGAATGGTGTTCTTCACCTGGCAGAGAGGAGTCTCTGGGGGTGCAGTGTACTTCTGACTGTCAGATGCCACCGTGTCCAGGAAGAATTGTGTGAGTAGATTGCTATGGACAGCATACTACTTTTGAGGCATGGACTCCACTGTGTACATTTGAGTGAAAGCTAACAGTATGAACATGGAGAATGATATTTGAAGGGGAAAAAAAAAAAAAAAAGCCAAAAACCCCAAACCAAATCCAAACATATTGCTCTGAGCTGTATTCAGCATGTCTACTATTTCACCTCTGAAAGTAACTTGTCATTGTCAATGATTAGGAAGCTTTTCCAGAAAACTGGAGACTTGCTTTCCATGTCTTAGACTGAGAGTACTTTCCTTAATTTCTACTAGAAGGGAAGAGGGAAAGAAGTAAGGTGATGTTTTCCACTATCCAGCTGAAACAAAAATGTTTTATAGCAATCAAAGGTTTTTTCTGTTTGCCCCTCTGAATCATAAGCAGTCAAAAAAGAGGAGCATTTGAAATGCCTGAGTTGAGCAGTCGCTAAGCATCAGGTTCTCTCTTGCAGTCTGTATGAAAAGCCAGAGTCTGATCTCCTCAGCAGCTGGTGATCTGTATCACTCATAGGTATTTTCAATTCAGATACTGCAGAGAGACAGTCTGAATATGGTGCAGGAACTTTGGAAGGAAAAGGCGTATGTTAATTCCTTGTACTCCTCCACTCCTACCAAGCCTCTTTCAGTCCTCTTTACCTTTTTTTTCTTTCTTTTTCCTTTATTCTTTCACATTCCCTGTGGTGAGCTGCTGATGGTGCAATCAGCTAGGAAAGAATTTAAATAAAGAGATATGCAACTGGTAGAACACTTTTGACTCAGGGAAAGCTTTTTCTTGGTCTCCAGGAATCTTATTGTTTGGTAATTTAGACACATTTTCTGTGCTTTGCTGTAGCAAAACTGTATCATAGATTGATGACCACGAATTACTTGGCTGTAGCCTTACTGATCTGGATTATGAGTTTGAATAGACAAAGTACCAGTTGAAATTAGAATACTATTGGATGATGTGTTCACATTTGTCTTTTGTATTATGCATTAGCGTGCAGTGTTTACTCCTAGCCTCAAATGACTTATAATACAACAGCTGCATGCCACTGTAACTCAGTCTTGCTCGAGAGAAAAGGATGGAATTTCCTGTGCTTTCTCAGACAGTAGATCATCAGTCTTTACCACTTCTGGCAGCTATGAAGAATCCAGCATGACCCTAAGAATTCAGAAAAATGCAATGAAGTGGGATCAAGTTACCTCATTCAAAGGTGTGGTCATTGTTTCAGCAAGTCTCTCTCCATGGCCGATTCTCTCTCTCATCTGTCGTCACTCTCCTATGAGAGATGCTTCTGAGCTGTATCGCATTTTGATATCTGATCATCACCCTACAGAATGCTGTAAGAGGTTTGTTTTATGCTGCTGGAGTTGAGTCCAATATGCTAAGGGATTTAGTTTAGGAAGAATAGTTGCCAGTGGGACTGTAGTTTGTACTGGCTTCTGCCATCTTTAGCAGGAGGCCTACCAAAGACTGAGTTGCTCTTCCTTTGTCTTCAACACCCATAGGAAAAGAAACAGTTTCCTCTCTTTGTAGAATTGAATTACTTCAAGGAATGTTGAACTTTAAACCTCATTTAACAGAAAGAAAGGGCTTCCAGATCAGGATCATTTGTTTTGGAAGAATGAGGCCTTAAGGTGATACAGAAAAGCAGTGTGAGAAAATGCAGCATTGCATGAGATCATGTGTTGCTCAATCTCCAGTGAGGAAACAGAGTAAAAAACCTGGTATCAGAGGAAATAGCCATTTTTTGTGCTTTAAAAGTGAAGATACTACCTTCCTGATATCAAAGTCTGGAGGAGAGAGCTTTAGTTCTGAAACACCTGAAAGTTTTTGGACATTGCAGGGCAAACCTTTTGGTCAGGCAAGGTGACACACCATTTTCAAGGTAAAATGTACATGATACAACATTTGCAACTTAGGGTTTTAACAGCTCAGAAACATTCTTGGAGGGTAACAAGATTTTCTGGAAGTGAGCCACTTTAGAATGTTACTGCCAGCATGTCTGCCTACTCTGGGTAGCATCAGAAACTGTTGAAAAATTAAACAAACATAGTTCTTGGCATCTAAACAGATGGAAAGGACATGTTGACTCCCGAGTCTTTAGCTGAGGAAATAGTCTGTTTCTCATTGTTACCACAGTGCAGTGAGGAATTGCAAAGCACCCACACGGATTTTCAGACCTGCTAGCTGCACTTAACCTTTAATCCTGCAAGTACTCATCCATGAGCATATAATTTTAAACGTCTGAGTAGTCCAGCTGACTCCAGTGGGAATATGCACTGAATGAAGTTAAACATTTGCATAAATGTTTGCAGCACCAGGATCTTTCACTACAAGCACAGCACTTGCACTACAAATACAAACTCAGCTTGGGCTGAGTACTCAACTCAAGCTCTCAAGACATTAACAGACTTACATCCTCTACAGATGCAGTTAAAATTTCACTTTAATGTGTGATTTATATGTTATAAAACATCTTACATTAGGCAAATGACAGAGGAAAAATGGTACACTTTTCTGACACAGCTGCACAGGTTTGAAAATAATGTAATCTGAGGTGGGTCAACTATGTATTAGCTTCCATGTATCAAAGAGGTTTGGGAATCTTACTTGGATTTTTTGTACTTTTAAAGATTTAAAAAGCAAGTTGCTATGTTTTAGACGTGATCTGAAGATCTTCCCCCCTGTATTTTCAAAGACTATATTGTTTGCATGAGTAAGGGATTGACTCACTTGTTCCTGTAAAGGTGAAGACTGCTTTCCATTTGCACTGTCAGAAGATGGGTTCATCCTGACGAGGCTATTCAACTCTAGAAAGGTTGCTGTGAGCCAGGGACTGGTCATGGTTTTATACCTGCTTGCAAACAAATTTAGTGGCAGATAACTGGATCAGAATTTGTCCCATCAAATCTAGGTGTCTGCTTTACAGATCAAGGACAAACTTTTGATGATTGCTTCTGCAAATTTCACTTGTATTTGTACTCTCAGATGCTTGATCTCTCTTTTGTTTAAAGGGATGTTGTTGATAAAGAAGCATTTATATTCTGTGAATCACTCTAGCAATGCTGCTTTTAAAATATGCTAATAATTTCTTTTGAAATGCGCTGGGAAAATAATTTTAAAATTCTTGAATTCTTTGTTGTAATTGAAGTGCTTGTTTTTTGGATTCTGCTATGCTGACATTAGGACTTTTGAGGCAAAGAGGTATGCTTGTGTAAATATGTTGTAATAGAAGAGGCAGAGCTTTTCCTAGAGTTAAAGCGATGCAACATTTTCCTTTCTAAACCTCTGTGTTTCCTGTGGTCTCTGAAATATAAATGATTCAGGATGAAATCTTCCAGATCGGAACTTTGTCCAGATGTGAATATCTTGGAAAGATTTGAACAAAACTGGCTCAACCAGTTTAGAATATCCGGAGATTGAATAAATAAATAAAACCAATAATTTAAAATCCCTGGACAAATAAACAAATAAACAAAGTAATTCCTGAGCTAAAAAGGTTTTTAGAGCATTTTGGAGCACTTCTCTAACTTTATCAGAGGAAGGCTGAACGACGAACCTTCGTGTGGAAGTAGCCTTCCTTGAAATAGACATGCATTTCCTTGTTTGTGAAGAAATGACTTTTTTATTTGGCTGAGTTATAAACCTTTGAGAACTGTGATTGGGCATGTGCAGTGGATTATTTCGGTAAGCTTGTGAAGCATGGAGCTACAGAAGGATTTTCTGTACATGCATGGCTGACTAATTTTGCTGTAAAGGGAGAAAAAGGGTATCTAAGCACATTGCTAAAATCAGTGAAAATACCTGGTGCTGCAGAGAGACCTTTGAAGATCATCCCAAGATCTTTCAGAATGTGGAAAGGGGAAGAAAAGGTTCTGTAGGTTTCGTAAGGTGTTTAAAGAATAAGTGCCTTGCAGATTTTGTAAAGTTAAACGGGATTATAGCTTCAGAATTGAGCACTTCACACACGTTACTGCATGTTGGTTTTTGCGTGGAAGCATGTCGTGCACCGCACACTCTCCCTCAGCAGATCTGCCCGGTGAAGGAATTGCCCTGCAGCAGGGAAGCCTCTTGCTCACCTCGTAGATAGCTGATTGCAGAGCTTAAACGGCAGGAGTTTATCAAGATGCTCACAGTCTTGGTCTGCTGACAATGCTCTGAATCATACAGAAAATTTTGCTAATTAACATTTAGCCTTTGGGGTGGTGTGTGTGTATTTTTAGATGCAGGCACGATCTTTTGCAGGAACTGCTCTCACTTGCATCAAACACACTTTTGATAAATCATAACCTCTTATCCAGAACATCTATGTGTCTCCTGGAAGCCCAAACTCTTCAGTGTACCTCACTTCAATAGATGCTACAGATTTGATGCCAAAACTTGTATTTTCTGAAAATTGTGTGTATCTCTCTAGCTCCATCCAAAAACAAGAATCGTGATGCTGAGTTTATAAAATGAATAATTTAATCTGAAGCAAAAGATCTTATTACAGTCCCAGAACAAACAGTTATTTAGGATTTCTTCTTTGTACTTTCACTCATCCTATCTCTCCCACTCTGGCAAGTGGGAAGGTGTTCAGTTATTCACTGGAATCTTTGCATGCCAGACAACTTCAGCCCAGGCAGTGCCAACCCTGACATGAATCACCTTCTTGACAAGACTGTCAGCAGAGTGACTGTGCTGGTGAGCAGGTGAGCTTTTGATGTCATTTCTTTTGGCTGCTGCTCTTTTCCTCCTCATACAACAGAATTTCTGTCAAAGCCCTACCACATCCTGGCACAGTGTGGTGTGCAGTGCTCTGCAGAGGCTCTGTAGCACTGGTGCAGCTGGACTGGCAGAAGTCTGACATCAGCAGAGACAGAAGGAGGGCACAAATGTGTGTTACAGTCATAATGGGCAGCAGTAAAACAACTTACTGAAAGGAAAAGGGAGAGATGACAATGAAAACCTTTAAAAATCAGGAATGTTATGCTTTGGGTAGATACTGTGGCTCTGAAATAGAGGTGCTTCTTAATTCTTAGGGAACATGTCTCTCCCCTTAGTTTTGCATTCTCATTTCATGTCTCACAGTGGGATGAGACAGCAGCAAATGCCAAACAACAGGAAACTCAGTGGCATGGAAAAGCAGCGGCATTAGCTGTGCACATACATCACCGACCCACAGAGAGATTTAGTAGCAGTGTAGCATCTGTCCTCAAGTGTTTAAGAATGGGACTGTGTAAGCAGAAAGAAAAGTAATTTTACCAAACAATGACCTCATATCAACAGAGCAACCTCTAGAGGTGGAGCCCCACTTGGGTCAAACACCCAGGAACATCCATACATAGTCCCCTGGAGATCACTTTAGGCTTCTGTAGGCTGTCTGTGCTTCCAGACTGGACACTGAGTGACCCCAGATGTGCAAAGAGAGAAGGTGTATGAACCCAGTGGGATGGTGAGGTTGTCAGGACCTTGGTGTCTCTCATAAGGCCACAAAATAACCTCTTAAACAGCATAAGGCAGAGACTTATAAAGAAAGTTGCAGATACCTGTGACACAGAGGACACTGGACATTATCCAACGTGACTTTGCTTTCTGACCTTTGATCCTTAATGAAGACCTGCCTCAAGTGACTTCAAAAACACCTTAATAAAGGGTGTTCTCTGTTCTCTGCTGTTTAGCAGGAATAATAGGGTGAGAGACATGACTTGTCGTGGCCTGCCTGGAGTTTTGGTGGACCTGAGAGTCTTCACATAATCAGCTAATATGGTGGGACCATAACAACCCAAATCAATTGATCAGCACCACTCTGATGAAACCCCACCTGGAGCACTGTGTCCAGTTCTGGAACTGCTATTACAAGATAGATCCAGATATGCTGGAACGTGTCCAGAGAAGGACCACAGGGGTGATCAGAGGAATTGGAGTACCTCTCCTGTGAAGAGAGAGAACTAGGGCTGTTCAGTCTGGAGAAGAGACGGCTCCAAAGAGATCTTACTGTGGCCTTCCAGTATCTGAAGGGGGCCTACAGGAAAGTTGATGAGGGGCTAGTGATAGTACTAGAGAAAATGGAGCAAAACGAGAAGTGCGTAGGTTCAGATTGGATGTTAGGAAGAAGTTCTTCGCCATGAGGGTGTGAGGTGTCCCTGCCCATGGCAGGGGAACTAGATGATCCTTGGGGTCCCTTCCAGCCCTGACAATTCTGTGATTCTATGATTCTGTGATCTATATTGGTACTGTACTGTGGTGCTGGGAGACTGCACTGAGTGAGGGTGCCACCAGCAAACCCCGCAGGCTGCCAACACTTTTGCTCTGCTATCACTCCAGGTAGCTTGGCAAGGCAACACCTGCTAAAACAAGTTTCACACCTGAGTGCCTTACCTTCAGCAGGCAGGCAGAGAGATCTCTTCTTAAACTCTGGGTTTGTTGGGGTTTTTTGCTCTGTGAGTAGCATGTGGCAGTGTCTGAGAAATGGCACTGGCTGAAGGTCATTCTGATCTCTGTAGGTTGAGATCCTAGACGAGGCCATCTAACCATGCAGCTATGGCACCCACGCTTGCTACCGCCCACCGCCGGCACTGGTGGATGGCACCCACAGCCATCGTTGAGAACCTGCTCTTCTCTGCTCTCCTGCTGACTGGGTGTCCCTCTTCATCATGCTGAAAGCAGAAGGGTTTTATTTTTACCTATGTCATGAGTCAGGTAAGGATGCTCTGAAGACTTGTGTGGCTCTGTCCAGCCTGATCTAGGGTAGGGTGTCCCTGCCCATGGCAGGGGGGGTTGGAACTAGATGATCCGTGTGGTCCCTTCCAACTCTGATTGATTCTATGATTCTACTATCAGAGGCCCGGCACTCGCCGTGCTCCGGCGCTACAAAGACCCTGCAAACCGCTCCAAAGGAGCTCAGTCGCAGACACTTTGCCACTTTCGGCTCCAGGGCGACAGAGGTTGGGAGGTGGCGAGCAGGGGGGCTCGGAGCTCACCCCGCCCGTCAGGCGGCCCCTAGAAAGAATCGATTCCGAGACCACGTCGTGGCGCCGCACCCCCCGGCCGCCGCTCGCTTCTCCCGCCCAGGGAAACCTTAGCCAAGGAGGATGCAGCCAGGAAAGCTACCACACCGCTTCAGGGTAGGGGAGTGATGGAAGTCGGGCGTGTAGCTGAAGCCTCACGGGTCGCCGAGAGGGCGCACCCCTCGGGCCACTGCTGGGGAGTCCGGCGGGCGCCTGTAGGGAGGGGCCAGAGGGGCTGGCTGCAGGGCGTGGGCGGTGTCGGGCCGTGCCGATCCGATCCGCGCCGCGCCGTGCGGAACCCCCAAGCCGTGAGGCAGTGGGCAGCGGCGCGGCCGACGGCCCGGCGTGCTGCAACCATGGCGACGCCGGTAGGCCCGCCCCGCCCCGCTCCGCCCCCAGCGGGGCTGGATGGCGCAGGATTGGCCAGGGGGCGGGCGCTCGCCCTCTGCCCCCTGACCCTGCGCGGCGGCGGCAGGAGTGGAGGCGGCGGCTGCTGCTGGCCGTTTCCTGGTGGCCTGGCAGCGGCGCGGGAGGGAGGATGCGGCGTAGATCTCGGCTGCTGCTGTGCTTCGCCTTCCTCTGGGTGTTGGGCATCGCCTACTACATGTATTCGGGCGGCAGCGCCGCGCTGGCTGGCGGCGGCGGCGGCGGCAGCAGCGGGAGGAAGGTGAGAGTCCATCTCGGAGCCTTGCCGCGGAGTGGTTGGTGAAGGTGTGCCTGCTCCCTGTCCCGGCGGCGGGACGGCTCAGGCCGGGTTAGGGGCGGCGCTGACGGATCCCCGGGGCGGGGGCGATAGGGATTTCTCACTCACACGGGGTGTGGGGGATGCTTGTTTCAGGCTTGGTGAAACTCCCCCGGGCTTCAACTTCCCCCCAGTCCATCCATCCTGTCGCCTGCCCGCCCTTTCCTAGCTCGTTTCCCGGAGGCAGATGGCTTCTTCGTGGACTTCAGACCGGTTTCAGCGTCGTCACGTCTCTCGCTATCCAACTACAGCCGGCCACGTCCTGGGCCAGGGGAAGTTGGTGTGGGAGGGGA
>VWZI01015711.1:179151-235576 GCA_013396835.1 Psilopogon haemacephalus | reverse complement strand
ACTTTTTTTTTTTTTTTTTTTTTTAATGGGCATTTTTCCTCCAAAAGGTTGCAAATCCATGAGCTGTTGTTTAAACCTTAAATTCCGGAATAGCTAAGGCGAAAATGCATCTCATAATTTGTCGTTAAAAAAAAACCCAAACAAGAAAAAAAAAACAAACCTAGAAATAAGAAGAGGGCAAGTGAGTGAAATGCACCATGTTTATTTATTTATTTGATAATAAACGGGATTCTCCTGTTGAATGAGAAAGTCTAGTAGTGTACTAGAAGAGGAATCGTTTTATGTTGCTTTGATGCAGCTCAGTTAATCAGTGGATATATTCCTGGTGAGAATCTGCTGATGACTGGTTTCCCTGGAAAGCCATAGAATCAAATACTTGCATGATTACAAGATTACTTAAGTGAGCAAGGGACTAGAGAATGGGCTCGCTGCTCTTTGATAATTGGCTTTTAGTTCTGGTATGTCTTGTTTTATTTTTTTCCCTGTAGCTTAGAAATGTGTTCAACAGTAACTTTTGACATAATACATTAAAGTAAGTGTGAAGTATGTATTGCTAAATACAAGCTCTTGGTCCTTCAAAGTAGATGCAGTGGCAGAAATAGATCAAGCATGTGATAAAAAGTAAGGCAGTTGCCTAAAGCCTTTCTTGGAGAACCACCAGAGTGTATTTAGAAAGTAAAAGCAATCTTTTGCTGCTGCTAGTGTATAATGGGGATAAAGAGAATCTATCAAGGCAAATGTATTTGCAGATAGGGAAGTACATTTTTAACTCTTATGGCATGTTTCGTTTGGAGTTTCTAGACAGATTTGCATCTCCATTCAATTCATTTTTACAGCTGGGGAAATTGGAGTGTGGGGATAGTGATTTGTCCAAGGTCACCTAGAAGACTAGATAAGAATAAAATGGAAAAGAAACCAGTCTGATACCTAATCTACTAGGACCTGCTGCTAGGTTTTTTTATTGATTATTAGTAGGAGTCTATATTGTGGTTTTAAGAGATCTATGATCATGATACTTGCTTTGGTATTATCACTTGTTGTTTTTCTGTGCAAAATTTAGTGAGCCTTGATGGTCTGGGTAATACAGAGAGTTTAGTAGAGATAATTGAAAATGAGATGGTTGGTAAGCTGGAGCTGAAGTTCAGTGCTAGTTTTACAAATGTAAAAGTTTAAAGTAAGGCCAATGTAAGGAAGAAAGGAGGTACTGCGAACACAAGAAACGTGGGGAAATTAACAATTATGTATGGATTGGTGATTTAGGATTCTATTTTCTGTCAGTGAAGCGTAAAATTTAATCCTAGGCCTCAGCATAGGTTAGCAAATGTAAGTGGAGGAAGATGTGTGTAATATAATAGCTTTTGAATTTCAATAAAAGGCTTATTAACTTAGTGTCAGACTCTGATATAAAGCAAAACCACAAACTGTCTTAAACTTAGGAACAGAAACCCTGCTGTAATAAATTTCTTGGTATGTATGACTTCATGTAGTCCTTAAGACTTTCCCATTTTTTTCAATATAATGGAAACTGTTGCTTACAGAAGAGCCTAACTTTTAATAAATTGAAGTCTCTGCCATGTTCAGTCTATAAAATTACAAAAGTCAGGAGGGGATTGTTCTTCATTTGTGTAAGTAATTTGCATGGTAATTACAGTCTGGTTATACAAACAGAATGCTTTTTCCCCGCAAGAATGATTATTTTTGTCTTACATACACAGACCTAGCGTTATCCAGATATAATGAACTTGTTTGGTATCACAGCCAGTCTGTGATGTGAGGAGCACCACCAATTCCAGTTCCTCTGCTGAAGAGCAGAGATGAAGGTGTTTTCATTTTGCCAGCAGGATTGCACCTGAGTAAGAGAAAGAGAGGTTTCATGTTGGTTTTGGTTGTTTGCATGTGGGGTTTTTTGTCTTCTTTCTTTTACAGTAGTGTTGCAGTTAGTGTAAGCTTCTACTTACTCTGATTCTTTATTTACAACCTTACTGATGGTTTGTGAAGCTATCTGCCTTGTCCAAGTATTTTGCTCCTGGCAAAAGTGGTGGCCTGTTTAGACACCTGTTTGGGGTCTAAAGCACACAAAATATTATTTACACATTTAACAAAAAGAGATTTAGGAAGGTGCAATTTTTTTTTGTTCTGGTCCTTGGCATAAAAACTGTAGCAGGAATAAATCTTGTCTTTGAGGTCTGGAATTTAGGGTGTGACAACCTTTTCCTTTTTGAAAAGAGAGGAAGAAAAGGCAAGAGTTGAAGTCTTCCATTCAAAGTGTGCTTGGAGGGTGCAGAAATGTCATCTCTTTTTTTCTTCTTCTCCACTCTATTGTGTCTCTAAGTAAAATGTTTGTAAGCTTAAGAGCACCATGAATTCAACTGACTCCTTTTGCAGATGGATTATGGGCTTGTAGGTTGGAAAGAGAGTGAGTCTGATTCACTTGTTTAAAGGTTAGAGAAATAGCTCTTGAAAAGAGAGACTGACACAGAAGAAAGCAAGTTGCAAGCCCAGCAGTTGTGATTGAAGAAAATGTGGGCTACTTTGTAGTCACTTAATGTGTTTTATATTAAAAAGTGTTTGGAGTGGCGACTCAAACTTCTGTAACCCCTTGTAAAATCGTTTTGTGCTCCATGTCTCAGACTTGCAAAAAATGGAACAGCTTTTACAAGCTGTTTAGAAAGCTACTCATACCCTTCTAAGCCAAAATCATGCTGATGATGTGATCTCTAAGAGTGATGTGGATTTGAATTTGTACATTGTCATACAGGTTTTGAGTTCTTTAACCACTAAGCTCTTTCACAATGGAGTGATTGGGCAGAAAACAAAAATAAAACCAGCCAAAACCAGTCTGTTTTCTAAAGAATGTACCTTTCTAGTCATTAAGAAGGTAGCTCCATGCAATTGAGCATTTCAGGTGGGGCAGAGAAATTTGAAAGCACCAAAGGCTTCACTGCTGTCAAGAGTAAAATCTTCCTATGTGTATCCTGAAGAAGACCTGCAGAGCAGAAAGGGGATTTAGCACTGAAAACTAAGTCATCAAGAGAGACCGTCTAAATTGTCAGAGCTGGACTAAGGTTTGGAGCCTTTCAGATTTAGGTGCCAGAGTGCTGACAAGCTTTTGATTTTATTGTAATGTGAAGAACATCAGTTGCTTTTGAGTAGGTCTTTGTCCTTCCCCGTTCTGTCTTTGCTATCTGGAGGAGGAGGCTAAAAGCAATATTGCGGTAATGAGAAATGGGTAACTTCTGTCAGTGTTTCTTAAAACTGAATCATACAATGGCTTAGGTTGGAAGGGGCCTTAGAGATCATCTACTCCAGCCTCCCTACCATGGGCAGGGATACCTTTCAGCTAAACTGGGCTGCTCAGAGCCTCATCCAGCCTGGCCTTGAACAGCACCAGAGAGGAGGCATCCACAGCCTCCCTAGGCCACCTATGCCAGTCTCACCACCCTCATACTCAAGAACTTCTTCCTAAGATCCAGTCTAACCCTGCTGTCCCTCAGCCTAAACCTATTACCCTTGGTCCTACTGCTAGACACTCTTATGAAAAGTTCCTCTCCAGCGTTCCTGGAGGATCCCTTCAGGTATTGGAAGGCACCTATAAGATTCTGCCCAGAGTCTTCTCTTCTCTGGACTGAGAGACAAAATCTTCAAAATGTCTCTGTTTTTCAACTACCCCTCCTCCCAGAACCCTCCCTGAAAAGCAAACAAAAAGACAAACACCAGCAAAACCAAACCACTTTGAGCTAGAAGCTTGTTGCTTTTCTGGCTCACCAGATGTAATGAGTTTAATGGAACAAATTGGAGAGGTCTAATTTACAGTTAGTTGAGCCACAAGGAGGCAGACTTATCCTGTAGAACAGGCTATTGCTGCATGTAGAGTGCTATTTTTCCTTTCCCTTATTCTGGTTTTGTTTTTTTGTTTTGGGTTTTAATTTTTTTATTTTGTTTTGGAGCAAGCTTCTGATAGGTGGCTGTACCATGGAGCTAGCCGAGATGAAATGCATCCAAAGGTAAAAGCTGATGTTTCACCATGTGTATGTGAATGATTAAAAGTGACTCATTCACTTTGGGAAAAACAGGGAATTAAAAAAAAAAAAAAAAAAAGCAAGCTTTGTAAGATCTTGATCTATAAGCATAAAACTTAAGAAAGCTTTGCACATGCTGAAAAGAGTTACTAGATTTTTTTTGTTTGTTTGTTTTGTTGTTGGACCCTCTGAACTATTTCAGTTCTGATTGAATTGGGCTGTCGTTGTTATACTACATATTTAGTGTATCTAAGTTTGTTTTGAATGTTTAAACTGAAGGAAAAAGGAAATGTGTTTTAACTTCAGGTTCATTAAGTGTTTTTTATCAGAGAATGAAGCTGCAGAGTATAAATTCCTCTGACTGTTTCTCCCAAGGCATAGTAGAGCTTATTTTTTGGAAGGAGATTAAAAATTACTTCCCCAATTCCGGTTCCTCTGAGGAAGGTATCCACTGTTCTAATTGCTAAATGCTAAGTTTAGTTTGCCACATCATTTTAAAATGTAACTTCAGTCCCTTATATGATGAGACATTGGATGTGATTTCTGATCTTGTTCTTTAGAGAAGTGAAGATATTGATGCTAAAAAAAGTAAAACTACATGTGTCCTTCCTGTGGCATTTGCTTTCTAGAAAGTGCAAGGAGATAGAAAAGGAGGTTCCTGTGTGTAACAGGTAACAGTTTCTGCTAATAAATACCTTTCTTCTGTACAATTCTTTAACAAATGGGAAAGAGCAGGCCAGGCTCTGCAGTAGTGAAGCTGTCTTCCTCTCCCTAGAATGTAAAAGTGAATCTCTGAAATTTGTCATACATGTATTTTTTTCTTAATCTAACTTTTTACTTAACAAAATTAGTTTTGGCAGTTTGGTCATTTATTTTTGTGGATTACATCATAAAATTCAACTTGGAGTGCAATGCAAAGACAGTCAAATGCCAATTTCATGCAATCTATTTAGGCCTCTGTTTTTTTTTCCCTGTTGATACAGAGGGGTAGCGAGATATTAGTTCTTAGCTAGAAAATGGTCAGGTTGTCCTCTGTTGGATTAAAAACTGATGACTGGCTTTGGTTCAGATGCTGTTGCTCATGGATTACTGATAGCTATTTATATCATAAATGGGGAAGTAGAGCTGTGGTGATAGCAGAAGGGGCTGAGGAAACAAGAATGACTTCTTCAGTAGTTTGATATTGAACAAGGTAGTTAACTGACTTTCTCCCTAGTTTGTGCCTTTCATGTGGGTTTTATAGTAGTTTGTACTTCCGTTGCTGCTGTGTTTTGCTGCTCACTGATCTCCTTTACAAAGTTTGTAAGTTGGAGTGATGTCCTTTGATAGATGCAGATAAAAATTAAGCATAGCACTAATGAAGTGTGCCATGTACCCTGTTGTGTCTTGTCAGTCTTGTGTTTTGCAGTACGTTGCAAATAAATTCTTTCCATGTGTTCTAGATACTTAAAAAAATGTAACATGTAAAGTGATAGCAATTTTTTTTTCTAATTTAGAGAAGATGCAATACTACTTCACATGAAGGATATTAAAGTTTCATCTCAGTAGTGTTTATTAAAAAGAAGTTGTCATCACTAGATCTTCAGACCAACGTAGAAAAGCAGAATGTAAACCATTTAAATGTACATTAGAAAACTTCAATCTTGGTCTTCAAAATTACATGATAATTCCGTTTTTCCCCCCCCTTAGAAATACTGATTATTTTTTCTCTTTTGCTTGTCTGTTCTTGTGGTTATTTTCTCGTTGGTTTACAATGCTTTGTTGCTTTGTGGTATCCAAGTGCTTGCATACAACTGTTTTGTTAAGATGGTTGTTGATCAGAGATGAGATATTGTCTCTCACAGTGCCACTCACAATTATACTCTACTACTGAATAGAAGAGAGACCTTTATATTAGTACTGGGTATGCAAGACAGTAGCCTTTGTTGCTTGCCTAGAAACTGTTTGAAAAGAAGAATTCCAGCAGACAGCCTAGAAAATGGGTTTTGTTGGCTCTTTGGTAACTACATATGATTTATATATAATTCAATATACAGTACTTCTAAGTAAAATCTATTTGAAAATAAAACTTTAGGACACTGTTGGTCCTGTGAAACTTGTATACTGCTAAACTAAGTCAATGCAAATTATAAACTGTTACTTAAACTGATTTAGTTGACAGCTATAGTGGTACAAATCAATGTGCAGCCAGATGTTGTACAAACAGTTTTTGTAAAAAAAATCTCTGGGTGTTGCTATTTTTCAAAAATTAAATGTCATTTTTATTAGGAATTAGTGGAGAAGCTGTGCACTGCTAATATGTGGGCAATGCCATGTGTTGGCCATATATTTGAATTCTCATAATGAATCCGCAGGAAGCAGTGAGACATTTGCTTTTTTTTGGTAAGGAATGTGTGGCTGAATGTCATTGCCCAAACACATCAGCGCGTTTATAGTGTGGAAATGGAATATCAGTGTGGGTGTCACCGAAGGAAACACTAAGGGTGTTGTTCTCTTGCCATCAGGTAATGCAAAGCTATATAAATTTTAAAACCTGGATAGACATTTTCATACAGTACGTTTTTGAAATTAGTAGGTGCTTGTCTTTGCTTCCTGTTTTCCCTTTAATATGCGCTTCCAGAGAAACAAGGGATGGACTGTGGAGGAAAGATTGGAGAAAAAAAAAAAGCAAAAGCTAAATATCAAAGTGTTCAGATAATGTGTTTGGAAATTTAAAGACATAGCACAAGATAGTCCAGATAACACTAGAAATGGAACCATCTCTGCATCTGTAGGATTCTTTCACAGAAAGCTTCATATAGTAAACCTCTCTTTGGAAGTGGAATTTAAGTGTGGTGGGTTTTTTTTTGTCTCCATTGTGTCATAAAGCCTGTATTTTGCTGGTGAGTAGATTCTCACCTGTTGCCCTCTAAGTGTTCATTTGCCAAGTAATCTTACTATGAATGAAGCAGTCCTGTACTATTTTGTCCTGTGCCAGTCATGAATGATCAAGAAAGCAGAAAAAAAATCAGTATCAGTTTTCTTTCTATAAACTGTAACTGATACATGCCCTGTTGGAATACAGTTTAAAATAAACTTTGATCATGACTCTTACACAGGCCTTTTGAAAATCATGTTCATTTGGGCTGTTTTGTTCTCCTACATCCCTCAGCATTGGTGCATATCAAATTGCACGTTAAAACTGTTTATCTTCTTAGAAAAGAAAGTAACTTGTTCATATGATACCCTTCCAATGTAGCCTGTGCAAATTGCTATCAGCACCTTTTTTTTTTTTTACCCCCAGTTGCCTTCTTGTCTGTTTAAACTGTTTATTTTCCCCACTCTATATCTTTTTTTATACACTGGTTTTGTAAATTACCCATGCTACCTTTGTTGTTTAAACAAGTTAGACATGCTAGTTCAAATAGTTCTTCTACCTGACAGAACACCTCTGTGTATAGCTACTGTCCAGGCAGATGTTGGGTTTGAGCTCTGCTCATGAAGTTCCAGTTTGAAAGGAATGAGGCAGTAAAAGAATGTTAAGTCTGAATATTTAGAGCATTCCAGATATCCTCCCAAACTGCTATGTAGTTCACATCAAAGCAATAATTTGGTTTTGTCTTCTTTGTAACTCTTGTCTCTGAATGGGAAAAAAGGAGCCTATTGAAAAGGTTGCAAGTTCACTTGTTAAATAACTTTTCTGAAGTTGTAAAATTTTCATAAAGCCTGGGCGGTTTTTAGAAGAAGACAGAGAATATCTACGGATTCTGCTGAGTTCAGGCCTTAGCAAAATGAAGTACACTGTCTATATTCAGTAACAGATCTACTTGAAATAAAAAGACTTTAGCCAAGGAAAGATTATACAAAGAATTGGCACTGAGCTAATGCTATTGTGTACAAATTCTCAAGGAGCTATGACTTGATGAGAAGAAAATGTTTTCTCTGTGTATGAAGCTCCAAATGTTTAGCCGCCCTGGAAGTAATCAGCACAGCTGAAATGAGTTTCACTGACTAGAATAAATTTACTCTAGCTGGCCTGTTGATTTAAGAAAGGTCAATAAATATGTTGGTGTATATAAGGATATATGCTTTAGTGGATGTTGTGTTGAGGGCTTTTTGTTAGCTTGAGTTTTCTTTTTCTTGGTTCTCTGAAGTGAAATGAAGAAGCCTGTTGACTCAAGTGCACTTAGATCTCAGTAAGGAAAATTGCCTTCTCTCATTACTTGGTTTGATGGCAAACTGCTACCAAGTAATGGTGTGCCAGTCTGTATACTTACAGTTCTCCCACTGGACAGTGTCTATATCACCATTAGTGTGGAGGGTGGAACTACCAAAAATATGAAGGCAAATGAATTACAGAATATGTTTTCTGGAGTGTGTTAGTTTGTGTATGTTGTCCAGGTAGTGTAATAAGTTCTTGTATGGCTTATGGACATGTCTTCTATCACAGTGAAATCCACCAGTCCTCCTGATTGCCACAGCAGACCATTAAAAAAAAANTTTTCAGCTTTTTTTTTTTTTTTTTTTTTTTTTTTTTTTTTTTTTTTGTAGAAACGTAGGTGCAAAAGTTGTTTAGCTTGGTAGATGCTTACTGGGGAGATTGAGTGGAAGATCGTTGATACCACCCCTGAGATATCCCAAGACTTAGAAATACATTAAGACAAAACATACCAGTCAGAAAAGAGAAAAAAAAAATTTTGAAGGACTTGTCTACAGTGACTATTTCATTTGTGGTGGGAATAGAGTACACCTCATTAAGGTGCGATTGTTCAGTTATTTCCAATACTTTCTGAATATTTTCTAGCAGAAATTCTAGCAAGAGATTGATCTTGATGTTCACTTTAACCTGTCTGTATAAAAATCCATTTCAGTTACCTACTGAGATAACTAATGCAAATCATAGTGCTGTTCTAGGAAAAGTAGTTCTTACATCCTGGGAACAAGTTAGAAAGTAAAGATTGTAAAAACAGCCTGCAATCATTTAATGTTCTCACCCATGTATGCTTGTAATCACAGGAGCCAGAAAGTAAGGTAAAACCTGGATTTATACACACACATTCTCTTGAAATGTGACCTTTTTTGTTCAGTATTATTCCTTAATGGTTGCAAATGTTTAAAATTTGGCTGTGATTATGCCTGCCTTTAATGATATGCCAAAGTAGTTTGGGTTCCTTATCTTTATAAACTTGGCTATTTTAAACAGTGTGTGGCAGCACTGGGAACTGGTGAGAAGATACCACCACTTCTTGTTCAGGACACTTTTGTTTGCATTGTAGCTCTGTCTAGAGTCCATGTTCTACTGTGCAAAAGATGGAATGGTCTTTTTTTTTTTTTCTACCCCATGAACTTAGGAGGCTTTTTCCTAGCAGGATTTAAATATCTGTGTGTGAAAGTTACCTATGGATACTCTAATGTTATCTGTAGATACCCTAATGTGGTCATGTCTTGATGTGGTCTTTCACTCAAATCCAAGCATTTTTACGGATGTATATCTCAACAAGCTATAATAGCTGATTGGCTTGTATAGATTAGACCACCGTAACTGAATAGACTTCAAGAAATTATAAAGTCTCAAGCTATACATGGTATGGAAAAGGTAGATCAAACATTTTTGTCTTCAGCAGTGAAGTGTGATGGGACCTCATGCTGCTAAGCTTACTAGAATGTAGGTCTAGGTCTAATACAGTACTTAAGCTATGCAGTGAACCTGCTTTGGTATCTAATCTTAGTGTGGTTGATACTGACCAGCTTTGAAGCAACCTAGTTTGGGAATGTTCAATTCTGCTTAGAAGTGTGGCATTATAATCTTTATTTCCCAAGAGCAGCTACAGCTCAGATACAGGCAAGAATTTGGAAATACCATGGAATTTGTTCATATTTACTCTGATCATGGCAGTCATCTCATGATGTTGCCGTAGCTGCTAAGAAAACTTTCCAGTGACAGATCTGCATAAGTACGCCCAAAAAATTCTTCTAATCGATTAATGTTATGTATCGTGTAATAAGTTTTTTTGGGTGTTCCAAAAAGTGTGCTTACAAAAAAACCCCAACAAAACAGAAAAAAAACCCCCCATGCAGTTTAGAGATGTTTGAGTCTTTGGTTAAAGGAGTGCTATGGATGTTACCTCCTTTGAATACTTTACAGTGCCTGAACTGATTGCTTTTCAATTGTAAAATTGCTTTGCATATATTATTTATTTATTTATTTTTAGGGAACTGCTGCATGTTTTGGTAAAGTCTTGTGAAGACTTCTAAAACTACATGAAGAAACTCAGCTTTTAGTACACCAGTTATGATGAAAACAAGGTGTTGAATACGCAGTGACTGTGTGTATGTGATAAGTCATCCAAGATGTTATCCTTTAAAAAAAAAAGAACTAGTGACCAGCAGAAGTGAAGGAGAAATGCTGTACTTCAGATGGTAATTTTGGTTAAAATAATACATAGAAATAATGTAACTATGTCTATTCCTTAAGGTTCTGAGCACTTTTTAATGTATGAAAAACAGCTAATAGTTGTCTGAAGTTTGCTTGGCTATTACTACTTTTCTGTTTGATGTTTTCATTCCATCTTGTTTTGAGGTTATCCCTAATTCCCTTTAGCTACATGACTGTCACTTTCCTCTTGTACTGTCATAATACCTTGTCAGAATGTCACGGTACATGGTGGGGCTTTTTTGTTTCTGTATTTTCAAACATTAATTTCTAGGTAAGGCAGTTTTGTAGGTAGACATTCTATTTTATTATAGAAGTGAAGGTAGATGTAAAACTGGCAAAATGTGTGGTTTAGTTATTCTTTTATTTTTTAACTGAAGGCACTGGCCTCTTGGTAGATCCTGATACTTTGCTGCTCTTTGTCCTACAGTATTTGAATAAACCCTACTTTCTTCTTTATGCCTAGAAGTGTAAACTTTGCAGGGGTGCATCTTGCTGTCTGCAGTTTCAAGTGAGTTGAAGTTTGTCTGCTTTCATCATCTGTAGATTAATATGCTCTTTTTCCTGGAGGAAAGTGATAAGGAACATTAAATGGTCAGTCTGGAAAAGATACTTTCACATAAGTATTTTATCAGAATAATTTAAAAGGTATTCTTGTTATTTTTCCTGGCTTTTCGTGGTCAGCTATCACTTGCAGATAGTTTTCTAGCTTGGTTTTATTTCGCTGTCTCATGTCAGTTGAAGGAGGAAGAATCTTCAATGGGAGGAATTTTTGGGAAGAGTGTCAGTGTAAGTATTCTTCTGGCAACTGCATGTATCAATTTAGACTGTTTTCATGCACTTACTAGCAGTAGGCTGCAGCAGCTGGAATGGCAGCATATTTTCTTTCTTGTGGCATAGCTTAGACTTTTTCAGGTTCATCAGTTTAAGACAATTTTGTAGTTCCCCCCCTATATTTAAGTGGCCTTTTGGCATTATATAAACAGTGGGAAAAACATCAACGAAATGATAGAAAGTCCTAGTATTTGGTTTGCTTCTGCCTTTAGATGTTACAGGGGTTATCATGTGTGTGAATGTGATATTTTGCCCATAGTTCAATGATCGAGCAGTTGATTCTCCCCTTCTCTGCTTGAATCCTGAATTTTGCCAGGAAAACAGAACTTGCTCAGCTTTGCCAGTAAACAGCAGTACTTGGCAGTTAATGTAATGATGTTAATGTGGATAGAACATGGGAATTGCCCTGGTTGTACTCTTTAAGTGGATAGCACAGTATTTCCACTGTTCCTTTAAGTGCTAGCATGCCAGAACTTGTGGTCTTAATTTGTCCACATTAACTTGAATCCCATAAATACTTTATCCAAGAGTGCTCTTGTTTGCTGTTGAAGAAAATGGTAATTACTGGCTCATGTCTAGTAAAAATGCAGATGGCTTTTAGCATTTTATAGTGGGAGTAATTAGTCCTTACCATGATATTAGTAATCACAGTTTCTATGTTTACTTTTCTTAGTCTAATCTATCTCACGCATAGCACCATGTAGTTTTTTCAACTGTTAACTTGATTCAGCCTGTTCTTTCTGGAAGCACAATTCTAGCTCTTATGCCCACTCCTGTAGTAGGAGTGACTTGTAATATACATGACCCTCTTATTTCTTAAAGATCAGAATGCATACATCAGTAGTTGTGTTAGTTGTGTTTGCCCAGTCTCTGTGCTATGCTCTTGGGTTTGTATTTGAATCTCCAGTGTCTGCACTCTTTAGGTCTTAGCTGAAAAAAAAAATATACTGTGTAAATTACATATTCTTTTCCCTGCAAGAGCTAGAAGTCAATGACTACTTGACAGGATTCCTGCCACAGAATATAGAATCATGGAATGGTCTGGGTTGGAAGGGACTTCTGAAGGTCATCTAGTCCAACCCCACCTGCAAAGTAGGGGCATCCTCAACTATATCAGGTTGCCCAGAGCTCTGTCTAGCCTCACCTTGAATATCTCCGGGGATGAGGCCCCAGCCACCTCCTTGGGCAACCTGTTCCAGTATTCTACCACTCTTGTAGTGAAGAACTTGTCCAATCTAAATATTTTCTTCTGAAGTCTGCAGCCATTGCCCCTCATCCTGTCACTACAGGCATTTGTAAACAGTCTATATAGGATGAATGCTTCTTGGGAAGTCTGCTATGTAACTAGGAGCTTCTGAAGAGAAAGCTAGATCATCACTTGATAATTTTCATTAACTAGAACTTGTATGCTATTTAAGCTTTAAATAATTGCATACTGATAGAATACAAAAAAGAGGACAATGTTTCTGTTTCAGTAGGTAACTTAAATTAGGAACTGGTTGTTTCCATTTCATGCCCAAACCCAGTGTTTCTGTGGAAGAAAAAGGGCTGCAAGAATATAACAATTTTAATAGTATCTGGTGCACACCAAGGTGCATTTTACTTGTATTCTACAACAGGAAAGGGAAAAATGGTGATCTAGGCTTCTACTGTGTCTTAAAAGGCAAAGTATACAAAGTATCATGTGTAAGAAAAGGAAGAAATCACAGAAACATCCAGGTTGGGAAAGACCCTCAGGATCACCAAGTCCAACATATAAACCTACTCTACAAGATTCACCTTAAACCGTATCTCTAAGCACCACATCCAGACAACCCTTAAATACCTCCCTTGGCAGCTCATATTAGTGCCTGACCACTCCCTGCCTGAAAAACTTTTTCCTAGTGTCCAGTTTAAACATACCTAGTCTCAACTTGAGGCCATTCTCCCTTGTTCTGTCTCCAGCTACCTTTGAGAAGAGACCAGCACTAGCCTCCTCACAATGTCCCTTCAGGTAGTTGTAGACACGAATGAGGTCTCCTCTCAGCCTCTTCTTTTTTCAAACTATACAACCCTGTCTCCTTCAGTTGTTCCACATAAGATTTATTCTCTAGGCCCTTCACCAGCTTCATTGCTCTCCTCTTGACCCCCTCCAGCACCTTCACATCTCTCTCTTGTATTGCGGTGCCCAAAACTGAACACAATACTAAAGGTGTGGCCTCACCAAAGCTGAGTACAAGCGGACAATCACCTCCTTTACTCCTGCTGGCCACAGCATTTTTAATACAAGCCAAGATGCCATTGGCCTTCTTGTCTGCCTGGGCACATTGCCGGCTTGTATTCATCTGCCTGTCTATTACAAGGCCCAGATGCCTTTCTGCCAGGCAGCTCTTCAGCCACATTGCCCCAAGCCTGTAGTGTTGCGACCCAAGTGCAGAACTTGCCATTTGGCCTTGTTGAAACTCATCCTACTGATGTTGGCCCATTGATCTAGCCTCTCCAAGTTCCTCTGAAGAGCCTCTCTACCCTCATTCAAATCAACACTGCTACGTAACTTGGTGTCATCTGCAAACTTACTGATGACACTCTCTATGCCTGAATCAAGGTCATCAATGAAGATGTTGAAAAGAAGTGGTTCCAACACAGATCCCTGAGGAACACCACTAGTGACCAGCCACCAACTGGATTTAACTCCATTGACCACCACTCTCTGGGCCCTCCTGTCCAGCCAGTGCTTTATCCAGGAGACAGTCTGCTCAGCTAAGCTATGAGTAGCCAGTTTGTCTACAAGAATTTTGTGGGAAACAGTATCAGAGACGTTTTGAAAGTCTAGGAATACAAGATCAACAGCCTTTCCCTCAGCCAGTAGTTGAGTGATCTTGTCATAGAAGGAGAGCAGGTTGGTCAGGCAGGACCTGCTCCACACAAACCCATGCTGACTTGGCCTGATCCCCTGGTTGTTGTCTACATGACGTATATATAACGCATTTGAGATTACCTGATCTGTGACCTTCCCTGGTATCAAGGTCAGACTTGACAGGTCTATGGATCTTTTTTTCTGGCCTTCTTGTAGATAAGTGTTATATTTGCTACCCTCCAGTCCATTGGCACCTCCCCAGTTAGCCATGGTGTTAAGATAAGCTGTAGGTCAAAAAGCAAAGAAAGGTATGCTAAAGCAGCATAGTTTTAAAAACTTCCTTTTTCTCTCACTCTTCAAATCATCACAAACCCTAAGAATGCAAATGTGTTGCTTGCTAATATTACTATTAACATAAAATGTTGCTTGTATTGCCTGTTTTCCCCATGAAAATCAAATGCACTGCATCTGAAGGAAATCTTCTAGCATGCTGCAGATGAATTTTTTTTTTTTTTGGTTGGTGTTCATTTGAACTAATGACTGCAATGTATCAAGGTAAAAGTACACATTCACTTAGCTTTGAATTAAATTAAATAGTCTCTGTGCTAAGAATAACAATGTAGTTTTAGACTGAGCTGGTGATTACGCCTGTTTATCAAGTTTACTTTTAGACAAAATCAATTATTTTCCATTAAGAGCAAATATGAGTGGAAAGGTGTTCTCTTCATGTTTGTATTTTGTTGTTTGAGCTGTTGTATCCCTCTACCTGACCATTCAGTCACTTCTTGGTGATTCAACTGTCTCCTTTCTTTTTCAGTCATATTTGGATTTTCATGATGCCATTTGGATCTTTTTGTAGACTGGTAGTTGCCTTCTGATTTGCATTAGCAGTTAAGGAGCCTTCTAGAAATGGAAACCACATCCGTTGTGATAATACGATGTCTTTTTTGGCAGCTATAAAGTATGGTGCAAATATGGAGAAGTTAAATCTGAGGTGTAGGGATGTATAAAACTAAGAAAAAATACAGTGCAGTTGTGGTGCTTGATCCTAGACAGCCAGGTGATTTGGGTTGTACAACTGGTCAATAATTTTTTTTCCAAGTGAGAGCAATATATAAAAAAAATTGTATGTTGTGTAGCCACAACCCACACTTCAAAAAGAGCTGGAAAGAGTCACTTGGGTGCGAGAACCTGCAAGCAAAGTTAGAGACTGAACTGTGACAAAACTAAGATACTGAAAAATCTTCTAAGAGAAGAGTCCATTTACTCTGTAACCATCACTTAAACTCCAGCTGTTGAAATACTGACTTCAGGTTATGTGAAAGGATAGAACAGGTGTCTAAAAACTAAAATGAATCGCCTTCTTTAGGTCTGGAAATTGTTTTGGCAGATAATGTATTAGGTTCTGGCAAGCATGGGATGGCCTTGTTTCCTACCACATCTCTGGTGCAAAACAATTGGCATTGAACTTGTTTTTCCAGTCTTCTGCTGTTCTTGGGCCATCCCTCCTGCTACTAAGTGACACTGGTGCTAGAAATGCCGATGCCTGTCTTAATATTGCACAACTTCAGCTTTTTTCAAACTTTATCAGAAGATGTTTTGAGAGAAGATCTGCACTTACGAAAGGGATGTGAAAGCACCAGCTGATTTCCTCTTGCCCCCCTGAGGTTGCCTATCTACAAATTTTAAATTGATGGCTATTTCACAATGTGGTTTTCAAACTCTACTTCAATGGTAGGCATTGAGAGATGCTGTATATTCAGATAATGTTCATTTGCAAAGGCTTTGTTTTTCAGCTTCCTGCTTGAAGATATACTAGTTTTGAGTGTGGTGCATGTTCAGCATTCATCTCTGTCCACCATTTTTACTTAAAGTGAGATCTGTCTTGTTGCATTGCTGTAAAATAAACTGGAGTGGGGATTTCTGTTGTTGCAACACAGAATAACAAACACCATTTTTCAAAAATATTTTTACCATTTTATATAAGCATACTATACTAGAATCAGCCAGGATTGGAAGCGACCACAAGGATCATCTAGTTCCAACCCCCCTGCCATGCCCAGGGACACCTTATCCTACATTAGGCTGGCCAGAGCCTCATCCAGCCTTCCCTTAAACACCTCCAGGGAAGTGGCCCCAACCACACCCCTGGACAACCCATTCCAGGGCCTCACCACTCTCATGGCGAAAAACTTCCTCCTCACATCCAATATGAATCTCCCCACCTCCAGCTTTGCTCCATTCTCCCTAGTCCTGTCACTACCTGATAGCCTAAAAGGTCCCTCCCCAGCTTTTTTGTAGACCCCCTTCAGATACTGGAAGGCCACAATAAGGTCACCTCAGAGCCTACTGTTCTCCAAACTGAACAGCCCCAACTCTTTCAGTCTGTCCTCATAGGAGAGGTGCTGCAGCCCTCTAATCTTCCTTGTGGCCCTTCTCTGGACATGCTCCAGCATGTCCACATCCTTTTTGTAATCGAGGCTCCAGAACTGGATGCAGTACTCCAAGTGGGGTCTCACCAGGGTGGAGTAGAGGGGGAGAATCACCTCCCTTGACCTGCTGGCCCAGGCTCTGATTGGCTTTCTGGGCTGCAAGTGCACACTGCTGCCTCATGTTGAGCTTCTTATCCACCAGCACCCCTAAGTTCCTCTCCAGCCAGTCACTGCCCAGCCTGTATTTGTGCCTGGAATTGCCTCGACCCAGGTGCAGGACCTTGCCCTTGGCCTTGCTGAACCTCATGAGGTTGGCTTGTGCCAGTACTTTATGAACTGTATGCATTGAGTGGAAAGCTATGTCTTATTAAATAAAAACTAATTTAAACTGCTTGTGATACTGCTGCCATTGTACTATTTGCTCTCTTTAAGACTTATTAAATGTGTTGGAGCTTGTTTCTTTTTGAGGATGGCAAATGTGTCTGATTTCCTTCTAGATGTCACCACTTACTGGCAGAAACAACAGGGATATCGCCCTTGTGGGTTTTTCCCCCCCTCTATGCAAGGCTGCAGACCAATGCCATATTTTCTAGACCTCTGCAGTTGAAGCTGAACTCGTTTTCCAAACTGGGGAAATGTTGACTTGAAATGTAACAAAGATAAGGGTGTTTTAATAGCTTCCTCTATAAAGCACTGATGAAGCAGAGTAAAATCCGTGCAAAGAGGTAATTTGTACTTCAGGTCAACGGCATCTTGGCCTGTATCAGGAATAATGTGACCAGCAGGACCAGGGCGGTCATTCTCCTCCTGTACTCATTGCTGGTTAGGCTGCACCTTGAGTACTGTGTCTAGTCGGGGCCCTTCAATTTAAGAAAGATGTTGAGGTGCTTGAATGTGTCCAGAGAAGGGCACCAAGGCTGGTGAGGGGGCTGGAGCACAAACCCTGTGAGGAGCAGCTCAGGAAGCTGGGAGGAGAGGAGGCTCAGAGGAGACCTTATTGCTCTCTACAACTACCTGAAAAGAGGTTGTAGGCAGATGTGGGTTGGTCTCTTCTCCCAGGCACCCAGGGACAGAACAAGGGGACACAGTCTCAAACTGTGCCAGAGCAGGTTTAGGCTGGACATTAGAAAGAAGTTCTACACAGGGAGAGTGATTTGCCATTGGAATGAGCTGCCCAGGGAGGTGGTGGAGTCCCCATCCTTGAAGGTGTTTAAAAGGAGACTGGATGAGGCACTTAGTGCCATGGTTTAGTTACTTAGAAGGGTTAGGTGATAGGTTGTACTTGATGATCCTAGAGGCCTTTTCCAACCTGGTTAATTCTGTGATTCTGTAAATGCACTGTTACTAAACTATCTCATGTCATGACACTATGACCGTATGGTCATGATTAATGTATAACTATACTTAATTAAAATTTTGACCATCTTTTTTTCACCTTTTCCTTTCTTTGTTGTGTGTAGTGTTAACTCATAAGAACAGCTTAATATACATGATTATTTTCTTCCTTGAGATTTATGGGAAGTGATAACTTTCGGGACAAGTAGCTGCTGGAAGTCTTTGAGTAAGCAGTTGTTCTTTATAACAAAGTTTTTCTTTTGCAGAGCCAGAACAACATTTCCTGCATATAATGGTCATAATACAAAAATACTGATGTGTAGCCAGTATTTGAAACTCAGGTAAAGTTTAGTAGGGTTTCTTTGAATTGTGTGAAAGTAGTAGAAAGGCAGACAAGCTTACAAGTTTAAGGTTAATGCTAATTTTCAAGATGAACTGAAAAAGAAACCCAGTTCTATTCATGTTCAGAGGGTTAGCTTATTCTTATACTAAGGTGCATAGTCAGCTCTGCCCCAGGGAGGAACTTTGATTTCATTTGTTAAGAATCACTGAGTAGGTTCTCCTGTGCTGAGAGGCTTTTTTTTTGTTTTTGCATCTGGTAGTGGTGTGCTGTCTCTCTGGTTTTTCTGCTTTCTCTCTTCCAGCTGCTACTTGACTGCTGCAGGTAAGTAGTCATGCAGTTCCTGTCCTCTCAAATACTGTTTTCCTACAAACTTATGTTATTTTGTCCTTCCAGTTTTTTAAGAACTTGACTGCCAGTAGGATTATACTGAGTTTGTATTTTACAGTAGTTGTTTTTCTGATGCAAGCTGTGCAGGTAGGCACTGACTTTGTTTTCTTATGAAAATAGAGTTCTCGCCTGTTGAGTGAGGTTTCTTGACCACCAGTGCAGACTAGTACTCTCTGGAGAGGCAATATATAGAACAGTGTCATAAATGAAGAATAATTATTCTCCCTTTTGCTTAGAGAATTCTCAAATTAGTATTAAAGAGAGAAGTTTAGAAATAAAGAAAAATAACATGCTGCTGGAGGGAGAGTGTCACAGTGCTGTGCTGATGGTAACCAGAGCCTGAGTAATACAATGATCCTGTGAAAAAAAAAAAGCAGTTCTTCAGAGTGAAAGTGTGCATCTTGGGTGGTGGAAAGGTGAACAGGTCTACTACATCGGGTAACTGTTACAAACCAAGATCAGGTATGAATTTATATTAAAGACTTTAAATGAAGATTTAACTTCATATGACTTTCACAAGGACATTTTGAAAAACAGTTTTTGCCAAATCTGAATAATTTGTCATTGTGGGCTTTCTTCTTGCAAAGGAATCTGTTCTAGTAGCAGGCTTGAAGTATCTGTGTAGCGTGGCATGACTCCAAAGGCTTGGGAATTTGTTTTTCAAGAGTGGTGATGTAGCTATTTCTTTATTCTAGTTGCATATGAAATCAAACATCTTTGTTCTTCTCATTCTAATATATTAATTCCATGATCTAACCCAGTATTACAATGTTTTTTCCTGGAAGCTTCCCTTGCCTTTGTGACATTTTCAATTGATTGACTTGAACTGGTTTTCAAACCTGGAAGTTTGTATTTACTGAGAAGGATACAAAACTTAACACTTAAGTGTTTTTGCATCCAAGCTCTGTCCACAGCAGCTGCTGATGAGACAAGTACAGTATGTGAGCTGCAGAGAAATACGCTCTGCTGGTGCAGATTATCAACCCAGACGTTTAGGTGGAAATTACCACAACTCAGAAACTTCCTCAAATTTATCCTCTGATGCTGAAACTATACATCTGAATCTACACAGCTAGATCCAGAAGCTGAAACACTGCTTGCTTATTATAAGTAGCTGAGAGTGGTTTCTGGCTTTTAATACTGTTTTAACATCTTTGACTGTAAGTTATACCCTTGTTGTACTTCTCTTTAGCGAAACCAGGATAACCAATCCTTTCAGTGGCTTTTTATGTTTGAACAGCAATACACAGAATCCTTGCATGCCATTGCTCCTTCTATCCATAGGAGTGTTTTTAAGAATTTTTGTCAGTCTGATGTGGTTTTCCAGTGGAAAGGTCAGATGTTTAAAGCAGTCTTTCTTTCCGAGTCTGTATTACAAAGTACAGTCTGGGCTCTTGTCTGTTAAATAGGTGAATAAGAGATATCAATTTGTGCGGAAAGCAAGTCAGCATAATTCAGACAGATTTTAGGTGTACCCTGTTTGCTGTAATTACTAATTGTATAGCTCAGTAATTGTCCCCTTCTGCAGAAGGTGCATCTGGTAATGTCAGACTGATGATGGAAGGATCCTGATCTTGAAGTTTTGGGAAACAGAGCAGTAATTGTCAAGCTGCCACAGACTCCAAAAGCAGTCATTCAGGAAGAAAATGTTTCCAAAACAAAAGCTTTCTAATTGTACATGAGCTTTCATAGAAGTGTATAAAGGGAAACCCAAAAGACTTTTCATGCCTATTTGAGAATTTAAGTTTTCAGGAAATGGATGCACTGAGGAGAGTGGAATTCTATTACTGACCACAGTATTGGTGCTCGTATGTTTAATAAATGAATGGTTTTGATAGTTCTAACTTTTGTTATGTTTTTGAAGATGTGCTTGGACAAGCTGATTAATTTTTCACAATTGTTACTAGGCTGAGAGCTTTCACTATTTAAATTTCTCTTTGTTCAGTATTGCTCTTTTAAGAGGGTAAGAACAGCTGTTTAAGTATAGGATATGTCTGAATGGAGCTTTATGAGCGCCCATATCCAGCCACCCGCTACCTCCTTTCTGCCTTCTCCCTTATTTGAGTAGATTTGATTCCTTATTTTTTGAACAGATTTTTAGCTATTATTAGCACAGTAGTATTGTCATTATTTTATATCCAAGTAGTGAACTTCAGAATTCAAGGACTGAATCTGTTAGCTGATGATCAACAGACTTTCTTCCTGAGCAATTTAGTTTTCCATTTCCTTTGCGCTTTGAGGTTATGCATTGTGGTCAATAGCATCTTGAATCTCATGTTTTAGTCTGTCTTTTTAGACTCCAAAGAGCAAGCCTAAGAACAGTCCTGCAATTTATGTTGGAAGCGTTTTTGCTTTGAGTCTAAGAAGGCAAGTAGTGAAGAGGAAAACCTCACAGCCAGACAACAAATGCCCTTTCTTCTTTGATTTTGCTGTATTGTACAGTAATAAGCATAGCCTATTCTGCTATTTTCTTTGTTCCTACTTGCTGTGAAAATCCTTCCTCTAGCAGTGTGACAATTTTCCTTTCTCCTGTCCGTGCTGGAATATGGATAGACTGAACTCTCTTGTACCTGCAAATGTCGTAGTGAGTGCCATTGAGAGAGGCTGTTGTAGGTGGAAGTAAGTCAAAATAATTGCTATTGCTTGCAAGTTTGGCTCTGAAGTTTTGCTGACAGAAGGACTATGGGACAAATCCGTGACTTCAGCATAGTGCAAGCCCACAGAACTGCTGCAGCAGACACAGCTGCACCTGTATTGCAATGGAGATTAGACTTGCTCTTCCTGTTTATCAATGACTGAGTACTGTCAGCCTTGGCTTTCTGAGATGAGTGGGTTTTGTTCTTCACCACCACATTAGGGTGGGTTTTGAGATGTGGCTTACACTGTCAGGAAGACACAACTCTAGTCTGTGATTAATGGCAACATTTGCGTAAGACTGTTGTAGAAAAGTACTTAACAACACAGGGTAGAAAGGCATCTCATTGCTATTTTCTAGCCGAGCAAGTGACTACAGCTCTTCATTCAGTTGTGGTTAGAGTGGTGTGTTAACCATGGCTGGCCACAAGGTACCTATCAAGGTACTCTAACACTCCTCTTCCTTGACTTAAGATCACGCAACAGTTACTCATTGGCAAAATACTCAAAGTTGTTTCATGGTCAATTAATAACAGAGTAGGACACTGAGAGAAATTGTAACAAAAACTGTAAACACTTTTTCACACCCTTTCTTTCTCAGGATCTCAACTCTTCAACCTTCTCTCTTCCTTTTGTCGTATAAAAGTGCTATAAAACTCAGTTGATTTTCTGCTTCTCCAGCTCTTGAGTAGAAACTCATAACTGAAAAATACAGGAGCATAGTATGGCAAGAGAGTAGTCAACAATTCCAGTGCACAGTTCATATGCACATTTACAGTGTATTGAAATGTGCAAGGTTGTCTTGAACACAGGAACTTTGACTGGGAGTAAGGAACTATTAATATTGTGACCACAGATCTCTGACATCTTTGTACATTTTATTGCAGATGATATGGACATGTGTTTAAAAGATGTATATTCCTGAATAAAAAGGCAATGGTAATCAGAGCAGTATGTGTGTGTGTAAAATCTAAACATGTGCTCACTCTTATATCTGAGGAAATAAGAGCACATGATAACACCATTGGTATCAAAGTTACTAGTATTGCTAGAGGTCCAGTAAGCCTGTGTGAGGCCTGTTGTGTAATAACTGGGTTGTTAGACAGTGGTGAGAGAACGTGTTAAGTGGCTGTACCTCTACCTTTCTGCTGTTAAAATGTGGTTGCATTACATCATGTGTTACCCTTCAGTAGTTTCTGAAGAATTTTGAGCCAGCGCACTTTATTTTTGTTTGTAAATTCTGGTAAGGAAAGACATTGTTTGGAAGGAAAGCAATAGTGGTGAAGAAACTATTTTATATTTACCTTGTGACTGTCAATCTAACCAAAAGCAGTCTAGCTCAGCTGTGAGCTGACCGCTCTGGGCTTCTCCAGGAATTCTCTTAATCAGCTTATTGACATCAATAGGTTAATGTGGTCTCAATTACTATGTATCAATACTTACTTAGGAAGAACAGATGTTTTAGTGGGCACTACTATTGAGCTAAGTAAAGGAAACTTTGCTAGACCTAGCTGTTCTGCAAATTGTAAAACAAAGATGGAGGAAAGCAGAGCTGGGGAAGAGGACGAAAGAAGCTAAAAAAAGCCAGTTAGGGTTGAAGAAATCCAGAAGGAAATACAAAAGGATGTATACCAAAGACATATCATCAGCACAGCACAGTAGGAATAGTTGCTCTGCTTTAGGAGAATGATTTGGCAGAGCACAGGGAGTGGGCACTGCAGAGCTGAAGGAGCAGATGGGTCTTAGCAAAAATAGGTAGATAATAAAGTGAATATATGCATGTTATTTCTGATCTTGTGCCTTTAAAGTGACAGTAGGTACATCAAACACCTGTTCTTTATCATCACTTTTTAGGAAATGTAAATAAGCCTGAATGTTCATTCACTTCTAAAACTTCACCTCAGCTTACTTCTGAAATATTTGCTCGAGTCTTTACTCCATACACAGGGCGGGTATTTTGAGGGGAAAAAAAAATGGGTTCTTGAACACCCTCACCTCCTCCACCTCCAACACTGACAACCTACTATTAAGTAGGACAAGTATAAGGGTTAATAACTATTTAACTAATTTTGGTGTTACCATGTGTGTAGTACTGATATAAGTTAGTTGTGTATACCTCTGATCTGTGTAGTGAACAGAGGCAGTTCGCTCTGTTCTGTAATGGTTCTAAAACTTCACATCCACTTTGCATTGCTCCTGACAGGAGAGTTTATGCTAGCTGTCTGTCCTTGAGGTGCACTATGCTTGTGCAGAGAACAGCCTGTTGTGGAGGATCTTGCTTTTTTGTTAAAAATAGGGAACTGCAGGTAGAGTCCCAGGGTATGTTTTGCAAGGAAGGAGGTGCTTTGAGTATGCTTGAGCTGTGCTTTAAATGCTACAAAACTCCAGATGTAGACAAAATTCAAACTTGCACAAAGGAGTACCCTTTTGGCATACTAAATTAGCAGTGTGAACCACATCTCTTACATCATTGGTAATGTTTTCAATCAGCTGTAATCTGCTTACTTGACTGCCTAGTTTATAGAAACACTGAATCGGTTAGATTGAAAAAGACCTTGTAAGGTCATCAAGTCCAACTGCTGACCTAGCTCTACCCAGTTCATCCCTAAACAATGTCCCTAATCACCACATTTCATGTCTTCTAAATGTTCCAGGGGTGGTGACTCCATCACTTTTTTGGGCAACCTCTTCCAATGCTTAAAAGACCTTTTGGTAAAGATGTTTTTCATAATATCCAATCTAAAACTAACCTGGCATATCTTACAAAATCATAGTATCGTTAAGGTTGGAAAAGACCTCTAAAATCAAGTCCAACCAGAAACTGAACACCATCATGCCACTAAACTATGTCCTGAAGTGTCATGTCTACACACTTTTGAACATTTCCAGGGATGGTGATTCCACCACTTCCCTGGGCAACCTTCTCCAATGCTTAACTATTCTTCCAGTAAAGAAATTTACCCTAATATCTAACCTAAACCTTCACTGGTACAACTTGAAATAATTTCCTCTTGTACTATCACAAGTTACTTGGGAGAAGAAACTGAGCCCCACCTCATTGCAACCTCCTTTCAAGGATTTGTAGAGAGCAGCATGGTCTCCTCTGAACCTCCTTTTCTCCAGACTAAACAACTCTGGTTCCCTCAGCCCATCATAAGAATTGTTCTCCAGACCCTTCACCAGCTTTGTTGTTCTTCTCTGGACATACCCTAGCACCTCAATGTCCTTCTTGTAATGAGGACTCCAAAACTGAACACAGTATTTGAGGTATGGCCTCACCAGTATCAAATACAGGGGCATGATCCTGCTGGTATGATTCTTTACTCATGCCAGGCCTAGTATTTCTGATACTGTCTGGGATGCTGTTGGCTACCTGCATACACTGCTGGCTCATGTTGAGATGTTTGTCAAACAGGACCCCCAGGTCCTTTTTTGCTGGTCAGCTTTGCAGCCACTCCTTGCCAAGCTTGTAGTGTTGCACAGAATCAATGTGACCCAAGTGTAGCACCCAGCACTTGGCCTTGTTGAACCATACCATTTGCCTTAGCCCATCAGTCCAGCCTGTCCAGATCCCTCTATACAGCCTTTCTGTCCTCAACACGTTTATCCAACTTGCAAACCTACTGAGTCACCTGCAAACCTACTGAGGGTACTCTCTACCTCCTTGCCCAGATTGTTGGTAAAGATGTTATCAATAACTGAGTACAGATATTATAAATTACTGGGTCCAGTCTTGTTCATTATCTTAATCAGTCACCTGGACAAAGGGCTTGAAGGTCCTCAGGGAGTTGTCTGACGATAGGAAACTGGGAAGATTGACTGACACACCAGAAAGCTGTGTGGCCATTCAGCAAGATCTGGAAAGACTGGAGAGTTGGGAAGAGGAGAATCTAATGAAGTTCAACAAGGATAAGTATAGAGTTCTGCACCTGGGGAGGAATAACGCAAGGCACCAGTGAAGACTGAGTGCTGACCTGCTGGAAAGCAGCTTCGTTTCATGGAGAAGGATATTTGAGTCCTGGTAGACATGTGGCAGCAATGTACCCTGGTGGTCTGGAAGGCCAGTGGTTTCCTGGGGTGCATGAAGAGCGTGTCCAACAGGCTGAGGGAGGTTCTCTTCCCTCTCTGCTCTGCCCTGGTGAGACCATATCTGGAGTACTGTGTTCAGTTCTGGGCTCCCCAAATTAAGAGGGATAGGGAGACACTAGAGGGTTCAAGAGAGGGCTGTGAGAATGATTAAGGGACTGGAACATCCCTCTCATAAGGAAAGACAGAGAGATCTGGGGCTGCTGTGAAGAAGAGCAAGAGGAGATGTTATTAATCTTTACCAATGTCTGAATGGTGGGTATAAAGAAAAAGGAGCCAGTCTCTTTTCAGTGGTGCCCTGTGATAGAACAAGAATCAATAGACACAGACTGGAACATAGGAAGTTCCACTTCAACATGAGGGGAAAAAAATCTTATTGTGAGGGTAACAGAGCACTGGACGAACTACCCAGAGAGGTCGTAGACTCTTCTTCTCTAGAGACTTTCAAAACCCACTTGAATGCCTTCCTGAGTGGCCTACCCTGGGCAGGCTTTGGCAGGGGGGTTGGACTCAATGCAGAGGTCTTTCCAATCCCTGTCATTCTATGATAGCAGAGAAAACTGGTCTCAATGCTAAGCCCAGAGGAACACCATTTGGTACTGGCTGCCAACTGAATTTAGCTGCAACCCATTGGACCTGTCCATCCAATTTTTTCACTCAGTGAAGTGTATACCCCATCCAAGGTATGAGCAGTCAGTTTCTGCAGGACCATGCTGTAAGAAACAGTGTCAAAAGCTTTGATAAAGTAAAGGTGAGTAGACAATGTCCACAGATGTCCTAGATATGTAAAGTTGGAGGACAGGGAGAGGTGAAGAAGTTTAAAATTGTTGTGATGCTAATTTGTACTTGATAAGGTCAGATGTGTCACGTTTCCTTTTGAAGTTTAAATGTGATCCAGGTAGTCAGGATCTGCTGGAGTAGTCAACAAAAATGTGTTGCTTCAGCAGTATTGCTGGTTAGGCTTCGTTGTTGCTTCTTTGCTATGACAACGCAGGGATTCAAATCTAGTGCTTAATATTGACCATGTTGGAAATCTCTGTATTTATTATATCTTTGTGTCTCTCAAAATCATGTTACTTGAGATAGTCTTAAAAAGGCAATTACATGGCAGGAAATGTGTTTTATTTGGTTCCTAGCCAGAATTAAAGGACGTAGTTGAGAACTTGAGTCTGTTCTGAACTCATGTATATTCAGTTACTCTAAACTGCTCAGTTCGTTGGGGGTTAGATAGGAAGGAGAACACAAACTCTGTAACTAATCAATTCCCTCAGTGTAGATCTTCCTTGTCTGTTGTGGCTTTTCTACATGCATCTTTGTCAGCCATCAGGGTATAGTTGAGTTTAAGCCTTACAAATTCACATGAAGAGACAAGTGCTGCCTTTTTTTTATGTGATGGTTGTTTGCATCTTAAGAAAGTCCTATCACTAAACTGTTGTGCTAATTTCTGTGATAGAAGAGCTCTCAGATTTTTGTAAGGTATTGCTAGCATTAAGCTACGCAACTTGAAGTTGTGATTTTTGTAATCATTCTTGATGACATCTTCATTTCTTGTGTGTCAGTGATAATTAAATGTTAGCTAATTATAGTGCTTTAGATTTTCGCTGACAAAAACCTACTTTAGAAAGTACAAATTTCCGTTATAGTTATGTTCTTTCAGACTGTATTTTAAAACATAAAAATATCACTTGGAGACTAAGCAAAAATGAAAGCAATCTGAATCACAGTGTAATTGGCTGCCCTGAACTACAGTAAGCTGTGGAATTAGCTGCCTTGAAATTGTGGAATGTATTGGGCACATCTTTCAGTACAGCAGTTCTTTTTACATCTGCCAGTCTCTTCTGTTCTTTTGATGAAGGTCAGGGTAGCAAAGGGTTGGGCCAGAGCAAGTGAATTTTAATTTCTATAAGAGGGATCTAGAGCACAGTTTCAGTAATTGAGTGGGTATGAAACAGCGTTTCCTCCCATAAGTTCAGATATGTTAACCTCAGTCCTCTGCTATCCCAAAACACTAGGCAAACCTTTTCTACATCTCCTGCCATCACACTTGAAATTCTGCAGAACCTTTTTTTACTGCTACAGATCATTTTCTGCAGGGTACGTATTGACTAAATTAATTCCAAGTGCTGGAAAGTTCAGGTATGTTCCACAAAGCAGCATACAAATTAGTGTGGCGCTAAGATGCAGTGTAGAGCAGCCATAAATGAGACATCTAGTTGTCAATTAGCAAGGTAACATTACACATCATTGCACAGCTACCTGTGGAAACTGCAGGAAACTGATTAGTAATTGAGGAAATCTACAGCGCAGGATTTTTTTTTTTTAATTATGCAACCTGGCATAACTAATTTGTATACCTGAAATGAGTTTCTAGAGGAGTAGAGGATAAAAGTTGATATCACTTTTATCAGTGCACTTCTATAGTGTTTGATAACTTAGCATACATGTTAAGGTATAAGATACAAGCTGCTCAAGTTACACCTTTACTTCTTCTAAACTAATAGAAGGCTTTATGGAAATGAATTCATCAGTATCTTGCATGCAATGCAGTGAGTTAGCATATTAGGATGTCTTCTTTAAGATGTACAAACTATATCCCATAATATTTCTGTAACAATTTCTGAAAAATAATTGCATATAATCTTACAGATTTAAAATGCTTCTTTGCTTACTGTGAATATATAGGGTTATAATTTTAGATAAGGCAAAATATTCTTGGCACTCTGTGATAATACTTCTTTACCTGACTCAGAAAATAGAGAGGTTGCAGTGATTTCATGGCAGAGTGACCACAGAGAAATTACTCTCAGTATTGAAGCAGATCTTGGTTTTGGTTTTTCATTGTTATGCTATAAGGCACACTCACAAAAAAAAACCCCAAAAAACCAAAACAAACCCCAAACTGTGAAAATAAACCTTTACTTATCTAGCCTGACTGGTGTGTTAGAGGAGTATTGATTGTTTTTGAAATTGATTTAGAGAAGCAGTTTGCTGAGTGCCTCCATGATGACTATATAAAATCTGTGAGTCTATTCTAAATGAGTTTTTGTAGTGTTTGCATTATGAACAGGCTCCTGACTGCCACTGTCAATGGTCTGTGTGTTTTGCTCAGGAAATGGACAGTGCTAGTATGCCCTCTGAAGCTTTGCTGTAAGTCCCCACGTCCCACACCTTGTTCTTCAAAGCTCTGTATTAGACAAAGCATCTTGCTGTGATTGTGCTCCTATATTCCTTAATGGCTTGCTTGTAAAACTGTATCAAATGGTAAATTAATGTTTTTGTTGTCTAATGTCGTTCTAGGCAGATTAGTTTTGCATAAGGAGTTCTATCTTGTTTCTGCAGTTTCCAGACTGCACTTCTTTGTGTAGTGATGCACTAGACCCAGTGATGCTATTTCCCCAAAACTGTTTTGACAATTAAAATTTTATTTCAGGCTCTGAAGTAAGGTGCTGTGTTTTCCTCTTTTCACTAATTTCTTGAGTGCTGAGCTTTGAAAACTTAAGCTAGGTAAAAGAGTTAGGGCCTAATAGTCTAGATGCAGCTGCACCTCTTGGTTGGGACCTCCAAATGCATGTGTATTTTTAATGGAAGGTTGCAGTTAGTGGAGTATACAGAAATTTGCCTTTCTATTGGTATTCTGTATATGCATTCTCATCTTCCATGTTATGAACTTTTCTCCTTGGTTGCTTCATCTATTCTTCTCTGCCATTTTACTGCAGGAAAGAAGCCTGGTGGGTGCATATAGTCAATTCTGGCCGTGATGAACAGGCTATGTCGTTGCTTAGGTTGGTTGTAAAGGTATTTCTCTCACTACTATCCTAATACTGTGCCTGCCATTTCTGTCTCCAATGAGTCTTTCACAGATCTTAATGTGTATCTGTTAGAAATTGGAGTACTAAATGAAACTGTAGTGGTTCTGATCCTGGAATGTCATTTTGTCATGTTCTGCCTATGGGAATTCCAGAGGGCTGCCCAGACACCCCAGTTTCTCTAGGCTCTGTCAGCAGGTGTAGCATCTATCCGAGCTGCCATTCCTTCTGAACAGTAGAAGTGAATGTTTCATTCAAGGATACTGGAAGAAGGTCTCTAATAGGATCTTTTGAATTAGTGAATTCATATTTCTGTACTAGCTTGGAAAATTTTTTTGAGTAAGAATATCAGAATTTCACAGGGATGCTTCATTGAAAACTGGCTGATGGAAGTTTTATCTTTTAAGGAAGGACATATCTAATGTTTGCTTCTCTTAAAGGAAGCCCTGAGTCTGCCTTCATTCGAAGTGCTCTGTTCCTGCTCTGGCCAGAGGTATTAGAGGCGATGATATCTGAAGGTCCCTTCTAACCCCTAATATCCTTTGATCCTGTGATAACAGACAGTAGTCTTAGCTGAAAACAACTCTAGCATAGACAAGTATGTGCTTAACTGTTTAAATGCTGTTTGCTAGAGGCTATTCTTCACCTTCTAGTTTCTTTGAAGAATAGGACCTGTAAGAAATAAACTTCAGGAGATATTTCAACTTCTTTGGTAATAATAGGAGGAGGAAAATGGTCAACAATGCAAATTAATTTGAAAAAATCAGCAGAAATCAATACCTTTCTTTTTTTAATGTGGTTCTTACTTTGACTAAAATTCTGTTATGTTATCTTTTGTTTGTCCATCTTAGTTTGTCTGAGTACTTGAAAACTGCCGTAAAAATTATGCCTGCTGAAGATAAATAGCAAAATTCAGCTGTCTATAATACCTAATATTCTTTTATTTCACACAAAGTACATGCAGGTCTTCCATTTTTACAAATATACTTGGTTTTGAACTAACATGGATCCTACTTCCATGATACTCTAGAGAAATTATGTATTTTTAAAGCTGTCAGCTGAAAAATTACAGTTTTGAAGATTAATTTAGGTGAGCTAAATAATGAAAGAGGTGACTTTTGACCATTGCCAGGTATTTTAGATGGAAAACAACTTTCACAAATTAAATTGTGTGAGAAACTTGAACATACTCTTACTGTGTCTGTGTAATAGTGTTCCAAGATTAAGACAATATAATACAAAGCTTGACAGTTCAGGTTATCAGATAATTAGGAGAAAAGATGCACACAGTGAAGGAATGAATGACTTAATCCTTTACAGTTTGGGGAAGAAAAATGTTTTCTGTTCTGTAGCGCAAAGGTGCACTATTTTGAAGAATTCTTTCTTCACTGATGCTTTCTACTGAGATATGGCAGTTCTTTGTCTGTGTCTTTTGACAAATCTGAGCTCACTAGAACTCAATGATTTACCCTTTCTTCTCTCATTTTGAGCAGAGCAGAGGACTATTTTGCAAAGAAACCTTTGGGGTTTTGACTTAACTTCTAAGATGTTCTATTAATCAAGACTTCACTTACAATAAGTTTTCTATCTTGTTTCTTGCTGTTCTTTTATTGAAAGTTGTTTGGGATAGTATTAAAGGTAACTCTGAAGTTTGGGAGATACTTTAAGCTCTGAAATGTGCAGCATTTTGGTTTCCTGACTATGATAACATTTGTTCAGAGCATGACTGATAAATGAAGACAAAGCTTCTTTTTTAAGCAGGAAAGGAGTGTGGTTACTTCTGAAGAGTCAAAAGGGCTTTGTTAACTGGTATAAAATGTCTCTCTGGGAATTCTGGTTAGCTTCTTGCAAAGATGTTTCTTCAAATACGACTTCCTTTATCCTGTGAGCACAAGTGAAGAAAGTTGCAAGTGAAAGGGTATTTCCTGCTCTGCACAGTGAGGATTGTAATATTCCAGTGGCTTTTGAGTCCTTCTGGAGAAGCACGATAATTAGTGATTTAAGGTATTTTTTTGCCTTCATAACTGGTGGATGCTTTAAAGTTCTTCCTGGAGTTTAAATAATTTATGAAACTGCTGCTCAGCACTTCAGAACTGGAAATGTATATCTAACTTTGTATATATACTTATAAATCTCCATGGTAAATTTGCAAAATATTTATACTGAGACCATACCATCTAAGAATCCATGGTATTGTCTGATTTTTATTCTGTTCTTTATAGTCATGCTGGTTTTGAATTATTCTGAAGGCACTACAGAGAGATCAGGTTTTCCCCAAAGCAACTTTGCAGAACAGAAAGTTATTAGAAATGTCATAGTGCTAATTTTCTGTATTGCTTCACCAATTAGGTGGATCTTAAGTGCTCAAAATCCCTTTAGCAATTAACGATGACAGACTTCTAACAACATGTCTCTGAAAGGAGTTTTACTGCTTTTAGTCTTCTTGAGGAGCAAGGTTTGGCATGCCTCTTACATAAAAAGATTTATCTTAAGCTTAAACCTAATATATGAGATACTTGATTTATCTCTTTTTTTCTATTCTTTTTTTTCTTTGACAACATTTGGATTTATTTCTTTTATGGCACTGAGAGTTGATTTGATTTCTTCACCCTCCATCAAATTATTCTACTAGAATAACTGCTTGTAATTTTAAAGTAGAACAATTGTATAGCTCTGCTTTTACTTCTGCTTCATTCATGAATGACATCTCTTAATCAAAAGCCCACCTCTAGCAGATCACAAAAGGATTATTCCTCATGTTTTTAAAATTAAATTTAATGTAATTTTATATGTGCTTGTATGATACAGTAAGCCAAAAAGTTAATCTTTTCAAGATTAGATTTCTTACTGAATCTTGGACAAAATAAAAAAGCTTGCTTAGGACTTTCAGTTTTGTACAGACAAACGATGGGAAGGGAAGGAAGGTAGGAGTTCAGGGAGGATTGCTTCTTTAGAAAGAGAAGGAGCTGTCTTAATTGACTTCTGGCTACCTTGTCTTCATCTGTGTAATGTTAAAGAGGTTCTTAACTGAATCTTTTATCTGAGGACCTACCTGTTATCTTGACTGACATCAGAATTCTTCCTTTCCTTGAATGTTTCACATATATTCACAGTGTAGCATTTTTTCTTTTAATGTTACAGCATTTCTTATGTTCAAGGTATCTGAAAATACCTGCCCTCCTTCCTTAAACCATTAATTATAGCAGGAAACTAATAGTTGCATGAAACAGTGTCTTTTCTCTTCTAAAAGTAGTGAAAGAAGTACTGTAATGCGAAGTTTATCCTTGTAGTTACTTTCTCTACATTTGTAGAAACTTAGTTCTGCAGAGTTTTAACCTGTTGATAAAGTATTTCTGTTTAAGTAAAGAAACGGTCTTTATTAGGAAAAAGTAGGCTTCAGAAAAGTAATCCTTAGAGTAATTGGGAATTTCCTTTCATTGTCAACATGAGCTAATTAGTATTGTGTTGTTTGGCTTTTAGCACTTGCTAAGTGAAATCAAATGAAGTTGCACATATCCATTTGTTTCCAAAATTGTCATTTTTGATGTCTGACAAACAGGCCTGCTTTTATTGCACATCCCTTCTGGAATGGTTTCCACATTAAAAATGAGACTGACACTGGCTGTGAGTCTAACTGGAAAACTAGCAAAGTTGGTTTATATCAAAATATTCCTCAGAGCTTAGGGCCCAATGGTGTCATCGCAGTACAAGGTCAGAAAAATCTTGTCTTTTGACATGGTACTTCACAGCTTATTTGAGGTAAGATCACAGTCCTGTGCAAGGATGAATCACAAAACTGGCAGTATGGTTTTTTCTTTTCATGCTATTCAGTTGGGTATTTTTAACTTCTCGATGTCAACGGGCAAGTCTGCAGGCCATGCTATGTGGAGCATCATAAGGGATGTGAAGAGTTACCTGTTTCTAGGCATGTTTATTCAGTTGCACTGATTACAGCTAAGGAGTGTATTTTCTATGATTCTGTGCTTTATTTCATTGCTGATGTAGCTCATGAGCTGATGAGAGATCAGGTTGAAGTTGTATTGGTCATTAATAAGCTCACAAGAGCAAGTGTATGCAGGACAGGCACATCTAGGTGCTTCTGTGTTGAAACAAGTGTTACCAAAACTGCACATAATTGATTTAAGTGGACTAAGGATTGCGGTGGAGCAAAAGCTGGTGCTTCTCCTGACTGCAGGAAATTAGTGGTAGAAAACACAGATGGAGAAGAGCAATGTAGTCTGCAGTGCTCGTTGCGCTTAACCAATTTTTCCTTTAAAATATCTTTATCAGTTGCTCTGCCCAATTGGTTTGTTTGAGTCCACAGAGTAATAGCTTCCTGGCAGAGTGCATGTCTGACCTGGCATCTCTGAGCAAGCATGTATTGCCAACTTCTGTATGGTACAGGGGATGGCCTGTGGGCAAGCAGTGAGCTGTGAACTGTGGATAGTTCTTCTTCAGGTCATTGCAGAGGCACTGAAGTGAATTCTGCTCAAAATACAGCCTTTTGAATTAAGAGGAGAACTACCATTGACTCAAGTTCTTGCTGGCAGATTTGCCTAGCAATTTAATTCAGCACTCACTCTTCACTTAATGCCTAGGAAAGAAATGAATCATACTGCAGTATGTGGCTGTTGTGCCTTCGTTCTGAAGTCTTACATTCTTTTGCAAAAAAATTGTTAGGCCTATCTGTTCCTTGTTAAAAAATGCATCAGGGCAAATTTTAAATGTAATGTTAAAGTCTGCGTGGAGACTTCAGTGTTGGGAATGTTTAAATATTTCTTTTGAAAAAACAGTTGACATAGTGCAGAAAAGATTGATTAATAGCATGGAAAAATTAGTTGCTGCTGTACATTTGACAATTCTGCAGCATTCTATTAGCTTTCTCTTAGATAGTTGGAGTAATGTCTACAGTATGCATTCCTCCAGGAGTTTAAAAACAAAAATTGAACTTTTTTCTTTAAAGTCATCTTCTTTTGATGGAAAGGAATGTTAACAGGTAGTATTTGTATGTAGCAAATTAGACAACTCTGACAGTTTTGCCAGTTTATTCTTAAATGATTCACAAACCAGAATTGTCTTGGCAAGTAATGCCATAATTGGTATGCTGAGAAGTACGTCTAGTGTACTTCTAATAAATTTTAATTTAAACAGGGTAGTATTCAGAACAGGAATGTAGTCAACACACAGATAAGCATTCACACAAGCTTTAGAGCTAGCATCTTTCTTGCATTTCCCCTACTTTATTTTAATAAATCACTTTTTCTTATTGTTGACATTAATATAAATCTTGTAAGTACTAATTTAAAAGATGAAGATTTGCTTGTTTGTATGCAAGTCATTGGAAGACTAATATAAGAACTTGATAAGATCATGAGTAGGAGTTAAGAGGAAGCTAAACTTGGTTTTCTTGCACTGCAGTGAGACTTGGCAGCCTGAGAATTCTATACTTTTCATGACTTTATTAATGCATTTCTCACGATGTATGACATGTGGTATGTTTTTCTAGGATAAGGCAAGTACCAACTGCCAGAACAGCTATTTCATTTTCTGTTCTTTCCCTTGCAACTCTTTTCCCTAAGAAAGGAATATATTACCATGCAGTTTGCTAGCTGTGCAACAAAAAAAGCTGTTCATCTAATAACCATTTTGTTAGCCAAGGACTTCATAGGCATCTGCTGTGGTATTTGGATTTATCGAAGTACCATAAGGAAGGCTTCTGAGATGGAACCTGTTTTCCCTTTTAAGCAGAGATATTAATGATGGCATTGTAGAATCGTTTTGCCTGGAAGAGACCTCTATGACAATTGAGGCCAGCCATCAATGGTGATTTTTCCAACAGGTTCTTGTTTTATTCCAGAAGTTTAATACTTACTGCTTGTACAAGGAAGACTTGTTTGAAACTTTACCTCTAAGTGCTCGACACCTGAAAAATGAATGAGACCAATGACATATTTTGAAGTTTTGTACTTTTAATAAGTGGTTATGTATGTATTTTGGCTTTGCAGCCCATTCAGTTTCCAATACTTTTATGCAAGAAAGCGTCTTCAAATACAATTGGAGCAAGTTTTGTGTAGCTGGTAAAATTCTGCTGAGAAAACATATCTCTTTTTTTAGATTCAGTAGGGATCACATAAATGCAAAATAATTCACTACCAGAAAAGTGAATTAACCATGTACTTTTAAAAAACGTTTTTGCACATCCATCTTCTGGGTCAGCCTAATAGGTGAGATGTAGTTGTTCCTCTGATGGCTGGAGGGAAAGAACAAAACTTCACAGGGCACACACTCCTCTACTGCTAAGCTCTCTGAGCAGTTAAGAGGACTCTCCTTATGGTTAGATTCTCTTTATGATGATTGATCCTGCTATCTTGTCTGGACCATGTCCTCCCAATACATTACCATGTATGAGATAACAATGTGATAATAAGTTAGCTGGAGGGTATGCTAACTGTGTTGTGCAGAGGACTGGTGTAATCGGTCTAGTAGAATAAACTTCCACTGAGTATCTGACTTCACATTTCAGTACTTGCACGCTCTTGAGCTTCACAACTTTTACCTGAATCATAGCTAACATAGCTGCATAGTGTGGACTTCACAGTTTAATGTTAAGGTCACTTGGAGGAGCCTGAGCAGACCTTTTAGTGGGAAATGAAATTGAAATCTGGAAAGTGATGCTCTGTTGGCAGTCAGCTAGAAATTAATGTATATCTAGATGGAAGACTCAAGAAACTGCTTGAAAGATTTCTTTAATAGTTTTGAGTCACTATTAGAAGAGCTGTATCTATCAAAGCAGAGCTCTCTTCTGTTCTGTCAGAGCCCTGATGAAGAGCTTCTGGACAGACATACTCTTTTGTGTCTGCCAGGTCTGCTCTTTTGCATTTATTTCATGTATGTCTTTAGTTCTTGCTAGTTGAGCCAATTAAAATCTGAAATGGCTAGTCTTTTGATAACATTGTGCGTATGATAAAACCATCTCTGCTTTTTTATTTTCAGAACTAGATATCCAACTCTCACTTGGAATAAGCTCTAAGAGTTTTTTTGAAGTGTTTTTCACCTTTACTGAAGGTGCTGCCTATGTGCAGATGCAACACATCCTCCTGTGTGCTGAACCAACATAAAGGATTGCAAAAATTCATGTTCAAGAGGACAAACCCTTCACTGAAAGCCAGATACATCCAGTTTTTATCAGTGTGGAGGAGGAAAGTGATACTCTTCTTCCAGTAGCTCTCATTCAAGTTCCCTAACACTTGGTGTATTTCCTGCTTCCAATACTTTTTACTTTTTTTCCTTGCTATAGGAATTTATGCTTTTAGTGTGTCATTGGCAATAAAGACATTATTTTCTTCAAAAGGTTACAGCATTTCAGTATAGTTTCTAGAAAGGTCAGGGCCCTGCAGCTTGTACTGATCTCCAACAAAATCTAGTGTCATCAGGGATGCAGCTCTCCTTTTAAGATGATGAAAATGTAAGAACTCAAAGTGAAGTAAAAATAATCAGTATTTTATTTCATCTCCAAAAGAATGATTTCATTAAGAGAATAAATATTTACTTTCTCATCTGGAATATGTATTATTCATATCATTATATAGTTTGTAGATATTCATGATTAAAATCCTTTTTGAGCTTCAGATTTGTTTTTTCCTGATACTGCTGGTGCAGAGCTCTGTATTTCTTTTCATTTTGAAGAATCATTCCATTTGGAAGGCAGCAGAAATCATGAGGTTATGGTAGAAATAATCTCAAGATTATTTTCTTTTCCATAATTAAACATGAGTACGTAACTTCCTTTTTTGTCCTTAGGTGTATGTGGTTTGAGTTTTATGAGTAAATACTTTAAAAAGTATATCTATTTCTGCCCCCCCCCTTTCCTCTAGAGAGTTCCAGATAAGTCTCCTTCTTCTGAAAAATAACACATTCTTTTATCTCTGCTCTCACCACAGTTTCTTGGAATTTAACATGGACAAATCCAAGCAGATACAAAGGTCTAACCTTGTTAAAGTGAGAAGCATTGCACCTGAAGGCTGGTAGATTGTTCTCCAGGTCACCTTTTGTATAGATTCTTCTGCCTGATATGCACACCTTCCTTGAGAGGGCCAAGATCCTTTGATGTGAAGTGGTTGGTTTTAATAGGGGTGATAGGTGTTCCCCAGAATTGTCCCTGAAAATTTCTATCCTACATGTAAAGTGTTCAAGAGGCTCTCTGTTTCATTTCAGGGAGGATGGCAAGGAATAATAAGCATATGAAATAAACTATTCTGAGTGCAGTCTCTCCTTTCTATTTTAAATCACTTCAACTCAGGTTGTAAGGGGCTCTGAGCAAGCTGATCTAGTTGAAGATGTCTCTGCTCGCTGCAGAGGGATTGGACTAGACAACCTTTAAAGAGGTCACTTTCAGTCCAAAGCATACAATAATTCTATGACAGACTGGTGAAACAGAGGATCAGAATAGGTTTTGATGTTAGATTATGGAACTAGTGCTGATGGCTTTCAGAAGCAATGTAAGAAACCACTGCTATAATTTGCTGCTGTTGCAGCTTGATTTGTGACACCTGATCAGTTTGGGCATCAAGGAATTCAGCTCTGGTTTTAAGGACTGATTCATCCTCTTAGAGGAAAGAAGTGTGAGTGCGCGAAGTGAAAAGATGGAAGAGGTTGGAGTCACCGAGGAGTATTGTTCAGTGCTGGCAAAGGTAGCAGATAATTGGCTTTTGAAAAGTAGCATTCAGTGGTTCAGTAGCTGGAGAAGTTAATGTCTCCCTCATCTTTCTCGTTTTAAATTTGTGGATGTTGCTTTTACTACCTGTGTAAATTTAGGGGGTTTTATCTTTCACATTTTCATTAACACTTCCTTTTTTTAAACTTCAGTCTCAACATGAGTAGTATTTGTCAACAAAACAGCACACACTTTAGGTGGAGGTGACCTAGTCTGTGTCTCTTTATCTGTGTTTTCCTGCAAGTGCAAAACAAGGAAGGTTGCAGAAGGTCCGTGTATTTAATAACAAATCTTTTAAAGTTGCTGTTATCTGGAACATATGTCTGTAATACTGAGAATAGTTAAAGAAGTGCTTTGGTTTGTGGATTCTTAAGATTTACTTCATTTATCCGTAGGAGTTCTTTTCCATCTGTGTTTTCTAACCTTCCTCCTTCCCTAGGAAAAGCTCTTTTGATGGGCTGCCCTGTTTTTCTTTCTTATTCTTCCAGCTTCTGAATCTCTTGTTCATTTAAAAATAAACGTCAAAATTTAATCTTTGCCATGTTCTTTGAAAGTAGACAATGTAGCAGGTAAGGACAAACCAGATTATGACTTTCCTGAAGGAACAGCTCTATTGTAAATTAAAATATTTGTGACTCATTGTGGGTTAAGATTACAATGCCTAAGTTCCCATGTCCTTAGCTTATAAATGGTGCTGCTCGTGTAGTTCTGTTTATGTGTTCTAGTCTTACTGAAGTCTTAAGAATTACAGTAAAGCTGCATTTATGCTACAACTTGACTATTAATCTGACTGTGTGAGTCAGAATTTAAGGAATTTGACACATCACATTTATTAATTAGCCTAAAAATAACTTTTGAATGATTAGTTGAAGTGAGAATTGTGCCTGTGCCAAATAGAACCTCTGAAGCACAGTTTCACTTGTATGCAATAGCTTGATATTTTGGTGCTTTTTTTTTTTTCCAAAAATACATGGAAAATAGGGTAAGAGAGCAATGTGTAGTCTTGTTTTCTTTTTTCTTTTATTTTTTTCCCCTTGTATCTTTTTTTTTTTTTATGTGTATGTGTGGATTTATTTTTAAAATCTGGTGGTTCTAAATTTCAGATATTGTGATTGGTCTAAAAATGGAAGCTAGTGGACTGTAATTGATTTCTTTATTCACACTATTCAGAACAAGTCATTAGGAAGATAGAACAGTATCTGAGAGCTGCTGGCTCATGTAGTTTGAATCCGTCCATGTTTGAGCAACTTGTTTCTCTTTATCTCCGCTAAAACTTTTAGAGAAACAAAAAGGTCTAGGACTTAAGAAATACCCAGAAAAGTAATTTTGGTTTGCATGTGAGTTTGGTTGGTTTTTTTGGTGTCTTTTTGTTTATTAGTTTGGGTGGTTTTGTTTGTTTGGATTGTTTTTTCTTGTTGTTTGTTTTTTGTTGGGTGGGGTTTTGTTTATTTTTTAGGATCTAGATTTTATTTAAGATACTGAATGCCTACTAGTTTCTCTCAGAAATATGTCAACCATGAATTGAAAGTAGTGGCTGATGAAATTTCAAATGTCTTACTATGATGAGGATTTGTGGATAATTTGAAAGAACAAAGATGAAGGAAATTGTTTAAAAAGCCAATGATGCAATCATCTTCTTAGCTACTTGTAGTATCTCACACTACTACATGTTCCCTTCATCTCCTTGGTATCTGAACTCTTGGGGCAGGACAGCTGTTTTAGGTGTTTGTAGAGGATGAGTCTGCTTAATGTTCTGTGCAAAATGAGATGACATTCTGTATTAACAGTCTCTGCTATCAGCACAAGTGGAAAATACAGCCATAGCAATCTGATTGCAGTCCAGTGCTGAAAATTTGTGTGTATGTTGAGAAGTCTCCAATAGATTTAGTCAACACAGTGCCATTTCATAAAGCAGTGTGATTTAAAAACCTTTTCAGCCAGAAAGGTGCCTGCTGTCTTGTAGAGATGTTCTAGTCAGCTAGCAATTGAAAGAGTAGATGAGTCAGATTTCATGTGTGAAGTGGTGTTACTGCTGTGCAAAGTGGAGGACCACATCTATGTATGCAATGGCATAAATAAACCCCACGTTTTTGCATCAATACAAGGAAAGGAAATGTTGCTGTCTCAAATTGTGTATTTTGCTTGAGTGTTTTGTGGAGTAGCCAATATTAAGATAATCCTCATTCCTTTCCTGCCACAATGGCTAGTTCGCTCAGTTCTGCAGCTGTTTTGACTGTTAGAGGAAATTTAAAAATTATGAGAAATAAGATGTGGTATTCTATGACTATAAAGAATTTATAGTTCATTAATAATAGTTACACTTTAAAAAAAAAATTTAAAAAATTTGTAGTGTTAGATACTTACTGTGTTGCCGGAATGAACACCAACATGTGAAAGAGTTTGTATGTTCACACAGAATAACAAGGACATGAACCTGTTGGAGCAGATCCAGAGGAGGGCCATACAAATGATTGGAAGGCTAGAATACCTATCCTGTGAAGAAAGGCTGAGATGGTTGGGGTGGTTCACCTTGGGAGAGAGAAGGCTCAAAAGAGCCTTCAGTACTTAAAAGAGGACCTGTAAGAAAGATTGACTCTATCTTTTTTTTAGCAGGGCCTGTTGTGACAGGAAAAGGGGTAATGGTTTTGAACTAGAAGAGGGTAAATTCAGACTAGATACAATGAAGAAATTATAATGAGTGTGAAATGCTGGCACAGATTGCTCAGAGAAGTGGCAGATTTCCCATCCCTGGAAAGGTCCAAGGTCAGGTTGGAAGGGGCTCTGAGCAACCTGATCTATCCAAAGATGTCACAGTTCACTCAAATGTGATTGGACTGGAAGACCCTTTAAAAATGGCTTCAAGCTCACACCATTCTGTGTTTCTGTAGTAATTGCAGCAGTGCAAATCTCTGAATATGGAGGGTTCTGTTCATTCCTAATAACCATGTTCTTATTGGAGCTAATTTGTGATTTAGTACTGCTTTTTGTTGTATAAACATTGTATTTCCTGAGTAGCATGTAGTCTTTAATCTCTCATCTTCAAGGATGTTACTAATCTGCATGGCAATGTATTTTTTCAGGAAGCTAAAGACTCTCTTTTATTCCACCAGCTGAATTTGAGAATGCTACTGTGGCTTGTGTCCAAAACAGTTGATACTGCTACTTGTTTCTTTATTTTTTTTTGTGGAATCTTGTTGCTTCTCCTTAAGTGATTTTTTTCTTCTTGGGGTAATGTATCTCTTAATTTTGTTATTTGCATTTGTGCTGTGATTTCAACTCTTCTCATGCTTGCCAGAGACCAATTAAATGTTCATTTTTTTCTGTCTTCTAGTGGTAGCTCAAATTACTTGTTAGGATTTGTTGAGCTTTTGAAAGTGCACTTGGTTTCTCATCCTATGCCAGCCCAAATCTTTCCACTACATAGTATGTTTGTGATTTGAGTTCACTTCTGGCTGATAATGGGATATGGTACTTCTCTCTGTGTATAAATGTGTGTACGTATTTTTTGTGCATGGTTATATACATAAATTCATATGAATGCCTGCATATATAAGGATTCTTTTTCATCAGATCTTTTATTTTCTTGATTGCTTTGGGTTCACTTCTTACTTAAATGTCAGTATTTGGATGTATCCAGTGAGAAGAGACATAGTTCACTGTTGAAAATAGTGTGATAATGCATGTTGTGGAAACAGTAGATGATAGGAGTGACATTTTGCTCTTCTGTGTACATTCATGACTTGCAAAACAGATGATTGCTTTTATGTAATCTGGAATTTTCCAACATTAAGGCTAATATTCCATTTTCAGGTTGTGAGTGAAAAAGCTTGTTTGAACTAATGAATTCTAGAGACTGGTAGCTCGTAAAATCCTGCAGAAGGATTAAGTTTTGACTTTGAGATGTTTATAATAACTTGAGTTAGCCAGTGGAATCTGAGTCAGAGCTCTTTCCTGTTGGAGTCTTTAGAGCTAAATTTCAAGACTTTGCCTTATTGGTAGGTTTGAGAGTGCACAAAAGCTTTCTGTGCTGCACCTGGCTTAGATGTCATGCTTGGATCAGGCTTTCGTTCTGGTTTTTGCCCTCTTAGGTCAGCTTCTGTGATAAGGGCTCTTTGTGGAGATTGTGTAAGATCTCTGTGAAGGGTGCACAGTTGGTGAACTCATCTCTGAAAAACAGCAGATAAATAGGCCATACCTTGAGCAGACTTAATCTCCATCCTTCTCTTGCTCCTTCCAGGAGAATGTTTTCCACCTCTTAGAATGACATTAACTCCAATGTGCCTGTACGATGTGAAATCAAGCTTACTGTTTGTAAGAGTGCCAATTACTTGGGATTCTTTAGTAAACTGCCCAGTCCTGAGAACATGTTTTGCAATGAATAGGTTTGTGTACTTCTAGCATTGTCTGAACTGAAGGTTATGCTCTATCAGATATTTGACTTACAGCAGAAATCTTTAAGGTGTTACACACAGAACCTAAATTATATCTAAAGATTCCACTTAGACACTTGGTATAAATTGTAGTGGCACAAAGCAGCTGCTGCTTCCCTTTGTGCCTTGCAGTCTGCCTTTGCTCAAGGCTAATGAAATGGGATCCCAAGTTAAAGGAATGTACTTTCTCAGAAAATACAGGCAAATGGATTAAGTGCAGTTTGTAGGAAGAGCAGTTCTGTGTGTTAGGAACAGAATGTATAGCAGTGAGGCAAAATGCCTGATTTTGTGTGTGGTTGAAATTTTACAAATAGGGTGCTCTGATATTGCTTTCCTATAATAGCATTTGTTTGGGTGTCAACCGTGGTAGACAAAAAATGAAGCTTTTTTCCCCAGTTGATGCCTTATTGCAGAATAATATCTATCAGAGGTATAATGTTGCAGAGTTTTGATCTGTGTTGAGCAGCAATACCAAGATCTGCATTGCCTACTTCAGTGCTACTCCTAGTAGTAAACTTTGGTGGAAAGAATTTGAAAGAAGCATAGATGTCTTATCTCTGTGGTGATTAGTATTTCTTACTCCTGATGTAAAGGTCTGTCTTTGTGCTTCTTGTCTGGTTTGTGCTAGGCATTCATTTCATTATGGAATTGAGCTTTGATTTAGTGTTCTAGAGTATTTCAGATGAATGGTCTGGGTGAAGGATGAACCTGTTCAAGTTTGCAAAACTGAAATAGATTTTTGGCAAGTATCTGTGAATTCCGTACTATAGAGCCTTTAATGGTTAAATGCATTAGTGAATACAATTTACCATCAGAATTTTTGGACTAATTTTTGTACTAAGTCTTTACAGTTGCTGTAGACAATATCTTTGATTTTTAATTAAAAAAAAATAATTAGAATCTGCAGGTAAACACTAATGTTAAGTAGTAATATTTTCTACTGTGTGATGTGCCTAGAGCAGGGATTTGCCCATAAATCCTGATGTTGAAAGGGAAAATACGGAGACTGATTGAAGGCAATATGCAGTTGCCAATATATCAAATGCAAGCTTGTCGTAAGGTTATTTAATTAGAGGAGTTAGTAATTTTTCAGATTTCTCAACTCTTTATACGTTCAAAGATGTCATCCTTGAAAGTGGTAGAAGAAAATAATTCCTTTGCTTTTCAGCGGTTCTGTTTCTCCTTTTTAAAAAGGCAAAGATTTTAAGTCAGTCTTATGTTTTGTTTTCATGTTGTTTTCTTACCATTGCTTTTATATGGTCCAGAAATACAAGGCATAGCAACTTCAATTCCCTTGTGTTAACCTATCTTCAGTTTCCAGATGTGCCTGCCTTGACCTTCTGTGATGGTCTGTAATACCTTGTTGTTTCATTGCAACATAACCTTACAGATCTGATCCAGCAAAATACTCAACCTGTTAACCACATGTTGGGTTTAATTATTTATTTATTTATCCATGTCCAAGACAGCTTTCTTGGATCTGTTGCTTTGTTGGAGAATAGTCACTTTGTTCACTATGCTAACAAACCATGGATATGACTGCCACTGCAGTTTTGCCTTTATATGTATACTTGTGTCTCTGATAAGTGTGTATCGTTTTGATCTTATTTTTATTTGCAGCTTGTAACAATTTATATACAAATGAAGCTGAAAAGATTCTTATTAATTTTCTTTTCTGTTCTTTGAGCTTCAATATGTGTGAAGGCATGCAAATTCTTTCTCTTCCATTCTTCTCTTCTAATCTAGCTGGTCCTTGTAGCTGAAGGGTTGCCTACTGCTTCCTTCATAAGTATATAGATGGAGAATTGGGAATACCTGGGTCATTAGAATATTTCAGTATACTTGAAATGAGTGTATCCAATATCCTAAGTTGAGTTCTGCTGATTTATTCAATCCTTGACTTTTCTTTCAATTACTTAAGTCAAATTTCCTGGGCTTCCAGAAGATGCAAGACTTTCTCATGTGCATAAATATTGAAACAAAGCACCAGACCCTTTACTCTGTGATTCCCCGAGTTCCTCTTGTGGAAAAGTGTTGGTTTTAGGTTTGGATGGGATTTGTTTTGGCATGTGTGTGTGTTTGTTTTTTTTTTGTTGATGTGGGTTTTTTTTTTTTTTTTTTGCTAGAGAGTCAGTGTTAGATCTGAGAGCAAGCAATAATGAGTTAAATTTAAGAAGGATTAGGGACAGCACTTTGAAATGCAGGCTAATTTATCAGACACTTCTAGTACTGTAGAATTAACAGGAGATGGCATTAAATCATGCTTGAGCATTTGCTGAAGTAATTACCTTCTTTCAAGCAGAAATATATGTAGTGGGTTTGAGTGATGGGTGGTTTAATGTTGTAGTTGAACTTATAATCCTTTACTTGTAATAGGAAAACCCCTTTCAGTCTTTTTTTTCCCCCTGCTACCCTGATTGCTGCTTCCTCTGCATCAAATACCTCAGATAATTTAGTGATTGATCTTGTTATTTTTTTAAAAGCTCAACCAGTGAAATAATACACCCATACATCAAGTCAGCTGAATGAATTTGATCACCTGATCTGCCACACCAGTGTCTGTGAGGAGAGAATTGGAGACAGTCCAGTGGTGAAGCGTGAACAGCCCCTTTCAGCAGCAGCTGGCCTTTAAAGCAGCTGACTTGTCAAGTCAAGCAGCACCAGCCTCATGCTTCTTTGCAAAGCACTGGAGCAGTTTTAAAATGATACTGCCCTTCTAGTTTCCTGTACTTACTGGACTACCTGCTCTGTGGAAACTCTTGTTCCATGTTCCACCTGCTCAGTACTGGTGAGACTGCACCTCAAATACTGTGTTCCTTTTTGAGCCTCTTACTACAGGGACATTGAAGTGCTGGAGCATGTCCAAGGAAGGGCAGCAAAGCTGGTGACACAGGTCATATGAGGTGTGTTTGAGTGAGCTGGGGCTGTCCCAGAAGAAAAGGAGGCTGGAGGAGGTGGTCTCCAGTTGTTTCAGAGGAGGTTAAAATTGGGTATTAGGAAAAAAGTTCTTCACCAAAAGGATTATCAAGCATTGGAATGGGCTACCCACTGAAGTGGTGGAGTCACCATTCCTGTAGGTATCTAAAAGATGTTTAGATGGAGTGCTCTGGGATGTGATTTAGTGGTGAACTTGGCAGTGCTATTTATAGTTGGACTTTATTACCTTAAATCTTTTTAATAACATAAATCACAGAATCACAAGTTGGAAGGGACCTTCAGAGATCAAGCCCAACACCCTTGCCAAAGCAGGATCACCTAGAGTATGCACAGGAATGCATCCAGCTGGGTCTTAAAAGCCTCCAGAGAAGGAAAATTCACACCCTCTCTAGGCACCCTCACTGTAAAGAAATTTCTCTTCATGTTGATGTGAAACCTTCTATGTACAAATTCGTATCCAGTTTTTCCTTGTCTTATTACTGTGCACCACTGAAAAGAGATTGGCCCCACCCACTTGACACCCACCCCTCATATTTATACTCGTTGATGAGATCTCCCCTCAGTCTTCTCAAGATTAAAGATTAAATTTTCCTATGATCTTTCATCTGTTGTTAAGATTAGACTAAACCACTGTTTATTATTTTTTTTGAATGACTGACACTCCCACTGTCTCTTGGATCTGAACTGGAGACTATGTGCTTCTATTAAGATATTCAGATGCTTGGATTTCACATCTGGGAAAGCACATAAGCAAGAAAATGAATATGCACAACAATTCTCAAACAAGAACTGTGGGCTTCAAAAGAAGCACTGTTTATTCATCAAGCCATGCCCTACTCTTTTGGGAGCTGTTGCTTCTTTTTCCTATTCTGTCCTATTGCAGAAACGGATAAAACACAAAAACTTAAAAAATTATTTGCAAATGTTATACAGCATGGGGAGAGTTGCAGGTATGAGAAGCATACTAAAATAAATGCTGCTGCCTATGTGTCTCAAAATGTTTCTTAACCTATAGGAAATATGGTGACAGTGCTTCCTGGAGTTGGCCATACCAATAAGATGCTTTTTTTTTTTTTAGAGTTGCAAGTGATGAAGAGTTGTGACATCTTCCTGATTGTTTTTTGCCATTGAAGCTTTTTTCCCCTTGCATATGTAAAACAGCAGATCAGATCATTCAGCTTCTTTTGATGGTGATTTATGATTAGTTTTTTTTTTTTTCTCAATCTAGCACAATTTGAAGAGCAACATAAGCACCAATGTTGCTGAGTGTGCACTTACTCTTTAAATTGTGGAACTGTGTGCACTGATAATTTCAGGGTGTTTTAAACATTATTTCAAAACCCCTATTAACTATTTTCTCCGTCAGTCTGTCCTCTTGAGAACTAAAACAAAATGGCAGAGTTAGAAGTTATTCTGAGTTTAAGTATTCCCTGCAGATGTTTTATGATGTTTTGTTTCCATAGTCTGTAGCAGGTAATATAGACAAGTGAGATTGTTTTTGAGATACAATATGTCTACATGGCTTCATGAATCATGAGAAGTGAATAACTGTAGGGGAAAAAAAACCTAAAAAGTGGGGAAAATAACACTGAAGACCAAACATAACAAGCCAATGACAATTAAAAAACCCTAAGTCTTTTAATGCTCCTCTGCAGGGTTTCCACTGCATTTGTATTTTCCAGTATGTGAGACTTTTGCTGTTTTTGAGGTAACAGTCTCACACATGTTAAGAGTGAGGTTCTGTTTTGCTTTCTGGTTCATGTGCACTTCATGATGGTTGCTAGTCCCTCGTCTGTCTGTGGTAGCCTCTGTGGAGTGCTTTGCTTGGTTAGTTAGGCTTCTTTAAACTTGAGTTAGAAGTAGTCTCTGGCTTTATTTGGACAGAAGTATGTCTTATTGCACTCTCTTGACAGTCCTCTGTATGTGATGACCACTTCAGCACAACAGCTTTTCTTCATGGAACAGCTGAAGAAAAAAGAGTGTATTACAACTTGGGCTTTGTGGGGCTTTTATTTCCTTTTTCTGGTGGTACATGATCTTGCCAATTTTCTAAGGCAAATAACATTTTATTTTCTGCTTTCTTGGTAGGTGATGAGGCTGACCACTTCAGTTTAGACACTTACTTGTACTAGATTGTATGAAATCTCTAGGCAAATAGGAACATGATTTATTAGAGGTCACCTGGGGCTGATACTTGAATTCTCGTGGAGCTGTGATTGTGTTGTAGAGTGTTTTTTCTGTTTAGGATCACCTTGTATGATGTCAGCAACATTTATCTTTGTTGTAGACTATTTCAGTATTTTAAAACCACAAAGCATTTGTGATCTAATTAATTAATCCAGTGTATATTAAACTGATGGGGGGGGTGGGGGGGGGGATGTAATTGTGCTATTTTTAGGTTATCTTCAGATTTAATAGGTTTGCTAAAATATACTGAGATGCAAATCTTCATATTTAACAGCTAACCAATACATAAAAGCTCGCAACCTGGATAGCCCTACCTAGAGTTTTCTGTAGCCTTCTGGTTCTTGTCAATTGAGTAAGTTTATTATGCCTAGAAATCTTAAATGAATTTGCTTTTGTTTTGAATACTAAGACATATGAAAGGTGTCACAACTCTGTCCTGCCCTTTCCAACCCGGGTAAGCAGGGGGTGGGGGGTTCCTGTGCCCAAGGGTCAGATAATTCCCTTGGAGTAAATGAAGGTGAGGTGATGCTAAACAGCTGATGGAGTGCATTTATTAGATTGAACCGGAGCAGAGGGAAAAGTGGTAGGAAAAATGCATATCAAAAAGAAAGGATATCACAGTTTTCCTGGTTTGAAAATGGTGTCATTGTGGCAGGAGTGCAGTGGGGAGCCGTGCCATGCTGTGCCACTTGGTCCTCTCTAGACCACAGGCAGCACTAAGCGGGGCCAGTCATGACACCTGGCTTGTCTCTATGACCCAGGCAGGAGGGCAGGAAGCTGAATGGTTTGGGGATGGCATGGCTTCCTCCAGCCCCCTGCCCCTTCCTACTTCCCTGGAAGCAGTGCATGAGCAAGCTGAAAGTGCTGGATGCTGTCCTCTGCCTAAGGTGCATCTCCTCACCTGGGTGAGGAGAAACAGGTGCATCAGAGCCTGCTCAGCTATTCTATGAGCATTGAAAATGATACCTAATAAAAAGATAGAAAAGTGAATTGAGAGGAAAAAGCAGGCAGAAATTAAATGCCAACAGCAGCACAGAAGATCAGGCTTTGGCTCAGTCAGTGGCTTAGGCATCTCTCTGACTCTGCTTGACTTGGAGTCCATGCTTGGTGTAGATATCTGAATTGTAAGTCATTGAACTCTTGCATTGGCTAGTGCTGCTTTATGTAACATTGAAGTAGTTCTGTGTATCTGCCTCCAGGTACATGATCAGAACAGAAATATACGGAGTGCTGAGAGGCATCTGCAGCAAGTGCCCCCCTTCCAAAATCATCAACTAGTTTGACTGATCTGTACTGCATGATTCAGCAAAGCCTTGTATTAGGCCAGATGGATCAAATGGTGCTCTTTGAAGATGCTGCCAGTGTTCAGTTCCTTTTAGAAAATCATCAGTAGAAGAAAATCTGTGTGCATCTGGCCCCTGGCCAACATCTTAAAAGCTAGTACCAAACCAGATATTAAGCTCTAGCATGTATTTTGAACACATTTCTCAATTATTTTATCTAAATGAATGCTACCAAGGCAAGCAAAACTTTTGTATTCTTCTGTGTAATTCCCCACTTTGTATTGTGTGAGCTTTTCAAAAAGTTTTGTGGTTACATGGTGATGAGCAAAGCATCTGCTTTGATGTGTATGTAGGACGAGTGGACGGCTTTAGCCCCTGAAAGTAGTGCACTATATGTTAGCCTGTAAGATGCTTTTGTTTCACTTGCTGCTATTTCCATGGAGGAAACATGGAACATCCATCTGGAACCGCTGTCCAGATAGCATGTGGTTCAGTCCTGGTTCCCAACCATTTCCTGGTCCAGATATGGCATCTAGGTTGTCTGTGAGAGGAAGGGCTGGTGTGGAGTCATACTCAGCTCCCAGTGAAGTTGTTTTCAACTGTGAGATCTTTGCTGAAATCTATGTTGACTTGCTACTTAAGGTGTGTGGTTGCTTAAACGTGTCAGTGTTGCGAAGTTATTCTCTTGTTGATGGGAACCCAGTGTAGGGCAGAAATCTCTGCTATGATGAGATCTAATGCATAGCAGTTAAATGTCAAATACATGAAACTTAAAAGTATAATTTAAAAATGTAGCCGAAGACAGAAACAAGAGTAATAGTAGCAGCTTAGAGTGTTGTGCTTTTAGGGTTGGTGGTGTTAGTTTGTGTTGTTTCTTTATATGGGAGCAATACCTAAGGACTTGGATCAGTTGTGTGGGTTTGTTTGTTTTCTTTGACAGGTGAAATGACAATTAACAAAATGCAAACTAGATTGCAGTGCTTGTAAGAAATGTTGTTTTCAGTGCAAATAAATGTAACAACTCTGAGGGTGAGTGGCCTGGAAGATCTAAGTAATGGTAAGGTAGGTTATCTGCTAATGTATGTATGTGTGTAATTGCAGCTTTCTAGTCTTAAATTTCTTGTGGAGTATGATCATATCTTGTTGCAGATACATAGAAACGATCTAAAACTGTTGGAATTTTGCTTTGCATTTACAGTACATTATCCTCTCTTTGCCTGCACCACAGCAGCTGCAAATGTGTGACTAATCAGTTCATGAGACATTTTTTTTCCCAGTCTACTTCTTGAAACTGGGATTTCATATTGCATCTTTGTCCTATCTCACATTCAGTCTACAGAGTAATCTTAATGCAGTAGGTGACTTGAACAGAAAAAGAAGTGATGATGATAAGGTTTGTGAACTTTCTGAGGCATAGGAAGTTTAGCAGGTTACTGGACTTCAGTGACTAGTCAGCCTCTAATCCCCTCTCCCCTCAGTTTATTCAATTTAACCATAATGAATTGTGCTTATGATTTGTGAAGAGTATTTTAACACATTGATAAGTAAATGTACATCATCGTAACTTCCGTGGTTTGGAGGAATTATGTAACTAACTTTAAAATTGCATTTACTTTATGGTGTTTTGGTACTACTACAATACTGTTGTAGGATCTCCCACTGAATATAGTTGAAGGGTTGCTATCTTGTTTCTTTGCACGTCATCTGGTGCCAAATCCCTGTGACATGTGTGTTACTGCTGATGTACTTACTTTGATGTTACTGTATGTGACCTCATCTGAGAACATAACTGCATGAATAATGACTGCACATGTTTTACTCCATGTGCAGGTAATATTTGGTTAGTGTCTCTGCTAGCTGACCAGCTACTTTTTTATGTTTTAATAAAATCAAAATAATTTTCCAGGGATATTTACACATTTTGGTTATAGCCTGATTTTGGCAGCTCTTTTTTTTTCTTTTATATGTCAGGAAAATAGTGTTTTAAAGCAGTAAGTTCTAATAGTATTAATAGTATATTAATATAGAAAAAGGCATTATCCTATTATTTTTAATTTCTATTCATTAAATCTTCCTCTTGTGCTCTCATGACTAAAGAGCTCTGCCTCTTCTTAAATTACTTCAGTTGCTTTCAATACTGCCTTAAGCTTAGCTTTCTGTATGAATTACTTTTGTCAGTGTAGGCCTTGTTATCGTCTACCAAGAAGATTACTCATCAAATGTAAGTGGCTTCTTAAGATCATAGTAGAAGCTCGGATTTTGTTTCACTCCAAGCAAGCTGAAAAAGCAACTTTGTCCTGTGATGATGACAACATAGGAATGTCATGTCACCGTATGATTCATTCTTGCATTGCACCAAATTAGCATGTTGAATCAAATTGCAGTCAGATGTGAAGAAACGCTTTGTATTTATGTCTGGGTTTAATGTCTGCTTTCTTCTCCTTCTGTGAACTCAGTTGTTTTTTTGTTTTTTTTTTTTTTCAGAGGCTATAACATATTGTTTGCCCCTAAAAGGCTTTGTTTTCCCACATGCACTTCCCAGATGCTTTGTTGGGTGAAAGTTTGTGCTTAAGACAGAACTTCCATTTTAGCTGAGCAGTCCATTCTAAAAACAACTGTTATTTTAGAAATACTGCAAAGGCCTAACCTAGGGCACAGAGGTTCAAGGTTAATGTCCCATACTTTGCCATCACTATACTGTTTTATAGTGAGACCTTGAAGGCAAGTTGAAAATCCAGCAATCCAGTGGGAAGCTTCATCCTAGCAGCTGGGCTCACCTCAGAATATCTGAAGGCTGAACTTGAGGAGTTTCCTAGAAGCCTCAGGAAAAAAACCTCATATTGGAAATAATGCAAAAATAGCATTTAGCTATAAGATCTCTAAATCTAACTTTGCCTTTGGTCCTTTGTTATTTTAAAAAATCTGAAACATAAGAACAAAACCCAAAGTGAAACAATTTGATAAATAATTATAATGGGACATACTCTTCAGCTAGCAGCATTAATGGAGAGGCAGAGTTTTTCTGTAAAGATATGGGAGGGAGAAAGTACCCAGTGGTTTTTAATTGCAGAGAAATCCTTGCAGTTTCTTCTGTTGCTGAATAGATGTATCGAATTTATTTTTCAATTTACATAAGTAGTTTTTAGACTCATTACAGTAATCTGAAGTAGTGGAGAGATTCTTGGAATTATGCAAATCTTGACATTTATATTGGAAGGATTTTTCTTCCACCTACAGTTGATACTTGCAGTTATTAAGGTTTTCTGGACGGTTGCTATCTTTAAAACATGGCATAAACCCAAATAACCAGTGCAATACAACTTTCAGAAACCATGGAAGACTCCTGTTTTAATGTACTGCTGGGACTTGGTGCAGAAAGGCAGATAATTTCCCTTGCAGCGTAAGCCATGGTAATTTTCTTGAAATGGATTGTTTGATTTTGAGAGTACTGGTGGTGGTGGTTCTTTTTAAATCTATCTTCCAGCAAAATTATTGATATCCACAAGGCCCAGTGGCCCAAAGCGTGGACCAACTTGGTGAAATCTGGATCTCTGGCAGCCTTGATGCATGATGGTGTGGAAAATACGCATTTTCATGTGTAGCATTTCATTTGTGGCTGAAATGCTCCCCAACGTTGGGCCTGTTCCAACTACTTACTGTTCTAACCAAAGACTTCCCAGCCGTGGCTTGGGAGGTGGGATGGCAGAGATAGTTTACACTATGAGGTTTGTACACCGTCACCCTTTTCTGGAGATTGACAGATTCCCTAGAAGAGATACAAATTATTGTGCACTGCTTGACTTGAGTGTGTGGTAATGTTTAGGAGCACTTACTGATTGGTATAGGTGTGGTATTGTATCTTCTTACATGATGTAGCAAAGATGTCTTTAACAGGCTTGTGCAAATAAAACTGATAATATAATTAGGACCGCTTCAGTGCAGATGTAGAAAAGGGAACTGAATTTCTTTTGGCAAGTGCGCAAGAGCAACAGAAGGTGAAGCCACTTAAATAAGTTGTCTAAATGTGGTCTGCGAGTAGCATACAGTTGCTAATTATCTTTTTAAAAGAAAAACAGTAACTTACCCGCTTCTCTGCTTCTTCCAAACACGTAATGGGATAATTCAGCTTGACATATTGTATTTTTGTGGTAATTAGCATACAAGAATGTGTTGTGGGATTTTTTTTTTTTCTGTTGAAGGAAAACAAGAGTTACAGATTCAGAATAAATGTTGGAAATTGGATGAGTGGATAAATGAAACTTTATTTTTTCCCCACCCTCTAAATGGATGTTATCAATAGTACTGGATACACAAATCCAGCAGAGTTTTTGTGAAGCCCAGAATAAGCTCCCCTGAAATGAACACATGAAAATAGGAACTTGAAGTTATTTTGAAGGTTTTTTCCACTATGAAAGCTGCTGCTCTGGATATAACTGCTAGATAACTTGACTTTTCTTTTTCAGATAACTTAATTCTTACTAGAGTAGGGCTTTCTTCAGATTTTTTGGTAGTATTTTTGCCTGCTTTATTCATTTGAGTATTATCAGGGGAAAACAAACAAACAAAATTATTCCATCTTTCCTAATACATTTCCTTCTTAAGGAGCTTTCTTTTTTACAAGTAAGAACTACTGCCTAATTTAAATGTTAAATCCTATCTTAATTTTTTGAGGGTTTTTTTGTTTGTTTGTTTGTTGCTCTAGAAATGGAGGGAATATCCAGAGTTAACTCTCTTTAACCACTGAACAAGTTTAAAATCCATAGAACTTCTTTATTGCTGTTTACTTTGAAAGCAGAAAATTAAATCAGCTAAGAAGATTACTTTAAATATTATGTACTTTTTTCAGGAGGACCCAAATGATATTGACCCAAAAAGAAAAGACGTGCATGGCAAAGATGGGGAGGACAAATCACAAAGTGTGGAGACACTACCTCCAGGTATTTAAGTAACATTTATTGTGAGAATTTACCTTTGAAAACAGAAAACACAGCAGTTGTTCTGATTGTAATCCTCCTTCATAGCAGGTTTGTTTTAGCAGTGTGTACTTCTATATTTTTAAAGCTTCAACCTCTTCAGATCTTACCTGCTTCACTATTCCTTTGGAGTTAAAACCATAGAGAAAGTGACTCTATGCTGATACATTTGTATTGTCCTACAACAGGTTAGAGGGTGCTGTAAAAGCCTGTGGTACAAAAGCAGTCCATTTCTTTTGCCAGAGAGTGGTGATAGACTGTGGACCTGTTTCTGACTTTAAAAATATGAATCTTGGCTGAATCTAAGATTCTGTTTACCTTGTGATGTGTCAAGTTCTCCCGAGTATGCCAGTGTAGTGTACCTTATTCTTCTCATACTTGCTCAGCATCATGTATAGATGCTGGCGAGTAGCAGAGCACCATGGTTTTTGAGTGAAATGACCTCATGTCCTGAGGATGAGCTAGGAAAATTAAGGAGTCTTCATTTCATGTGACTTCTTCCATAAACTTATTTTCCTGCTTAACTGTTTCACATCAATGAGATTTAATTTCGTATAGCTCAAGGAATACAGAAATAGCAAAATGGATTTGAATATTTCACACTGTATCGAAAAGTGATAAGATACCTTCATAACACATTTCACTTCCCTGCTATTAATGTTTGGCTTATAAATTTGTCTTAGCCAAACATTTGAAATACTTGAGATATTGCAGAAAGGGCTAACTAAGGCAAACTTTCCTGTAAGCAGCTGGAAGCTTCCATCCCCAATATCGTGTGAGGTATGCTTTTTGTTTTACAGTCTTAGACTCTTGATACAGTATAAGCAGTTTGATATTAATGGGGTTTTTTTGTGTCTAGCCTTTGCCTGCTTTGTTTTATCTGTTTTCTGGAGAAGGGGAAACAAGACTCTGGTTTTGTATGCATGTTGTTTTGACAAAACTTTGACTTTGTGTATGAATTGGGAAATAAGTCTTTAAGAGCTTTAACTTGGTTTCTGGCAGATCTTTTAAAGTTTTGTTGGTTTTTTTTTTTTTCCCTCTGTTACCAGGATTCTCTGCATATGTCATTACTGGGATTATATAGGTCAGCCAATTTAGCACCTTCCAGCTACTATTCCTATTCCCTCTTTTCGGCTGTTTATGCATTCTGGTCCTAACATTTCTTCTAAGACCTTCATTTCCCAGCGGTCCTATGTAGCTGTCTGAGTATTAAAAGAAGTGGGAAGTGTTGTATGTTGAAAGGGAGCGATATTGGAAGCTGTAAGGGTTGGAGCTAGAAATAAAATTAAGTGGAAAGTAGAGCAGGTCAGGGCTTTTTTAATCTATCTGTTGATTAGTAATCTCTTACAACCTGATTTAACAGGCAGGTGAATCGTTACTGCAGAGTCTTGAACGAAACATCAAAGGCTACACTGAGAGAATTACACACTCTTACATCATTATTTTGATTATTTTCAATTCATGTAGGCAAACTTTGAATCCTTATGGCAATGAAGGTTGGAATTCTTTCTTGCATATTCTTTGCACTGTTTTATAGCACATTTTCTGAGGGCTTTGGTTCAAAGATTTCTTGTTTTTCCATTGAGATTAGGAGACTTGGGAGTTTAGATTTCAGCATTACTGAATCATAATATCTCTCAGAACTTCTCAGAATTAAGGAATTATTTTCTTTATCTTTAATCTTTACATAAAGCCATTTTAAACTCCTTTTTTTTTTTTTTTCTTTAAACCTTCTATACATCAGAGTATATCAGTCCTTTGTTATTTGGTGATTTATGTGATGCAAAATTTTGGCTGTGTGGCTTTTTTTTTTTCTTTTTAAGAGAACAGTGATAACTTTTATAGTTAGAAAGACTAGCTCTGTATAGTATAAATAACTAACTAAAGCAAAACCATATAAACAGTTCTCTGTAATGGCAGGAGTTTCAAATAGCTCTTTATCATGGTTAATGAAGATCTGGAATCTCTTAATGGCTGTCAGTAAAAATAAATAATTTATACCAAGTATCCTAGTGCTTTTTAAAAGCTGTATTGAGTCAGTGAGAGGGTGAAAGCTATTTAAGGGATTTTTCTTTTCATCTATCCTTTTGTTGCGTGCTGCTTGGTTGTGTGCAGATTTATCTGCTATGCTATTATTTCTCTTCTATCTCGCTTCAAGCTGCTCTTACTGTTATCTTGACTTTTCCTTAATAGATCTAATTCATATTGCACAAGATTGACAGGGCCTTTTGCTGGAGCCACAGCCAGACTTTGCCTCCTTCTTGGCAAGCCAAATTTACTTGTTCTTATATTCTTTGGCTGTCATTGCATTTCAGGAAATGTAGCCCTGTAAAGTGGCATTTGCTTTCTTCTCTAAATTACTCTATGCTTTCTGGACTATATGTTAAGCTCTCCTTGAGTGGAAGCTGGAACAGAATGGAATAAAATGTACCAAAGTAGAACTATTTTTAAAATACAGCTACTTATTACAGAGGGGGGGGGGAAAAGGGTGCCTACTATTTAAAAATAAGGAGCTTATTAAAAATAATAGCAGTGAATTTCACTGCTTTTGTTGGTTGCATTCTCCAAGACTTGAGAGTTGGGAAATACCTGGGGCAAAAAGAAGGAACTTCACCAGATATCACCTTGTTTCTACTTAGCTTTTCAGGCTTGGAAGAGTCTCTAAAATAAGCACTTCTTGTAAAACACAAGTTTGGCATTGCAGCATATCCTGGTTCTAGATTTATAGCTGATTTAGTGATTTTTTTTTTTTTTTTTGGTGGGTGTTTTTTTAAGTTT
>VWZI01015711.1:31392-179116 GCA_013396835.1 Psilopogon haemacephalus | reverse complement strand
TGTGTGTTTTTCTAAGTTGTATTTTCAATTGCTTGGGGTTTTGTTTATTTGTTTCTTGTTCAACTAGTCTCTGCATTTTATTTCCTGTTGAGTTTAAAAGATCAATTGATTGTCCTGTTAGGTTTCAGCACACATAAACACCTTTACTTGAATTTGAACTTACAAGCTTGCTTAAGTTTGAAATAATGCAGCTATGTTTTCTGATACTCACTCTGACTGGTAAGTAATTGAAACTCTCAGAAGAAATTGAATCAAACTTGTTCATATTTGTGTACCACAGGAACAGTACTTATTATTGAAAAAGGTTTTATTAAGCCACTTTTAACTTTGAAATTTAGTTGATAAATTGTCAGAGAAGCCTTTCAGCAAAAGTGAGGCAAGGCACTGTATTTAGCTTTGGATCTGTCTTTCATTCTCCAACAGTTAATTGGACTTGCAACCGTCTGGGCAGCCCACATTGCATGCTGTAGCTTAAAGAGAACACAGCCTGTTTAAGAAGAATGCTTCTTATGGCATCACCTATACCACTGATGTGATGCCTTCGTGACCTTTTGTGTTTTAACTACTCTTCCCAAAGAATGGAAGGCAACTTGAGGACTGAATGGGGGGCTGGCAGTCTTGGAGCAGCCTTCCAACCTGCATTGGAAGTGAAAGTCTTATATAAAAGCATTTCAGTTATAGACTATATTTTATAAAGTGCCCAAAGAGCTCTGTTTTTAGACAAGAAAAGCAGTGATATTACATGTCTTGTATTTTTGAAAATATTCAGTGTATGTTCCAGATTGGAGCTGTATTATGAATTGGAAGGAAGGGTGATGGTACAGTCTGGGTGCCAAAGAGTTTGCAAAGTAATTGGGAAGTGCTATGGGAGAGTTATGCATGGAGATGATCGATCTTGTGATCTGTGCTGTTCTTTCTAGTTTCTTGAATCAAGCCACTCTGCATTGTGCATAGTTTTCCTGCCTCTGAGGTTTGGTGTATTTTTTGTAAATGACTGTACTGTCTTATTTGTAGTCAGTGGTAGCTAGTTGTGATGTAGATTTGTTTCCAAACTGAGTTCTTGGAAATGCTTTGAAGAAAGAAAGAATTTGAAAGACTTAGAAAAACTCTTGGCAGTCTATGGGCTATGAACAGCAGCTTCATAGTTTCCTCTGTAGCATTCTTTCAGTAACTAGAATCTGAAAATCTCTATTTCTCTTACAGTTGTTTTGCCCAGTTTCCCATCTGGGCTTCTTTATTAAGTTTCTATTATATATTTTGCAGTCAGTTTTGTGTAACTCTCTTGTTCTGGATTCTCTCTGTGTGGGCATGTTAACTTCTTCAGGATGAAAAAGTAGTTGCTTAGTATTAACTAACCAGTTCAAGAGGGACAGGGATCTGCTCAAGAGAGTCCAGTGGAGGGCTAGGGGATTATGGGACTAGAGGCAATGCCTTAGAAGGAGAGGCTGAGTGACCTGGGGCTTTTTAGTCTGGAGAAGAGAAGACTGAGAGGGGATTTAATAAATGTTTATAAATATCTGAGGGATGGGTGTTAGGGGGAACAGGCTCCCTGTGATAAGACAAGAAGCTGCAGCACAGGAGGTTCCACCTCAACACAAGGGAGAACTACTTTACTGTAAGGGTCACAGAGCACTGGAACACGCTCCACAGAAACATTGTGGATTCTCCTTTTCTGGAGACTTTCAAGGCCCATCTGGATACGTTCCTCTGTGAGCCAAGCTAGATTGTATGGTCCTGCTCTGGCACAGAGGTGGGACTCCATGATCCCTTTGAGTCCCTTCCAATCCCTGACTGTTGTGTGAACTAGCTGGCTCTTAAACCAGTAATCCAAAAGTATGGGCACTTTTCTCTTACTCTGTGACTTTACTTGGATTTTGGAAGCTTCTTGAACCAAAACTGTCTGTCTCTCTCCAGACCCGATTCTTTTTTTGCCTTGCAACCTCCACTACTGAGAACCAAATCATAACATGGGTCCAAGTTGCTTTTGTAGATGAGCTGCCTGAATGGTCCTGAGATGGCAGAACTTTTCATCAAGTTGGTGGCATTTGTTAGTTAAACAACAGGCAGTCATTTTGCTGAATGATGAGAAGTGTTCCTTCAATATCAGAAACACCATGGTTGGGGCATGTCTTGTGATTAGAAAGCTGTAAATGAAGCCTGCTTTAGTTTCTATACTCTTCACATCGAGTTGTGGAACAAAGTCAGAAGTGAAAGCAGTGGTCAACACACACCTTGAGTACTGTGTCCAGTTCTGGTCCACTCAGTTCAAGAGATATGTTGAGGTACTGGAAGGTGTCCAGGTAAGGGCGATGAAGCTGGTGAGGGGATTGGAGCACAAGCCCTGTGAGAAGAGGCTGAAGGAGCTGGGGTTTAGCTTAGAGAGGAGGAGGCTCGTGGGAGACCTCATTGCTGTCTGCAACTACCTGAAGGGAAGTTGTAGCCAAGCGGGGGTTGGTCTCTTCTCCCAGGCAACCAGCAACAGAACGAGGGGACACAGTCTCAAGTTGTGCGGAGGGAGGTATAGGCTGGGTGTTAGGAGGAAGTTCTTCACAGAGAGAGTGATTTGCCATTGGAATGGGCTGCCCAAGGAGGTGGTGGAGTTGCCATCCCTGGAGTAGTTCAAGAAAAGACTGGATGGGGCAGTTGATGTCATGCTCTAGTTGGTTAGATAGGGCCGGGTGATAGGTTGGACTGGATGATCTTGGAGGTCTCTTTCAGCGTGGCTGATTCTATGAGAAACATCTGACTCGTTACTGACTGTTTAGAGTAGTATTGCCTTTGTGCATAGCATAGTTCAGGATATGACTGAGCCATGTTACTTGTCAAAAAGCTGAACTTGAATGGAGTGACATCTCTGCCATCTGCTACTTAGTGAACTTAATTGAAAGTACTTCAAAACTTTGTATGCCAATTATGAGAACAATAGTAACTCCTCTCATGTAATAGTGAACCCCAAAACCAGCTTTTGGCCTGTATGATTTTATACTAACAGTGTGCTGTGTTCATTGCAACAAGCTTGTGAGAGGTTGTAATACATCTCACGTTAAAGCTAGAATGATTCTGTTGCATTGCAACTCGAGCTGTACATTTGCTGTAGGTAGCATAGGTTTGGCTGTGAATATGCAAAACCATAAATGTTCTGGTGGAGTTTGTAGCTTTAAGACATTAGACAAATATCATACTGTTAGTTTACTTTCGAAGAGTGTGAAGATCACAAAAATTTTTTACACAGCAAGAGAAGTGAGGCATTGAAATGGGCTGCCCAGGGCAGTGGTTGAGTCACCAACCCTGGACGTTTTTATAGGTGTTTGGATGTGGTTCTTGGGAATATGATTTAGGGTGAACCTTCTAGGGTAGGCTTATTGGTTGGATGTGGTGATCCTGAGGGACTTTTTCTATCTCGAATGTTTCTTGGGTCCTGAAATTTTGTAACTGTTGTATGGATGCTGATGTAACACTTTATGTTAGTGACATGACCAGTCATGTAGCAGCACCCATCCTAAAAAGAAAGTCAGTCTGTTCTGTTTGTTAAAGGAGATTGCAGTCTTAGTGGAGAGTCATCTGGTGGTCTGCCTACATGACATGCTTGTTTCTGAGGATGTACCTCTGCCTTGTACCTCTGAAAGGTCTGTTTCTCAATTGGTTTGATTATAACTGTGTTTTTACTTACGATACAGTAACTCAAGTTACCATGTCTTCAAAGTTTGGACTGCATCTTACAAAATAAATGTTACTTGGATAACCTTATACCCAGGTCATCTGCTACTTTAATGCTTGTCAATATGTGTAGGTTGTTGTGGGGATTTTTGGGTTTTGTTTGTTTGGGTGGGTTTGTTGGGGTTTGTTTTTTTTTTTTTTTCAATGCATAGAAATTATGGTAGTCTGAGTTTTTAAAAAAATAAACAAAAAAACCCAAACAAAATGAACAAGGTGAAGCATGGCCTGGCGATTACTTGTGTAAACTGAGATCAGTAGAATTGTTTATTTTTGTATTAACTCACAGAATGTTCTAGAGGAATTTAATATGTGAAGGTTACTGGTGTCACACCGTTAACAATACTGCTGAGATTTAATCACCTGGTTGCAAAACTAAAAGCAAAACAATATCCCTCACCCCCCCTCAAGCCCCATCATAAAACCAAACAACCAAAATTAAAAAAAAAACCAAACAAAAAAACCCAATCCAAAACCCCACAACAAAACCAAGATATTTAGCCAGTTATGGTGGGATTGATGAATGCTGCTCTTTAAATTGCATGCTTTCCTGGTTTTCTGTTGTAGGAAAAGTTCGGTGGCAAGACTTTGATCAAGATGCTTATGTTGGTGCTACCATGGTGCGATCTGGTCAGGATCCATATGCCCGCAATAAATTCAATCAGGTAGAAAGTGATAAACTGCGCATGGACCGAAGCATTCCTGATACTAGACATGATCAGTAAGTGCCAAACTGAGCCATGCTTGATTTAGACAAACTTTTAAAAATACATTTAAGCAGCCAGAAGTGTTTCCAGCTTTCCAATTGATAGGAACGCTAAACTGTGATGCGATCCTTGAACAATGGGTTAAAGAACACGTCTTATTCAGGATTTTCTGTTTCCATGACTTCCATCAGTGGGTTCTATATTAAAACTGGTGCTGCCTTTCAGTCTCTTTGTTCCTGTTTATCTGATTTTTTTTCTTGATTTCTGCATTTTTAATGTTTACTGTGAAAATGATCAAATAGTGGAGCAGGTTGCCCAGAGAGAGAGTATATGAAGTCGACAGGCTTAGAGTTACTCAGATCCTGCTGCACAGTCTGCTGTAGTTTGCCCTGCTTTGAGCAGGTAGTTCAATGAAGAAATTTCCAGGGGCTTCTTTGGATCTCGGTTGCTGTTTGAATTTTGTTTTTTTAAGTGTGTGGTGATTGCCAGTTCCAGACCTGAAGAAATCCAATGCACACCCCAGTGAACATAGGACAGAATTATATTTCAGATGCTTAAATAGGAAATAGTACCCTTCAGAGACAGGAAAAGAAATATTATTTGCTTGTGGGTAAAGAAGACTTTCATATAAAGAAGGGCTTAAGTGATTCAGACTAATCTAGTTTTAAGCAGAGTTGATTAATATTAAAACAACAGTTGCTTATTAGGACTTTCTAACTTAAATATAAATAACAAAATCAGCTTGAGCTTGGTTTTAAAAACTAGGCAGGCATATTCTCAAAGCATTAAATTACTCAGCTGTGTATAGGTAACTTGCCTAACTAATTGTGCCGTTAGGGTGAAAGTGCATTCACAGCTTTGTAGGTAGAAGCTGGAGGAAACTCCAGAGGGGAAGATAAAAGGACAGTGCCTGGTTTTGTGGGTTTATTGTTGTTTTGTTTTTTTTCTCCATAAAGCCTGTTTTTTCCCCCTAAGCAGAAATGGTGTAGTGAGAGAGATTTCTATGAAACTCACAGATTTACTGTGTTATTTTGAAGTCAGTTGTGTAATACCATTTTTTTAGGTTCCTTTTAAGCAGATGATTTTCAAATAAAGCAAGTCTTGTATAATTTGCTGTTAATTGAATGTTAAAGTAGGAAGAATCTAGTGCTTCGCTTGTTGCCATGAAAACAGTGAAAACCATGTTGCCTATGGCATGCTGAGGAGTATAAAATGACTTTTGGATTCTCTTCATTGCATGCACTCTTTGAAAAGAAATGCAGTCCCAATTTGTAGATCAGATATTATTTTCTGATGAGAACTAAGCACAGCTACCAATTTCTAGAAGCTTCTGTGATGCAGATAGTCTTAATTTTTATTTTTTCTGGATATTTAATAACCTCTTAGGGTTACAACAACTGCTGTCCGTTGAGAACTTAAATAAGAGAAATGACAGGAGACATATTGCAGTGCCTATATTGGTTTTAACTGTCAGTTTTGTGATTATATGCTGACCTGCCTGATTTTTTTTTTTTTCCATTGTATGGAGCTGGAGAAGAACCCTGCAATGGAGAAAGAGGGAGAGATGTTTCTGGAGAAAAGCTGTATCTGTGCTGTGATTAATCTCCTCCATGGCAAGTTCTAAGTAATAAAGGGCCTATCAGTCCACAAATAGTCATCTTTTTTTTTTAAAAAAAGAAACAAAACTAAACCCGAAACAACCTGAAAAACCCAACAATCCCAAACTGAAATAATCATTCCAGCAAATTCTGCTCCTTGCCTTCTCTGCTGTGTTGCAACTTTCCTTCCGTTCTGGCAAGGCCATTCACTGCAGAAGCTGAAAAAGTTACATGAAATATTTGCCTGGGATTTACCTTACAGTAAGTGTAAGGTAAAAACACACTTGAAAGTGTGTTGGTTTTTTTTTTTTTTTTCAGTAACATTGGAAGGTGGATTAAGATTTAAGATGTCTTATGAAGCTACTACAATTTTCAAGAAAACTGGATGAGGAAATAATTATTTCTGCTTAGGCACCTTTTTATTAATTGTAATGATGTGTTTAAGGGGCCGTTTGGCTTTAATTGCTGAAATTTTCTAGGCTTTGCAGAAGCACACCATCAAGATTTTACATTAGATATGTAAATGTGTGCATAATTATGCATCTCTTTTTGTACTACATTATTTAGTCTTTTCTGCTTTGGACAAACTTTTGCTAGTTAAAAACCAAGTCTTATACTTACATTCTGTTGAAAGCTTCCCAGCAATACTAGAATACACTTTGATTACCTTGTTTATGGCTGCATGCCTTTATTTTAAGCAAAAGGGAGAAGCAAGAAATAGGAGGATACAGTGTAAGAAAGCAAACAGAGAAGAGTGGATCAGAGCAGGAATGCAGATTCTCATTCCAGCTGATGCTCACAACTGCTACTTCCAACAGCTTTGGGTTTCCTTCTGTTGGAGTCTGTTTATGATGTACAACTGAGAGCTATTCCTGTCATGGTAGATTTTGGAGATACAGAAAGTGAGTGTCACAGTTGTAGTAGGAAGCTTCCAGAGTTGTCCTCCTGTGGGTGGGATGGAGGGTGAAATACTCAGTGGTTTTACTTACTTTGGACTGGATGCTTCTGACCGTATCTCTCACCTGATGTGTTGTCATGATTGTTGAGAATTTCTGGTAAGTACTTTAGCTGAACTAAATCATGTTTAGTTTCATGATACATATCTCATTCAGCATGAGGTCAGGAGATAGTTGCTGAAGTTTTATTTCCAGCAAAGAAGAAACAAACTTTTCTGTTGCTTTCATACCCAGATATCTGTTGAGGTGAATGTTCTCCTTGAGTGCTGAAAGTAGGTATTTCTGTCAAAAATCAGTTTTAATAAATCACAAAGGTTTCAGAACATTTGTTAGTGATCTGAACTAGTCTGGTGACTGAAATTTCTGAGGGAAAGAATGTACTTGTCATGTTGCAACTGACTTTAATGTGCTAAGCAGTGAAAGCCTAGATTGAGGTTTTCAACTCTGTTCTATCCAAGTGTATCTTCTCATTCTACTTGTAAAATTAATTGCTGTCAATTGGGGAAAGAAAGTGTAATCTCTGTGCAAAAAGTGACTTTAAAAATGTTCTAATGGAAGTTCTTAATTTGATAACTGCAGGCACATTGGTAGGCTTATTCTCTGTGGGCAGTTTAAAGTTAGCAGAAAAAATAATGCCTCTTTTGACACCTGGCTTTGGTTTGTTATTACAAATGTCTTGTAATTGTCCAAATGAATTGCCAGAAGCTCATAACAGAAGGTCTTACTCTTTTCAGGAGCACATACTGGTTTGTGATTTATTGCTTTAGTGCCAGATGTTAGTGATAAAACCATCTTGTACCCTGATCATTTGAGAAACAAAGCTAGACATGGCCATGCTAATCTGACCCATCAATTGTAGGATTGGTGTGAATTTCTTCAGTGCATGCTGGGGTCACCACAACACAACATACTATGTCTCGGCAAGCATTAATACGTGTGATGTTGTGAATATGTTGTATTTAAAATGCTGCAGGTCCTTGGGATTTTGTAGAGGGGGCAAGAAACACATTGCTATTTACTCTCAGATTCCAAGAAGCTGAAGGTTCTGTGGTTTATGATGCATGTCACAGATATTTATCCACAACCATAAAAGCTTTTTATACAAGGTGGAGGCCTAATTTTAGAAGTTCAGGTGGCAATGTAACTTGCCTCTCTTTTCTTAAAAGCTAGTTTGGTTAATGCTGCACAGAGTACAAAATTACTTCCTGAGTTTGCAACAGGTGTATACTAGCTGAATTTATCAGCCCTGAAGGCAGCTAGGCCTGTTAAACCAGTGTTAAGGACAGAATATGTGAGTAAATACATCACTCATCAGCAGAAACTACACATAGTGTTTTCTAGTTCTGCAAGTGAATAATACAAGGATAGTAGTGTGACTTTTACATTCATCCTTGAATTTGAACAATTTAACTTTCTGTAGTCCTGCAGGAAGCATGTTGGGATTTGCTTATTTTTGTTTATTATGTTAATTTCAAGCTACTAGAGGCAATGAAAAATCAAATGGCATAGATGAAATACTTCTCTACCAGTATGGGTTGGATAAGATTCTATATTTAGTTGGCTCAAGGTTGCTACACCTCACTTTGCTTTTCAAATTACAAATATTACAATTCTTACAAACTTTTTTTATGTTCTAAATGAGAAATTGTGAGAAATATCAGGATGCTACAGTAGCTTTAAAAACAAAGGGAGAAGTGGATACATGGCATTCTAAAGAAGAGGTCTGCATCAGCCTTTGAACACATGGATTTTCACTGAAAATAGGCTAGTTTACTTTTGAATACTTCTAAAGTAAAATAAGCACTCTGGTTTCATACTCTGTGGCATGAAAGGTATTTATGACACACTGCTATGATGATGCAGGAGCATTTCACAACCTGCCTGTATCTGACTTCTTAGCCTGTTGCGTTTTAAGACAACTACCAAAAGTGGCAGGAGCTGAGTATAATTTCACCTATAAAGAATCTTTCTAGGTGGATGTAGAGTACACATGAGTTTAACAGATAAGTACTTCGTGATGAAACCTGTCTGCTACTTCTGCAATGTAAATAACCATGTTTAAATGAGAGTATTGTGTCTTTCAGGTGTCAGCGGAAACAATGGCGGATAGATTTGCCAGCCACTAGTGTGGTGATCACCTTTCATAATGAAGCAAGATCTGCTTTGCTTCGAACAGTTATCAGGTATACCTGAGACCTTGATTTCCCTCCCCACATGCCCTGCAGGCCAGTCACTTGAGTCAGGTAATATGTTATGATAAGGAAGGAAAGTAACAATCCATTATGCTTTTCTGAACCATTTGTAGAGGGAAAGATGAGACTTAACTTAATTTGTGCCTCCAGTTCTTATGTTCTGAAATTGTGGCATTGAATGAGCTGTCAGTGTGCACTTGCAGCTCAGAAAGCCAACCAGATCCTGGGCTGCATCAGAAGGGTGGCCAGCAGGTGGAGGGAGGTGATTCTCCCCCTGTGCTTTGCTCTGGTGAGATCCCACCTGGAGTACTGCATCCAGTTTTGGAGCCCCTATTACAAGAGAGATGTGGACATGCTGGAGTGTGTCCAGAGAAGGGCCACAAGGATGATCAGGGGGCTGGAGCACCTCTGCTATGAGGAGGGACTGAAAGAATTGGGGCTGTTCAGTCTGGAGAAGAGGAGGCTCCGAGGTGACCTTCTTGTGGCCTTCCATTAACCTTAGGGAGCCTACAGAAAAACTGAGGAGGGACTTTTTAGGCTATCAGGTAGTGACAGGACTAAGGGGAATGGAGGAAAGCTGGAGGTGGGGAAATTCAGACTGGACAGGAGGAGGAAGTTCACCACTCTCACCATGAGAGTGGTGAGGCCCTGGAACAGGTTGCCCAGGGAGGTGGTTGGAGCCACATCCTTGGAAGTGTTTAAGGCAAGGCTGAATGAGGCTCTGTCCAGCCCGATTTAGGGCAGGGTGTCCCTCACCCATGGCAGGGGGCTTGGAGCTGGATGATCCTTGTGGTCCCTTCCAACTCTGATTCTATGATTGTGAGATTCTGAAACAACTCTCCGTAACTACAAATGTATGAAAGTGTGGAACAGATTACTAGAAAATGTTTGAAGTTTGGCTATATTGCTAATTTCAAGAAAGACTCAGAAAAGGTGGATTCACATGGGATATGTGACTTAAAGCTATTTGCAAACCTTCCCTTTTACGAGTTATCTAATACCCAGTCATTTCCAGAGGCTGGAATTTTAGGAGGGAACAATCATACATGTGGCCCTTTCCACAAATGCTTTCTATAAGAATAAGTTGAATAAGCTTCTGTAAGAGTAAATTGAAGATAGGATCCCTAGCAAAGTTTTGTTGTGGATTAACAAAGTAAATGCTTTTATGACATTGTTATGGAAAACTAAGATTGCTTAGTATGAATGCACTTTTTTTGTTTCAGTGTCCTTAAAAAAAGCCCATCACATCTTATTAAGGAAATTATACTGGTGGATGACTACAGTAACGATCGTAAGTAATTTTACAGGGTTTTAGCTTAGTTTGTTCTGATAAGACTTACTGTGGATGTCAGTAGGTGACTTGATTAAGAATAGGTCACATGAACAAGAGCTTGCAGCGACTAATCCAAAACGAGTTTTTAATCATTTTATATCTGCCGTTGTGGAAATGGGAAGAGTTTTGCTAAATGCTTCAGGTAGACTTTATTACTTCCTGCTACCTGAAGGAGCAGAGTGTATAACTGAAAACAGCCTTTACATGGTGTGCTAGCTGATGTAAAAATAAACCCTATGGTACTTGCACAAAAGAGTTATAGCAAAGCCTCAGATGAATGCTAGTCTCCACCAGTCTCTTGAAAAAAATCCTACTGATTCTAAAGTTAGTGATTTAGAAGCACTAGGGTAACTGTATGATACAGTACAAACTTGAACAATTGAAATGGACTTCTGAGTAACGTTTCTAAAAGGAGATTAAGGTCTATATTTGCATTGTTATTTTATAGCTAATTTAGGATAGGTTTAAGCCTTAATGTTGGTTTAAAAGTGAAATTTCTTATATGCAAAGTAAACAGTTTTAAAATCTTTAATACAATGCAGTAGATGTCTAAGTAAATAGAATATAGTTAAAAATGTTTCAAAAGTGCAAAATTAAGTTGGCTTTAAATAATTTAATGAGGGTAGTAATTTCTTAATCTGTCAACTCTTTATTTCTTCTGAGACAAGTAGGTTGGGTTTTTGTAAGCAAAACTGTTATCTAATTGTGATCGTAAATGTTTTCACTACAAAGTTTTTGTTCTTCTTTGAAGATAGCCTTTCTTTTGATATGTAGTTGGATATCAAACTTTCTCAATACTGGATTGGATTTTATTTTTAATTTTTCGTGTTTTCTTAAAGCTGAGGATGGTGCTCTCTTGGGAAAAATTGAAAAAGTGCGGGTTCTTCGAAATGATCACCGAGAAGGTAGGCTTAATCTGAGGAGGGAAAATACAACTTGTTCTACACTTTTCTATCTGTTAATCTTCATCAAGGAACATTTTGCTATGCATTCTGTATCAGAAGAAGGATTTTTCACTTTATAAATCAGCTTACTAATGAGGTGACTAAAAGCAAATGCATTTGTGCAATCAAAACACTAACTCTGATTATCTTCATATTGTTGTGTGTCCAGTTGCTCACTGTTAGCTTTCACTAATTTGAGAAATTGCTACTGACTGTCAACCTCTCCTTTCTCTTAATTCACTGAGTCTTTAGTTTAAGATGCTCCCATGGTATGCGAGGTCTCATTGTAAACTGTATGAGTGTTTGCAAAGATACAGCTCAAAAATGGCCCTCTTTCTTGCTGGCTGCCTTCCTTAGAGATTACTTTAAGGATCCAGTTAATAGACAACCTGGCGAACAGTTTGTTGGGCAGGCTTGAGGGTTTTAGCAGCCAGGAGGTCTGGAAGTATGTATGCCAGTTTTGCTGAAGCAAGCATACTGTGTAACAGACTTGTGTAACGTTTTTCTTTCCCTCTTTGCTGCTTTGTAAATTCGGTGTCCTATCACTGAGCCCTTCAGTCAGCAGCTTCCTGGCTACAAAGCTTGGAATTTTAGATACAGGCAACTGTTACTCTATAGTTGTTTGAAATAATAACTGGGGCTTGATGGTTGAAATAGCAGATTGAGTTAGCAGATATGTGCTTGTTTATTTTTATAGGCACTGTATCTTCTAGGCTGACAGGCTGCCCTGGGGAGGAGTTAGAATCATTCGATTGCCAGAAACTGGAAATGACATGCACAAAACCTGTGTTATCCTAAAATTATTTATTGCAAATTAATGGTGTCTTAGTGTTTAAATATTTTGTTTGGGATGTACTTGCAAACAAAAGCTTTTAGGAAAGCAGGCCTCTTATAATTTATTGTGGTTGCAGGGTTCTGAATAAATCAATACCATTTCTCTAATCAGTACAGACAACAGTGTTGTGAGTATGATTGAGAAGTTCTCTTTATATCACTTGAATCACTTGCTAGTTTAAGTCCTAGTTTAAGACACTTTGCAGAATGAGTGAATTACACTTTACCCGGTAAAGGCAGTAAGACAGTCTATTGAGGTAAGTTCCTAATTTGAGAAAGCTTAAATGAATTTCATAAACTTAGCAAAGCTTATTTGAGGCTCAATTTGACAGCAAGGTCACTACATTACTTGCTATAAAGTAAAATTGATTAACACAAGTAGATGAAAATTTGTACAAATACATATACAATAAAAAGCGATTTGGAGTTGAGCTGGAGTGATTATCAGAGGTTTAAGAGAAAGCCAAAGGTGGCCCTCCCATTGAATTACCCTCCTGCTCTCTAAACTCTTGCTTGAAGAGGAGACTACGTGCAGCTAGGTGGGAATCTTAGACCTGGTCAATGGTTTATGATTAAGGATAGAAGGAAAGCAATAAGTAATGCCCACTTGTGCAGTCATAAGACATAAGATTCAGAATAGACCACCTTACTTTCTGAACTTCTTTGGAGAATAAGGTCAGATCTGCACTTAGTCCCAGACCTAGTCAGTGGTCTGACTAAAAGAATTTGGGTATTAGGACTCAAGTGTGGCGTTTTAATGTAACACTGCTTCCTGTGAACTTGATGTAACAGCACCTTAAAGGAATAGCAGTGATTTAAAGGGAGAGCAGTCATTTGAAGATATTATGGTAACTTAAAATATAATAATCAGTAAAATTAGTTGATTATAGTAAATTCAGTTCCTGTAAGAGTTAACAAAACTCACTAAACAGAACAAATTACACACAAACACATACATACAGAGCTATGTGCAGGTACAGAAGTTAACTTACAATTAAGATGCTGTCTTGTAACAATAAATTTGGGCACCCTGGGATCCCTAGGATGGTTCACAAAAACCACTTGATCATGAATACTCAGGTCTCCCTTCTTTGGCTTATTGCAAGCAAATAGTTTTCCTGTTGATGTTTTCAGAGATTCCCTTCATCAGCTTGTCACAACAGGGTATTTTTTCCTTCATTGACCAGCAGATGGTCAGAGTTAAACATGAGGGGTGTCCCGGGTTGTAGAGATACTGAGACTTGGCCCACTGATATCCCAGAGATGGGCCTTGCTTCAGAACCAGTATTTATAGGGCCATAAGATGATGCATGTACAAATGAACGGAGTTTTCATTCATACTTGGAAATATAGTTCAGTATATCTGACAATGAAATATGATCATTAACTATGTCAGAAAAGGTATTTGCAGATTGAAGACACAGTGCTGCCTTTTGTGAGAGCACAATTAAATTTTTACCTCTGGCATCTATTGCACTGTTTATTAAGATTTGCCTAGGCATGCATATTTGCAACCAGGCTATAATAAAAAAAAAAAAAAAGTATTTGGAGGTTTATTTGATTACTAGCTTGTTACACTTGAGTTTGATACTAATGTTGCTTTTAATTTTCAAGTGTAGACTGATGTTGATACTTTAGACATATAAATTTAAAATTTAAGGGAATCAGCAAAGTCAACTGGTGTGTAAGACATTAGGAATAACAGATTAGAATGAATGACAGAGAAATGTACTGTGTTTTAAAATAAAAATTAAAGGGATAGTGCGTGTGGAGGGGGTGACATTGACTGTTTCAGAAATATGTGATAGTAGCTTTTGATCTCATCTGTAGGAACTGAGTTTGCTATGGGAACAGACATGTTTTAGAAAGCATAGTTGTCTCTGAATAAATGTTGAGGGGAACCTTGTCAGCTCTGTTGTCATTGTAGAAGACCCAATGACCCAAGCAGTTACCTCAGGTTTAGGGGGGAAAAATGGAAATTGGAAACACCATTGTGTGTTTTCTATAAGGGTAGAGCGAAACAGTAGGTTCTGCAAGAATGTAAGTCATAAATAACAAGAATATAATAAGTGAGGAATTGTAAAAAGTTAAACCAAACTCCAAACACAGTGATGTTTGTTTTACATGGCAAAACTGAATAGCACAGGTTGAAAGATTAGATTTATGGAGACAGCATTAAAAAAAAAAAAGTGTAGTTAGCTGCCAAGACACAGCACATAAATGCAGAAAGTAGTGTTGGAGAGCATCAACACAGCATGTGTCTGCAACAGTGAAGAACTCACAGTTGTGGTAGGACGTACAAGGATCTTGATGACTGTTTATTGGTGAATGTTGTACAGACGAGACAAACTTTTCCTCTTAAGCATCTTGTGTTGTCTTTAGCAGAGATCTATTTTGCAGGTTTATCTTGTAAAAGGAATGAAAAGAAATGAGGTTAGCTTTTTTTCACGGTATTCCAGTTAAGGGTAAAACAAACCTAAGACAAACCACCAAAACCAGAACAGATGTGGTGGGAAACAATATAGAAAGAAAAAGAGGGGAGGAAAGAAAAAAAAGACTTGACTTTGCTCTTGAGTGACAAAGATCAGTTAATTTTGAATAGTAATAAAGAAAAGTAGAGAGCATGCTTGCAAGGGAATTAAAGGAAGCTTCCTACTTTCTGTATTTGAATAAATCATGAGATCTTCTGGGGTATGTTTGTAAATGTAGTAAGTGACTTAAAAAGTGGAGAGGTCATCCTGTGAACAAGTGTTAGAAGGAAATAAGGAAAGGAACTAGTGAAATTACTGAGGCAATTTGTGTAATTGAGGAGAAAATAAGAACCATTTGGTTTACCGGAAGCTTTCTTTCTAAAGAAGTCTTAGAAGCTAAGGCTTTTAAAACAAATTTTAAAACCCCAAACAAGAACAGAACAACCAGCCAAAACAATGCAAAAAAACCCCCAACCAATACCAAAAGCCCAAACAAATGAAAAAACCACCAAACCACAAAATAAGAGAACTGTAAGAAACACAGGGGAAAGACAAGGAAAGGAGGTTGTGGGAAGACTCTTGTGAAGTGAGTTGATGAAGCATGATCACTTCTGGAAGAAATTTATAGAATTATGGGCAGACTATGGTGAGAAATAGGATGGGAGTGCAGCAAAAAGGTGACAAGGGTAAGTTAATGATGGTACAGTTCTATCGTAGAACTGTAGGAAAGGTATTTCTTTTCAAGGCTTATCTTGAGCAATGTTTACCAGTATGATCATAATTTACTATAATGCAGACCTAGCTGTTCATGGGTATCACTTTAATACAAAGGTTCTTTAATTCTTCTGCCTAAATCAGATTGAAACTTGTAGACTGGGGTGCAGTAGGTTAGAAGCACTAAGTTGTTAAGTAGCATCTCATTTTGATAATGGAACTTGTGTGTTTGTCCTGTCTGACAGTAATTTAATTAATGGCTAACTCAGAATGTTGTAGTTTGTTGCTACTGTTGATTGTTTTCCTCAGAGTTTAAAACTTTGCATCTTTACTTTTCAGGCTTGATGCGTTCCCGTGTCAGAGGCGCAGATGCAGCACAAGCCAAAGTGCTGACCTTCCTGGACAGTCACTGTGAATGTAATGAACACTGGCTGGAACCACTTTTGGAAAGAGTAGCTGAGGTTAGTAAAGAGTTCTTTTAAAGTAATTTCCCGAGTGAGTAGCTTTTAAATTTTAAAGTCATCTATTTTATACTACATTAATTTTATGCATTTTTCTAAGGAAGCTTTTTCTCTGAAGTGAGGTGATGGAGGTGATTGGAGTGTTCTGTGATTAAACCCCACTTTTTGTTCATTTAATCTGTGAACACAGGAACATGAAATGTGAATGTTTGTTATTATCTTTACATGAATTGAAATATAAGCTTCTTTCATTCTTTAGGGACCTTCTCAGTAAGTAGTGAAAATCTTTAGAGCAAAGTATGATTCTCCTCAACCAATATCGTCTCAATGTAATTTAGCTTATGTGAGTGTTTATGCCTCATTAATGTTCAGTGGGATAATAGGAGAGATTGAGGTGTGAAACCAATATTCTCGTGGAAATTAGTAGGGACTGTGAATTCTCAGCTTCTATGAAAATGGTGCTTTGTCTGAGAGGATTGAGAGTGAAAGTATATTATGTTCTCCTGTGGTTGGTTATACTTATGAACTTGCTCAGGAGGAACTTACTCTGAGCAAAATGCTGATCAGATGTGATCCCAAAAAGCACTGGGGAACACTCAAGGCAGCAGGGCTTTTTGTCTTTCTTAATTATGTTCCCTTTCTGGTAAGCTCTCCTTTCAGTAAAGGCGTTCTTTTGAGATGCTGCTGGTCAAAATGATTTTTCTAAGGCACCCTGTCATGTTAACACCCATTTGTTTGCTTATTTTCCCTATACTTCCCTTTGCATTTCACCCCAAAAGGGAAGAAGAAGAAAAAAAGATGTAAATCCCACATACTTGATAGCTTCTCCATTGGCATATTAATTGATGACTGTTTTTTCCTTATTCTGTTTGTTTCTATAATGTGTATTGCAGAAATGCTCTAAGTTCCTTAGACACTTCAGCAGTTAAAATGCTACTTTGGAGTAGAAGTAACTTTAATCAGCTCAAACTATTAAAATACTTAGAGCCTATAAAGCCCTTGAGCATTGAGTAATATAGCACTTCCTTCTGGTTTTATACCCATGTAAAATGCTATAGCCTCATAAGGGTTAGGGGAAATTTCTTTATGATTATTAACTGGGAAAATAAACTTGAAGGCATTAAATACATCTCAGAAGGAAATTAATAATACTTGCAGCTAAAGCACTAATGGATTCCATAATGTGGGAACTATTTTTAAGACATTTTGTGTAAATGGTTTGATGTTCAAGGAATCAGAAAAGTGGTAATGTGGCCAACAAACCCCTGCTTTTAGTTAGACCATTTATCCTTTTCTTGTCTATGACACTTTTTCTTCAGGATGTACTCATTTAGGTTTCATGGGGTATGAAAAAGTGTTACCTTTCAGTCATAACAGAATATAAAACCTCTTATTACGTTATTGACAATTCAGTGAACGTTCAGCATTACAGGCGGTCTGCTTGGTGGGAGGAGGAACTGATGTATATTTTACTGTGTGCAACAGCCACTTCATGACAACGCATGAATTATTAGATCCAGAAAACTTGCTCTTCACAATTACCACCTGCTCCTCACAATTGTTACCTGCTCCACACTAATCATGTGTGCCATTGCATAGTTTTAATCTGTATGAATACAGTTCCCATTCTTAAAAGCTTGATCTACCTTTAAATAATTGTTGTAGAGTTCCAGTTTGCTTTCATCTGGTAAGATTCCCAGCCAACAGGATTTGGTTTCATAAAGCAGCTTCTAAGCTTTCTGCTTGTTTATGTAATTAAGGCATGGATGGTATTTACTAGCCATGTATTTACACTGGATAGTGTACACGGTGGATAGTGTATGGTTGCTCTTTGTTGCTTTAAATGGATTCTGCTCACAGTGCAGATAATGTGTTAACTGAAGTTAATTGAAGGCATTTTCTTGGTGGTCTTAGTGACAAGAAACTGAATAGACAAGGACTGTCATCTGCTCTGGCCTCTAAGGTGACTTTTTCAGGTCGGGGTACTGTGCATTAATGCAGTACTTTCTGATGTGCTGCTGCATCTATTCTGTATGTGGTGAAAGGTGTGGGTTTTTTCTTTTTTTCCTTTTCCAGAATTGCCCACTTGACATTTAATTCTGTTGGAGTTTTAGAGGATTAGCTCTGTGTGTGTTAAATATAAAAAAAACTATAGCTTCCAAGAAATGGTCTGAATTGAGTTAGTTCTACAATACGGTTGTGCTGTAACCACTTTAGCAAGATGCCAAAAGACATCATTCTAGAGTTAGGAGCACTGGAGACATCAAGCTATCCCCTTCATTTGAAGGATGATTTGTCCTAAGGTTTTGTTCTTTGAGATGGATTTCCTGGCTAGAGTATCTTGGTCTATTAGCCAGGCTTGCTTAACATTCCTAGAGCAGTCTGACATTGCTAGGAGTTTTTCTTCAGCAATCTGTGCAAAGGCTTAAAGCAGAAGTAACGTACAAGGTGAACGTTTGAGACTTCAGAACATGTACAGAAATCTGTAACCTGGGGCTGGGATATTTTCTGTCTTTGCTCCCTTTTAGAGACTGCTTTTCTGACTGGCTCTCTGAGGGTATTGTTTACATCTTCTGGATTTTTGCACGTGAGCACTGGGTTCAGGAAGATTAAACAGGGATCCACTGAAGCTTAACCCTTTGATTTGCCAAAAAAGTCAACAGTAAAAAGTGCATACGACCTTGGAAACATTGGTAACTTCTAGCATTTTATGAAATACATTTATCTGTTTGGCACTTTTCCATTCCCAGTATCTAACCTCTTTGTTCCATTCTTATAATACCTCACATATCAGAATTTTCCTTTTTTTCCTTTTATACTGAAAAAATCTGTTATCATAGCATAGCCATAAATCTGGTATAATTTTTTATGAAGATATTTTTAAATAAAGAAGATCTTAAAACTAAGAGGGAACTAAAATTAAGAAATGAGATGTGGATTCGTTTTTCACATCTGACTCTGATTTATGTGATCTTTAATGAGTCAATTTTTAGCTGGTGCAATGCTGAGAGAAAAATGCTTACATTTTTTCTTAAGAGCATTGCAAAGGTTAGTCTTTGAAATTTCCTGAGATTTTTGTAAAGGAGGGGTAAGCAATGTATGTCAGATAACTGTAAGTTATTTGAATATTGTACTTAGTGTAGCTCATTAACATCAGTGAGGTGTCACACTGATGCTGAAAGAATGGATCAGATCATCAGTAAAGTCTGAGGAAATCTCAGATGCCTAGAGATAGTGTATTACCTGCTCACCCTGCACAGTGGAGAGAAGTTGGAGCCTAAGCCCTACCTAATGTGATAGCTGATAATTCGGGCAGCTTTTACTACCAGATTCAACTGTACAAAATCGCCACCCAGCCTGAATTTGTGCTGGTTCTAATGGCTGGAGAGCAGCCCTGAGTAGAAGGACCTGGGGGTCTGGGTTGATAAAAAGCTCAACATGAGCCAGTAGTGTACGTGTGCAGCCCAGGCAGCAACTGTGTGCTGGGCTGCATCAAGAGCAGTGTGGCCAGCAGGGCAAGGGAGGAGATTCTCCCCCTTTACTCTGCTCTTGTCAGACCCCACCTGGAGTACTGTGTGCACTTTTGGAGCCCCCACCACAAGGAGTATATGGAACTGTTGGAGTCCAGAGGAGTGCTACAAAAGTGATCAGAGGGCTGGAGCACCTCTGCTATGAGGACAGGCTGAGAGAGTTGGGGGTCTTCAGCCTGGAGAAGAGAAAGCTTTGAGGAGACCTTATAGTAGCCTTCCAATATCTGAACGGGGCCTACAGGAAGGCTGAGGAGGGACTATTCACAAGGTCTTGTAATGATAGGACAAAGGGTAATCGGTTTAAATTGGCAGAGGAAAGATTTAAATGGGATGGTAGGAGGAAGTTCTTTACAGTGAGGGTAGTGAGATACCAGAATGAGTTACCCAGGGAAGTTGTGGCTGCTCCCTCCCTGAAGGTGTTCAATGCCAGATTGGATGAGACCTTGAGCAGCTTGTTCTAGTGGGAGATGTCCCTGCCTATGGTGGGTGGTTGGAACTGGATGATCTTTGAGGTCCCTTCCAATCTAAACCATTCTGATTCTGTGATTTTTGCAGAAAAGGTTGATGTATAAACTGTCTCAGTTTCAGATAGGGGAAGAAGAAGGAAAAAAAAGGAAGAGTGGCTTCATTTTTGTATTTCATGCTGATGGGTGTATTATGAGCATGGGTAGACTGAATGTCTTCCATCTCATCAGTCTTTATTTAAAGGCATTTTCTAATTCTATCACTATATGTAGAATGCCTAAAATAAGGTCATGGGTGCACTTGAAATGCTTTACTGATGTAGGAGGGAAGGCAAACACTGGTTTTTAGTGAAGGTGCTCTTACTGTGCTGGCAGAAACAGGAGCTAAAGATGTGATCAGTGGAGAAATAGGACAGTTGCTCTTTTTTGACTGTGTTTCTGATTTGCTTTAGACCAAGCTAATTAGTACTTAGTGGCAGACGTGATTAGATGGTTATATTACATTGCTCATAAAAACAGCTATTTGGTGCAGTTGGTATAGCTGCAGTGATACATAAAAGGAATATAGAAATCAATAATGAGTCTTCAACTTTTAGCTTAGTCTTCAGCTTGGATTCTCTTGGGTTCACTTGAATTCTGCTTTTAGCTGATACAGAAGTTAGTGACCTTTTGCTCACTCAGGCAGAATGACCTAGTAAATGCCAACTATGTGATTAGGCCTTATTAAAGTCAGCACAAATTAAATAGTTAGGATTCAGTAAATGAAAACAGGCATCTAATGTTCTTATTGGACAAGCATTTCAGTAGGAGTTGCTTTTAAGTCTTCAATTTTGAGCTCTAGCTTGTCATGTGTTTGCTTGATTCCACTCTGTCTGTATAGCGCTGATAAGCAAGGAGGATGTATTGTTGATCCACTGGTCAGAATGCATGTATTGGTGTTTGAAGATATACTTACAAAATAAATTATTGAAATGGAGATGTTTAGGTTAGTATGGGTTTTTTTAAACCACGAGAACTGTTTCTCTGTAACAGAGTTATGAAAATATCTAAGATTTATTAAAGGGCTTTGTTTTGTTTTTGCTTAGTGTTTGGGGTTTTTTGTATTTGCAGATCTGGTGATACACGATTCTGTAGTTATCTGTGATCTCTGAATGATGTTAAATTGTGAAGCTCAGGTTTTTTTTGTTGAACTCAAACAAAATGTACCATCAAACTACCGTAAAAGTTATGTTTCAATGTGTAAATGTGACTCTCCCCCAATAAGTCATGGAGACAAAGTGGCTTAGCCATGATATTCTGAGATTAGTTGCTTTTCAGAGTACAGAAGTCCAGTGATCCTGCTGAATGGGGTATGTGGAGTTGGTGGAAAGATTTCATTTTTTTCTTAATGTTTTAATCAAAATAGTTTAGCTAAAGTAACTGGCATTACTCAGAGTACTGTACAAGACCCAGTCTGGACAGGAAATGTTGTATCTGCCGCTGGAATCTTTTGTGATGGAGTTGAATAGCATCCGTTAGTTTGAGGTGTTTTCAAGTTCTCCTTCTCATCTAATGTGTGTTTGTGAAATGCAATTATTCAAGTGTGAGATGGGTTAACATTAACCGAAGACTTTTTAGGTTGCAGAAAGGCTTGCACATTTCTTAAATGTTGAAATAATAAGAACACAGTACAGTCTGTGGCTGCAGGTTTGCTGTGGAAATATGAACCTCCTGGATGCTTTTTTTCCTTTGATCTGATTTTATGAGGAAGAATGGAAGTACTGTTTGCTCAATGGCCTTTAGAACTACAAGTTTGCTGCTTTCTCCAAAAGCAAGTCAAAAGAGGGGGATTACTTGAATATAAGTGGCCTAGAATAGAAGGAGGATTCCTAGCTCTATAGTGTGGTTTCTGCTCTCTGAAGCACTGCTGAGCAATGCTATTCACAGCATCAGCTATTCAGAGACATAAGCTGAAGTAAGGGGGGAGCTGGGGGAGGTGTGCTAATGCAAGCCTGCTGAACTGTTCAACATCTCATCCTGCCTGAATCTTTACTTACTGATTTCATCATTTCAATATTACTTTCTAATATTTATTTTAGGACAAGACCAGAGTTGTGTCTCCTATTATTGATGTAATTAATATGGACAACTTCCAGTATGTGGGGGCGTCAGCTGATTTAAAAGGCGGTATGTAACTGTACTGGAATACAGATGTTTTGGGTTTTTTATTTTGGTTTTCCCCTCAAAAAAAAAAAAGGCATCAAGAATCAAAACTCATAATCACTGCAGGTGTGGAATGGACAGTTTATTTACTGTTCTTTTCCTTTCATGTGTCTACTCTGGATTTACACAGGTCACTTGTTTCTAGGCTTGGATTTTAATTGGCCTTTATTGTCTTCTGCTTTAAACCAGTTCATCTTTATTATACTAGTTCTTAACAGTTCATGATATCTTTTACCGATGTGCAAGACTTTTTCCAGTGTTTATAGGGCTGTGTGCATGTCATAAGCAGCTTATGGACAGAGCTTATGATTCTCTTTTTAAGTAAGACAGGCTACCTTAGAAGCCCATCAGCAATACAGTGCCTTCAGTTTTTCTTCTGAATAAGCAGAAAGCTTTGGAATTGTTTAAAAAAGGAATGTTTTTGTTAGCCGTGATCTGTAGCTGTGAAGAGTAACAAGTGACCATGAAAATCTGCCATTTCAACCTTTTGCTGTTGCAAACTTCCCTGTTAAACTGAGTTTAGAAGTACAGTTTCACAGTGTCTATCTCGTGTAAACTTTTGACTGGAAATAGTATAAAGACTTGTGAAGCCCTGGATAACAATAAAGGGGGGAAAAATGTTCTTTCTCCTTTCTAAAGAGGTGGACTGTGACCATACACAAAAACTGTACTCAGTAGAGGTTTTAGTTTTTTTCCCCCATTGTTAGCAGGAATCTAGCTCTATGCCCTCCCTTCCCTTGTTCCCCTCCACCCCCTTTTTAAAAATTGAAATAATTGTTCCACAACTCTAGAAAGTGTCTTCATAAAGACATAGACGAGCCACAACATAGAAATTACACAGTGCTGTTTCCACAGTGTTTCAGCTTTCTTCTGAATCTGAATGGACCTTCTTGAGCAAGAAAGGGGAAAAAAGAAAAACCAACCCAATTTCAAGCCTGTTCTTTCAGTCTCTAGCTGGCCACCAGGTGTTGTTCTAGTAAACTAAAATAAATGCAGTGAACTGGAGGTGAGAGGTTCTATGCCCTTTTAATTAACCCTTTTGAATAACACCTACAGTGCATGTATTCACTGTATGCTAAGGTATAGTTCTATGCTATTCTTTGTGTTCCAGCTCTATTAAAACCAATCTATTCATTATACCTCAAATATGGAAATCCCTCTACCATTATGTGGTTTTTATTGTTGTCAGCAGCAGGAGGAGGAATTCTTTCATTGAAACCTGTGGCTCCAGCAGGGTTCATGCTCTGTAATTCTTCCCAAGTGAAGTAAGAGAATATTAAGAGATCGTTTAACTTGTTACTGCTTTTCATACTTCTTCTTTGGGACTAAGTTTCCCGATTTAATTTTTTTTTTCTTTCTCCAGTACTCATTTTCTCACCTCATGAACAATAGGAGTAGATTTTTTAATTTTTTTTTTTTTTTTTTAAGATTACATGGGGTCTCAGTACTTTTGGACAGAGCAGTGAGAAGCTTTGTCTTTTTTTTTTTCTTTTTTTTTTTCAGTGTTAAGAATACCATTTTTGCACATACCACTGTTTAAATCTATTCTGATGTCTGTTGAAATGTGAACAGCATATTTCTTTTCTGTGCGCAGAAGATGGATTACCATTTTAGAGGCGCTACAGCATTTGGCATCATGGGACGCTTTCACTGGGGCCAAGTCTAAACATGGAAACCAAACTATGCTTTCAGCCTTAGATACAGTATCTGTGTGTCTGAAGCATGGAGACTTGAGACAGCTGGGGCAGCATTTTTGCTTGATCTGTTTTGAAAGAACTCAGTCACCCCAGACAAGCAAAAGTAGCAAATGCAACAAATGTTTTGGAGAGGGCTGAAATAATTCCAAATACTAAATCCATGCACTTCACGTTACAATTGTGGGTCTTTTTGAGGGGGATTTGCAAAAGTGTTTATGCTACTCTGAGAAGTCCTTTAATTACTGGAACAAAGCATGGTTAACTGAGATCTAATAATTTAGAGTATGCCTGTGATGCAGTTTACACGGGATAGAATTTCATACTGAATATGCACTCGTGTTTAAAATACGCCTTTTACAGAGTTACTGATACTGTCTCATTGAGTGTAGATTTTTCCCAGAGTCAGTGAAAATGGAGATGGAAAGCCCGTTTTTCTGGGTAGACAATTTATGCACTTGTTCCAAGTTTGTACGAGTGCCGTGTTCCAAAAGAGACCCCTTGTGTTCACTGCAGTATCTGTAACTCTAGCACTTCTGCTGCAGAACACTAGGATTGGTGTGGGTTTTTTTCAGGTTCTCCCAGATGCAAGTAATTTTGCTGGGTATGTGTGTTGAAATGTGGTTCTTGAACTTCATGGAAATATTGTGGCTTGTTTTACTTTTCATGCTAGAGGCTTTGCAGTGCTATTGATTGCAGGTATTTTAGTGTTTTGATACTTGGAGTTTTGGATCAGTTAGAAAGGCTTTAATTTTAGAGTGCAACACTTCATGAAATAATTCAGATGTGGAGAGGGAGTCGACGTGCATGTCCTACAGTCTATTTAGAATAATGTCTGTATTGTGTGAGTGTGTGATATGTGTCTTGTGACTTAAAATCAAAATCTGTAGTTTCCAACTCTCCTCATCAGTCATTACTATGCAAGTTTACAGATGCAGACAGGCTGTTTGTAGGACTGTAATTGTCTGTTTACTGTATTTTTCCCCACTTCCCCACAGAGTAGTTGCTTTATCTGTTGTGCTGGAGAAAGAAAACTATTGACATCTGTGCACCAGAAATCTGGAAATTACTCATTACATGACTTCATAGGATCTAAATGTGTTTGGCAGCAGGCAGTCTGTAGAAGGAAGATTTGCTAGGTGTACTGGGAGAGGGCTATGGACCTTGTGTAGCTATTTAATAGGTGTTCATGAGCATAACTCAGCTCAAAAACTGCTATGAAAGTGTTCCCCATAGGAAGTTTGTCTTAGTGTATCATCGTTGCAAGGAGGTAATTCAAATAATTGTCAGGCAGAAAGATGCTGTAAGTGACATGTTGGTCTTTTCTGTTCTGATGATATTTATATGCTTCTCTGCTTAACTCACAAAAGGACCAGACCAGCTGTTGCTGTGTACACACAAATGGGAAGTAAGATATTGCTGCTCTAGGACTTGCCTCTGGTTTAAAAAATGTTGATGTTAGAAGCATGCAGTAGGAAAGAAGGAAGCTGAATGGATGTTAATAAGTGGAAGCTATTATAACCTCATGTGACCTTCATGATGGAGAGCTGCGACAGTTAGAGGAGCACCAAGAGTATAACAAAGCCTGTGTGAATATAAATATGTGATCATGTGGCAGGAGTTGAAATGTAGTGGTATGGTAAAGACAGTTGGAAGCATTTGTAGTGACTGGGAGATCTTCATATGATGTTCTGTTTGATGTAAAGCTATGAGATACTGGGTTCTTATATAAGGCTTTTGTCACTTGTTGACTGGCTTTCTTGCTTTCATGTGATGATGGAAATGAGAAATCAAAGTTAGTTTGCATTTGAGATTACTTTTTAAAAAATTGTCCTGTCAATGTCTTTACCTTTCATCTGGCATCCTGCTTGTTTGTTTCCTACCCAAGTTAGTACAAGTTTAAATTCTTAATCTAAATTACAGTTCTGAGTGTTTTCAGTGAACATTGTGTTACTACAAGTTGAATGATGACCGCAGTCTTTTTAACACTGTGCTCTTGAAATTTTTCTTCTTGAAGGCTTTGATTGGAACCTCGTGTTCAAGTGGGATTACATGACACCAGAGCAAAGAAGAGCACGGCAAGGAAATCCAGTTGCTCCCATAAAGTATGTCTGCATTACTACTTTTCCTTCTACAGACTTTAGTTAGTAACTAAAGGAACTTAAAAATTACCTTCTCAGAATCTGAGAAGGGAATTTTTCATTAATATTGAAATCTTATTTGTTATTTGTATATATGTAGCATTATGAAACTCTCAGAAATAACCTATAAATTTTACATATAAAGTGCTTTAAAGCACACTAGAAAAAAAGTCGATGTCACTTTATTTGAAATTGGTGCATTTTGAGGGTTGAAAAGACAGCATCAGTTTTAATGTTTCCCTTTTGGCCCAAATTCTCCCCCTGTGCATAAGGAACTTGTGAGCCAAAAAATGGAGATTTGAAAACTGCCTCAGAAGGTAAGGTGGTCAGAGCACTACACATCCCATAGAAGTATGTACAGACAACATTGAAGCGATAGACGCAAAAGTATTCGACGGCATTGCAGATTTTTTCGAGGAGGTATCAGCCTTGAGGTGCAAATAGTTCATGGTTCTGTAAGTGTTTATATTTTCTGGTCTGTTTAGGACACCCATGATAGCTGGTGGACTGTTTGTGATGGACAAGTCATATTTTGAAGAACTAGGAAAGTATGATATGATGATGGATGTTTGGGGTGGAGAAAACTTAGGTATGTATATTATTTTTACCTTCAGATTCATCTTGAAAGAAAGCAGGTTTCATGCAGCCTTTACTGTCAGTCGTGGTCTTTCACATTTTGTGTGAGGGAGGTTAAAACTAAAGCTAAAACTTCATATGCACAATTTGCAAAATCCCAGAAATTTATTTCAGTGAGAAAATTATATGCTAAACATGAGAGAATAAAAATATTTATTCATTAAGCAGTGAATTATTTTGCAGTGGAAGTTGCCTTAAAAAATGCTATCCTGCTTGAAAGTCACATCCTCATCTGAGGTTATTGATTGAAATACAGTAATAAATGCTGGCAATTGAAGGCATGTTTACAAGAAGTAATTTTTGCTGTAATTTCTTATTTTCAGATGTTTAAGTGAATGGGATTTAGGGAACAAGGAGGGAAGGGCTGATGAATTTAAGCTTTATCCTTTTCTTCTTTGACCTGCTGATTATATCTGGCTTTGGTTGGGCTTTGCTGTTTGCATTGCAGTCTTGTATAGCTTTTCTCCAATTAAGATCAATACACTTGTGTTGAAACAATGATTTGGAAGGATCAGAACTCTACAACTTCAAGATTTCCAATCTATAATCTATTTATTTATTTTTGCGGGGGCAGAGATGTATCTCAGACATTCTAAGTAGTGTGTGTAAGGACCAGCTCTAAAGATTCAAACTTCTCTACTGCACATGCTAGCTGCAAAATCCTAACATACCTTAAGCTTGTAAAAATCTGCATTTTCAGTTACCGAAATATGCCTGTGCATTGAGCTTGGCCTAGAAGGAAGTGTCTGCTATATACAGCTCTCTAAGTATGATGACACAGTACCAAATCTTTAGCACTTCTGTGAGGAACTTAAAGGATGGCAGAGGCATCTGTGCAATCCAGTCTCTGACTTTTGTATGCAGTCCGTGAAGAGACTTCTGAAATATTTTTAACAACTTATTCTTTCCTATTTTCTCAGTTTTTTGGCTGTATATTGCTAAATTGTATTATTATGAATAGTAATATGAGAGCAGTATGAGACCAAATTTGAGATAGACTTAGGAAAGGCTGAAGTCTTCTGTGTGTGATTTGTTCTGGTAGAAACAGAAGTGCATTTGTTATTAACTTGTTTAATAGAAGCAGTAACCAGTCATTTATGGTGATTCTCTTTTTACATTCTGAGCTAAAAATAGGAGGTATAAGACAGTGATGTGAATGTTGTATGGAGAGAATATAATGTTCAGTTCTTTTAAGAATTACTTTTGCCTGTTGTCCCAAGTTAATTTGACTGGAAAATCATGATGAAGTTACTGGCAAAGACAGTATTGTCATTAATATTTTGGAGGATGATTGATTTATAGGTTGGACTATGTTGACTATCTGGGATTTGTGAATATACCTCATTGGACCTAATGCAACCACATTTATGACAGGAATAAAACAAATAGTAAATGGTCCTCATAAACACAAAGACCACTCAGAAGAAAGGCTCTTTATGTCATTCTGGACGGACCATGAAGAAGATCTGCTCTGTAACCTTTAGGGCTTTTTGACTTTTTTTTTTGGCTGGATGGGTTTGTTGTTCGTTTGCATTTGGTTTGGTTGTTTCGGGTTTGTGGGGTTTTTTTTTTGTTGTTGTTTGTTTGTTTTTTGTTTTTGTTTTGTTCGGTTTTTCCCCCCAGTTTGATGTTTGAAGTAATGCTATTTTTGTGACTTATTTTGTGTATGTGGAGGGAAGGCTTATGGGGAAAGGAATGACACTAACTGATAAAAGGCAGGCACTGACTTCAAACTAGAGCTGCTTAGTGTTGTTGGGTTTTGTGGGGTTTTTCAATTTGTAGAAAGATACTGAATTATTATGAAGAAACTTGTACTAAAGGACAGCACACAGTAACTGGTAGCTCCCACTGGATAAAAGAAGGAATAATCAAAACTGGAATAGTGCTACTGAAAGCATCCTTCTTACTGTGTTTATTTGGGATGAAAGAAGAGAAGTCCTCTGTCAGCACTAAGTGACTTCATCTGTCCAAGGTCTAAGTTGAAAAAGATGCACAATACTACTCGATCTTGTCTGCTATGCCTGGATTACTCACAAGACTGTCTTATTCTACTGCCCATAACCTTCACTTCACAGAAGTCACATCTTTATTCAGTCTGCCTTCCAATCAAGACTGACTCGATACAACTCCTTCCAGTGTTGAGGAGTGCTTGGTTATCTGCTATAATAATTTAGCAACTCAAACTTACTGATTGTTTTATCATGCCTTGATTTTTTTTTTTTCCCCACTGTGCTATTCTGGTTTTAGCTGAAAACCTTTTTTGATAGGCTAGATCATAAATTTACCTGTGTTCACTGTTGCCTAGTCTTTTATCTAAAGCATTGTAATAGTACATATAGACCTAATTTGCTGTATCAAATTGCAGGATGGCTTATGAACTTGGGAAATGCTGGTAAACTCAGATAGAAAACCTATTTCTTCCGACTTTAGAGGAAAATAAATGCTTAGATATGCCTTTTTCCTTATCCTACAGTCTTATCTGCTCAGCAGTAAACACTTAAGACCTCTGTAAATAGCATGCTCCAAAGTTACAGTATTTTATTATATTGGTCTTTGATTCATGCTTTAATTTCAGAGATCTCATTCAGAGTCTGGCAATGTGGTGGGAGCCTAGAAATCATCCCTTGCAGCAGAGTGGGTCACGTATTCCGCAAACAGCATCCCTACACGTTTCCTGGTGGGAGCGGTACTGTGTTTGCAAGGTAACTTAAGTCTTTGCCCGGATGGCAGTGTTTGTGATTTCTTCAGACGATCAGCAGGTGGCAGTAATTTCATTTCAAGAATCTTTTCCTTAGAAATATTTGCGGTATTATCTAGCATGAAAAATACTAATTAAAAGGAAATTAATGACTTTGAGGAAACTACACAGTCTGAAGAGAACCTGAGTTGAAAATAGGAAACTCCTAGTAGGCACAACCTGAGGATCTGGATAAAGAAAGAAATGCTTAGCTCGGCGTTCTTTCAGTTTTGGTTTTAAAGAAGGCTTTATTTTCAGAACCATCTTATAAATATTCATTTTATAGAAACAGCTTTATCATACAGTAAGAGCCAGAATGCTCTTAGTTATAAATATCTTTTGCTTGCTTTTTGTTAATCCAGGATCAATGTGATAAGCAAACGATTATGTAGCACAATTCTGGCATTTGTGTCACTCTGTTGGCAACTTGGTTCTAGATCATATTTTCCCCTTCTCTTCTATGTTTTAAAATGCTTTTTCTATAGACCTAAGAAAACTGCAGCATTAAGAGCTTAGATTAATTTTACTATTAATACAACGTATAGCAGTAGCTGAAATTCTCCTACATAGAATGAGAAAAACAATTCTGGTTCATGTCCATACTGTTGACGTAATGTGGTTAAAGGTATGGCACAAGTCTATAGTGGATGTTTTGATCAAGACTCTTACAAGCTGCAGCAGAAAAATCACTTGTAGGTTTAGGTTTTGATGCTCAGGGAGCTAAAGTAGTACATGTCTCAGATAAAGGTTCTGGGGGTTGAAAGCTGCAAATGAAATTGATTGTTTTCCATCAAACTCTGCATAATATGAAGCAACACAGAGTGCAGGTGTCCTTAAATTCTTTAGAATGTTCTAAGATGCCAATATAGTTGGACTTGTGTCTCATCTTAGATTGACACACCTCCTTAGGGTGTGATTCTTCTCTTTAACTCTTGTTATACCACCAAGATGACTCTAGTGAATTTACTAGACTGCTACAATAAAGTTACTGTCGTGTTCCATTCAGTATTTTTAGTAAGGATTTTGCTGGTCCTCTGTTCTTTGAGATCTGTATTTTATGCTGCAGTGGAAAATTAATAGTAGTACTTCCGGGAAAACAAGTTACAGTAATGAACATTGCATCTCTATTCCAGTATTTACAGTGTGCATCAGCAGGTAGGCTTAGGATACAACTGTTTCAGTTCCACAGGTGGCTTTAAAAATACGTCATAACAAGGAGCATGGTTAATAAAAATAAATACATAAATTGTGCAGTTTCCCAACTTTTCTGCAGCTTTTCCATCTTGTGGTTGTTGCCAAAGTGTGTTTGGCCTGTGGGCAGCCAAGCTGATTACTGAGCAAGAAAGAGGAGGCAGGTGCTGAGTAGCTGGCTGACACTCACAGAGACCTGAGAGACTGTAAGTGAAATCAAACTGAAATAGCTCTTTAATCTCGATTGAATGGGATTTTGCTTACAAAAAAAAAAAAGGAATCTTTTCAAGGAAAAAAACCCATTTCTTAAAAAAGATGGACATCTGTCTTGCAACTGTTTTCGTTAGCAACCTACAAGAATTCACTTTATCTTGACTATTTTTCTTTTGAAGCTGTTACTGGCTGACTGAATTTACTCTAGTTGCTTTAGATAATTTACTGCCAAATGTAAAATAAGCATCAGTGTGTCAGTTGCAACTGAAATAAAGCTTGATTTTCTTAGAATAAAATTACAAACAATAGAAGTAAATGAGTTTTACATGGAAGCCAGCAGATCAAAAAAGGCGTTACCTCCTTGTAGTCAAAAAAGATTTAAAGACACTAGTTACACAAATATAGGAGTTTTAGTCACAAATAAGTTTGGTCAGAAGGAAAGAATTTCAGTTAGTGTTTTTCACATTTATTGGAATAATTAGTCTCTCTCAAATTTTAAAGCATTGAAAATGTTTTCTAATTACTGTTTCTCCTCTGTTACCTCAGCTGCAACAGGCTTGCTTGGTTCATAGCCTTAAATGTCACAACATGTCTTTTTGGAACTTTGAGTGCTCTGCTGGTGGGAATAGGATGAAGACTAAAAACGTCTTCCTTATGTTAGCATGTATGTTTTCAGAAAGGAAAGGCATTATTTAATATTGTAAATTGTTGAAATGTTTGTTTCTAAATAGCCCATTTACCCAGGTAAATGGGCTCACTGAATTTGATTTCTGTGAAGTTACTGCTATAAAAAGAAGGGGGAAAAAACACAACCAAAAAACCCCCAACAAAAACCCACCACAACACAATAAAGCAACCAACCAGCAACCTAACAACTTCATAGAAGTTTTGCAGAAAGAATCAGAGTGGTGGGAGTTGGGAGGGACGTGTGGAGATTAACTCCAACCCTCCTGCCAAAGCAGGATCACTTTGGGGCAGACTACACAGGATTCTGGCAGAAAACGTGAAGCACTGATGAGTGTAGGAAAGACAAATTCATTATAAATGCATTGATTTCAGTTATGTTAGTCTCTAAGGGCTTTGCATTCCTTAGGTCTTTAACAGGGAACCTTCTGTCTGGCTTTTGAGGCACCTGACTGTGTTGCAGTAGGAAGGATTAGAATCAATCAATGATGTGGTTTAATTGCACCTAGGTAAAATATAACCTCTGTATTTCTTGCGATTGTCCCTAGAAATACACGCAGGGCAGCAGAAGTCTGGATGGATGAGTATAAAAATTTCTATTACGCAGCAGTGCCTTCAGCCAGGAATGTACCTTATGGCAAGTAAGTCACAAGTGCTTCTTTGCTGTATTCATTTATTCTTCACCACTTTCTGAGGTGAAAGCAGTGCTAGCTCTCATGTGTTACATCTTTTAGTTCTACAGCTCTTGAGTTTTCTGTGCATTCCTTAACATACATGAAGACAGCAGTCTGACTTTGAAAACTGCTCCTTTTTTTCCTCTGTAGTATTCAGAGCCGAATGGAACTCAGAAGGAGACTTAGCTGCAAACCCTTCAAGTGGTATCTTGAAAATGTTTATCCTGAGTTACGGTGAGTTTTGATTGAATCAGAGATAATGTGGAGTGCTTTTTTCCCCTCCCCAGAAGTTAGCAGTTTCTCTTTCTCAGATGTAAAAGATGTGTTTTTTATTTCCTTGCACAAGCAATGCCTCATGCATTTACTCAGTTATATTGTTTGGGGTTTTTGGGTTTTTTTGTATGGGGGTTTTGTTTTGTTTTTGTTTTTTGTTTCTACCTACTAAGCAGCTTTTTTTCTGCTTACTGCAACTACGGCTGCAGTGGCAGGTATTTTAGATAGCAGTGTAAAAAGGACTTTGCTTGCCTGAGCCTGAAGCTAGTCTCCTACACAAATTGTTTGTTCAAAAGTGCACTGGTCTTTGTCCTTGTCTCCCTTAAGCTTTTGCCTTTGCCTAAGCATGAGCCTAAGTTAAGTGAGGAGACAATCTCAGTGCATTTCAAGTAGTGGGAGTCAGCAGACAATAGAGCCTTGTATGTTTAATAGAGTAGATGCCTAAGACTCTTCAGATGCTGAGTCTTCTTTCTGTCTCCTGTTCTCTGTCACTGGATAATCACTAACTTTGGGGAGGGTGAGAAGAAAGAAATGAGAGGTAGCATTACTATGTTTCTGTGATATGAATGCTTCCAGACTAGTGGAAAAATCCCCAGAGAGAAACACTTTTTGAAAGGATATAGATGTTTTTGTTCAAGAACCCATTAATAAATACGTCTGTCAGGTCTGAGTCCCTAAACTACTTTTGTCTGCTGTGAGCCCGATATTGGTAATATAATGGTAAGATATTGTGTGCACCTTATAAAAGTACTTGGGTTTTTTTAAGTCCCTGGGGCACTTCATGTCTGTAGAATAAGGTAACTGCCAGTGTCATAAAAACTTGGAATGCAAAAGCAAACAGCCATTACATCCTGAGTGAAATGTGTGCAGAACCACACATACCAGAGAGTCCCATAAACCAGGATAATGCTGAGGAAGTAAGTTATTCTTTATTTCCTCTTAAAAGTGCCAGAGAATATCCCATTTTTATTTAATTTGTCAGAAAAAATATGCCTTGCAAGCTTTCCTGGGAAATTTGCTACCGTAAGCATTAAGTGCAATGTTGTCTTTCTCTGTTGTCTTTCACACATTCATTCTCCTGGGTTGAATTATTGTGCTCATACTATAGTCTGAAGTTTTCAGAAGAGACTGTGTGCCCTTCCTTGCTTTACTGTTTGACAGCCACACAGGGATTCCACCCCACAATGGTACTTTGTTGAGGGGTTTTGCTTGGGTATTTCTGTACCATGGGTGCACTTTATGCACAACCATTAGAAAGCTGGGATCAAGAAATGATTTGTGTGGGTCTGGTTGGTTAGGTTTTTTTTAATTCCTCACTCCTTTTCTAACACTTCAATAAAAACAGGCAAATACAGAATGTCATATTTCTGCTGCGAGCTAGATTAAATGAAAAAACAAGAGGGCCTGATGACCTTAACTGATAGCACTAAGCTTCAGTGACCTTAAGAGATGATGTTAAGTCATCTCTAATTTGCTTTTTGAGCACAGTTTTTTTTTTTTTGTGTTCATCCTCATTCTCTGATACAAGTCTTTTTGTATTCTGTCCCAAGCTTGCAAGTTTACTTGAGTTCAACCACTTCATAATCAGATAATTGCCTTCCCTCCTTGAAAGATCATGGGGATTTCTTAATAATAGTCATGACTTGTCTTTAACCCATTTTCTTAAAAAATATTCTTGGTAAAGACAAGGAGATAAATAACAAACTGAATTAAGCATATATTTCTGGTTTTACCTTAGGGTGCCTGATCATCAAGATATAGCTTTTGGGGCTTTGCAGCAAGGTAGCAATTGCCTTGACACATTGGGCCATTTTGCAGATGGTGTTGTTGGAGTTTATGAATGTCACAATGCAGGGGGAAACCAGGTCTGTATGCCATTAATACTACTATATTTTTTTTCCACAACGTGTGATTATTTTGTGGGGGTTGATTTGGTTTGTTTGGGCTTTTTGTGGGTGGTTGGTTGGTTTGTTTAAAGTGAAACTATTTAGCTCAAGCAGGTACTTCGTGTTGCTGATAGAAAGATGAACCCAAATCAGCATATAGAATCATAGAATGGTTTAGGTTGGAAGAGACCTTAAAGATCATCCAGTTCCAACCACCTACCTAGTGGCAGGGACACCTCCCACTAGAACAGGTTGCTCAAAGCCTCATCCAGCCTGGCCTTGAACATCTTCAAGGAGGGAGGGGAGCAGCCACAGATTGTCCAAAGAATTTCTCTTTCAAATATGATTTTCAGGATTAGAATCTGAGCCCAGAGATTCAGCGTGCATCAGATTATCACCTTCATTTGTCTCTATTAATATCTGCTTCTATGCTAGAAGCCAGTAACTTCTTTCCCAGGAGGTAGCTTTACTGTGATGCCTTCAGTAAATTTCCAATTTTCAGTAGTGGGGTATAGAAAAAATCTGCCTTAAAGACCTGTTTGGCACTTCTAGAAAACAGCGGTGCCTACATGTCCTATCCGACACACTCACCGGAAGAGGAGTGTTTCAACAGATCTTTTCTAATCTTACTCCTAAACAAATTGCAAAGTTGTCAGATTTGTAAATGAGAGCATTAATTATTTCAAAGTATTTATGCAGCTGTGACTGAGTTATTTGTGAAATATATGCATATGTGCTCACTGTCATGTGCTGCTTTGTCACTAAGTTCTTTTCAGAATCAAGCTGACTGTAGATCAAATTGTTTATACTTGAAGTACATCTGTTAAAATAGAAGGCTGACCAATTACAAATGTACCGTTGAATGGGTACAAGAATTTTGCTCACCCTAATTTAAATTAGAAGGGGAAAACACCAAAATCACACAAAGCCCAAAATAAAGTAGTTGTTTCCTGGAAGGTGTATTGTGTTGATTGGAGGAGTTTGCCATCACATCTTTTCCCCATCATTAAAGCGAATGTATCGGGGGAGGGTTTTCTATCACCTTTATGAAAGCACACTCAGCTTTTCAAAACACCACAATGTGTTTTAGGAGTAGCCGTTAGGGTGGATGTGTCAGAATTGCCTTGGTGGACAAATCTGGGAAGTTTCTGGTGGTGTTGTGTTTTCTTTGTATATACACAGTCATATTCCTCTTTCAGAATCTACTCACCTCAATCTGACCCTCTTCTGCACGATTTTTTCTGTAAGGCTGACTTTGAGACCAATGTACAAACTCTGAACAGGTCCCTGTTAGATTAAGAGACAGATTGGGTTGAATTCAGGTTTCCTGTCCAAACAGAGATTGGATTGGATTGGAGGGAATGAACAGTGTGGGTGAAGAGGAATAAGAAAGAAAGAAACCACAGTCTTTAAATCTGTGCTGTGTGTTCTGCACTAGCTCTTAGCAGGAGGGTCAGGGCAAGGAGGAGACCTTCTGCTGTAATTTGAAATGTCTACTCTGTTCTGTGCTCACCACAGCTTCAAATGCAGAATAAGTAAAAACGGGATTTCTGCACCTGACTACCCCACTAGGCTGGTAGAATTTTGTTATTAAAAAGATAGGTGTGCATCTCTAGAGGGCTGAAGAATTTGTGATGTATTTGACAATTATGTGCAACATGTAGGGTTATGATAAGAAGCTAAAGGTAAAGCTAAATGCATTTGGGTGCAAGGGGAAGATTTCAGGTTAGTGATATTCTACTAACCTTAAATTTCTGATTTATGACACAGATGTTTTTTTTTTTTTTTCAGGTGTCCTGGTTTTCAAATTGTTAGGATACTGGGTAGAGTGAGGAATAGTTCTATCTAAGCAGATACAATGCTTGCTTTTTTTTTTTTTTTTCTTTGCTTCTAGTATAGTGGGACTTGCTTAATCTTATCTCCATTCATACCATGAAGGGCCTTGACATAGATGTCTCCAGCAGCAGAGCTTTTGTGAAGCAGCACCTTTGACTTTTAAATGTGTCCTTTTCTCACATCATTTCTGTTGTCTGGAACTCTTGCAGCCTTTTGATGGAAGGATGAAGATGTATAAAGCAGTATTTTCAAAGCTGCTACTTCCTCTGGCTGCAAGGTTCTCAAAGACAGGTTTTACCACTTCCCTGCTAATATTTTCAACTGTCACTGTTCAGTATATATCTGATAAGAAGAACATCTGTTTTAGGAGCACTTGTGATTTCTGCATAAGCTCTGCAAACAACTTGCTTAATTCTTTAAGTTGTTAAAAGTGGCTATTAATGAGTTTTGTTGACGTCTTTAAGATCTGCGCAGAACTGAGAAAGCAATTTTGCTGTGGTCAAAGGTTAACGTACTGACAGTGAAAGGAAAAGTTTTCATCTGAAGAATTTGGGAGGCAAATGAAGTGAATCACAGAGTTCCCTGTTTTGCATAGCTGTCATTATTATTATAATATGGTGCCCATCTAATGGCTTGCTACCTATATGCTGGCGATTAGTTGTAGTCACACAGGTCAGAAGTTCTGGCTTGCACTTCTTCTCAAAGGACTTTAATAGTTGTTAAATCTGCTGAATTTAAAAGTGATTGTGCAACTCCAAAACTCAGTTATGGTATCAGAAAATGAAAAAGTAAAAATATAGTATGGGATTAGTTATTTAAGTTTTCCAAAAACACTGATTGCTTGCAAAATAACATTTAAATGTAGCCAGGCTTGGCCCTGTGTATTATACAACTCTGAATCCTCTTCAGTTGCTGGAGAAAAGCTAATCATGCCATTTAAGTAGGAACAAGCATGATTTGGATAATTACCAAGGATTTAGTTGACAAATCCGCTTCCTTCATCAAAGGATAATTAGACAAGTGAAGTCCGGTCTGGATCCTGGAGATGAAACTTGGAGGAGAGAGGCATGTAGGAAGTTTGGAGATCAATGCAGGCCTAGGCACTTCATAGACATATGCTGAGATCAAACAAGCTGGGCAACAGTAGACAGAGAACAGCATTCCTTTTCTCTCTATTTAAGAGTTGCATATCCAAAGGCATTTAAGGGAGCTTCTGTTGTAAGGTGTGCTGTGGATAGGAAGCAGGCATGCCTCTGTATCCTTGAGTTTGACCCACTCGTGTGGTCTCCATTATATTAAGAACTACTGTTTCCTCACAGTGGTATATATGCTTTGTTTACTGGTGGATGGGATGGGCAGTGATGTGGCAGACCAAGCTTTTAGGGGAGTTACTTATATAATTACATGTGCATGTATATGTATGTGCATATATATATAAAATAAATTGCCTATATATAAATCCTTCCTATATCGAAGGTATGGAATAGAATGGTGCCTCCCGGGAGAATGTAATGCGTGGAGGGAGAATGTAATGCATGCAGGGGAAGAGAGAGAGAAAAAAAATATAGCTGGACAAGCACACGGACAAACAAACCCGAGGAGCTGTGACTGCATACGGTACTTGTGTGGAGCCAGCAGAGGGAGCCAACAGCCAGCCCAGCTGGCTTGTGGCTACTGCAGTAACTGGAGTTAGTGTTAAAAATTACCTTTTTTCCTCTCCTCCTCTATGGTAAGCAATGAAGTGTTCTAATTCTCATACCAAGTTATCTACAAGGTTTTACCTTCTCCTCTATATTGAAGGATATAATGTGCACCTTGTGTATATTTGGTTGACACAATTTTGTATGCTCTTTTCCTTCCTTTTTCTAGGAATGGGCCCTAACAAAGGACAAGTCAGTGAAACACATGGATTTGTGCCTTACTGTTGTGGACAGAGCACCTGGTTCACTAATAAAACTTCAGGGCTGTAGGGAAAACGACAGCAGACAGGTTGGTATGGCATGAATGTTCTCTGTCAACAGCAAGGAAAGTCAAGGTTGCGAAGGAAGGGGCAAGAACATGCACTGGAAATCACATCTGCTGTCCATCCTGCTCTTCTCTGCCACGCTATTGTTTGTGTGTGTAAGGCTGCAATGTCTGATAGCTGGGCAGAGCAGCAGGAATAAGCTCATTTATTGAGCTTTGTTTTTCATAGGCCAGTGACAATCTTTTATTAGCATAGGCTGTCCCAACAGTTGCCTTACGGAAAGGTTTCACATAACAGCATTGATGTGTAACATTCTTCAGCTGCCATGCCTGTTTTCTGATACAGAATATATATTTCACAATTTATTTTTGAAAGGTCATATTTAGTGAAGTTTGAAGATTATGCAGTCTGTGTCTCAGAATAGTGTGACCTGGCTTTCCTTTATTTTCTGTGACCTGTTTATAACAGTAGTTGTCTCCTTCGAGTCGTTTTTATTAATACAGCATGGTGTCTTCATCATTTCCCGTACCCAAGGAAAATCACATTCTCAGTCACACCATCTTTCTGATCTAGTCCTATAACAATTCATCTCTCTGCCAAAGTCATCATTTATGATCATCTGCCAGCTTCCTTGCTTCTTGTGTATCAGTTTTTGCAGACAGATAACTGAAATGCTATCCTTGATGAGCAAGAATAATCTTGCCATGGCATGATCTATTAGAAATACAACAACAAAAAATAACGTACTGGGTTTACTCTGTCACTTTGGGCAGAGAGGTTTGACAGCACAGATTGACTGGTTTTCTTCTGGATAGTGGAAAGAAATCTGTCTGACAGATCTCTGAACTTGTGTAAAGCTGTCTTCAGGGGTTATGCTTCTTGCTTTGGTGTTCAAAATTTGTAGTGTAAGGTTAATGGGATTTGTGATTTTTGTGGGGTTTTTTTCTTGCTTTCTTGTTTCGCACGAGAAACATGGTGTGACACCATATTTGAGAAGTGCTGAAGCAGAAGAAAATGATTTGGCATATTCTCTATCTATTCCAGTGTGCCAGCTGAATGAGCAGTTGTTTTGGCAGTGCTTGCCATAACTTATGTACCCTTATTCAAGGATCATCTAAGCTGAGTTCTGTTATTGCAGTTTTCACAGCTTTCTCAAGCAGGCGCCAGGGAGGCTTATGAAGACTTCAGAAGAACTCATCCTTTTCCTGCTTTTCCAACTGATAATTGTATTTTCTCTTCCAGAAATGGGAGCAAATTGAAAGCAATTCTAAACTGAGGCATGTTGGCAGCAACCTCTGTCTGGACAGCCGAAATGCCAAAAATGGTGGTCTCACCGTGGAGATTTGTGGTCCTTCATTGTCACAACAGTGGAAATTCACACTGAATCTGCAGCAGTAGGAGGACTTCAGATGCGTAAAGCTCTTTTGATTCATTGACCTTGGGCAAAGTTTTGATTGAATTACTGATGTATTTCTTAAAACTTTCCACGGAACTTATATACCTCAGTATTCCACCTTTATCTGAAAGTAGGAGAGTGCTGGAGCAGACACCAGGGATCCAGGGGACTTGGAGCACTGCTAAGATGTCACTGAACATGACTGCAGCACAATTCCTTCTTCGAGTGAAGGCGTCAACGGTTCCATACTGTCTTCGGTTATGTACTTGCACAGCAGATAACAAACTCTAAGAACAACTGATATATGGTGAAAAAAACTGATCTGAAGAAACACCTGTGGGGGGGAACAGGGCATGGGAGGGAGGGTGGGACAAATGACTAGGAGAAGGTCATATGAAAACTCCATTTGCTTAGAAATTATAGTTTGTTGTTTCCAGAAACAGAAGTGTCATTTTGAAGTTTGTTTCTCTTTTTATTTTTTTTTCCAGTGTGTCCTTGGTAATTTGAATATGAACTTTTCTATGATGGACTCTAAATATAAATATATGAAAAATATATATATTGTCAGCTCCCAATGATTTATATCAATTTTCATCATCCTGTAGTTATCCAAGTGATTTGACACATGCATAACGAGAAATTGGATTGAAATGCTAGGAGAGTGAAACTTTATGAAGATGTGGGTTTTGTGCTGCTGAGTATGATGTCCATGCTAACACTGGATGCTTTTGCAAGCTGGATCTACTTCTTAACACTTTGCCGTCTCTGAAGATCATGAAACTCAGAAGGAGAAAGAAAATAGCAGAATAAGCCAATGCATCTGCACAGGTCGTTGCTCAGATTGTTTATTGCAACTTGAGAATTTGTTACATGTGCTATGGATATAGTTAAACTTGTACTTGATACTTGATGATTGCTCTGATACTTTGTCTTTAACATTCTTCTTCCTTTGTTACAAAATTTTATAAGCAGCGCAGATCTTTGGTACAGCTGTGTGGGTTCAGCATTGTTTCATCTGGGCCTTAATGAGAGAAAAACTTGTCTCTAACTCCCATTTTCAGTTGTAGAAATAAGATAGAATGGTAACATCACTGTCGACAGCACAAGATCTGAGTTTTCATTTGCAAGGATGAGCAGCTTTCTAATATCTCTGATTGCACTTGCTAAATTTATAGACCTGTTATTGGGGAATATTCTTCCATTTTGTTTCTTCAGATGGAGCTTTGGAATGGATTCAGGCTTGGCTCTGGGAATCGGCCTGGATACCAGCAGATCTATGAGGTTTTAACCGCGGAACCCATGCATTTTGCAGCTTCAATCCAGCTGATGTTATTTTTGTATTAAAATAATACTGTCAAAGTTAACCCGAACTTTGACCTGTCCTTTCTTATGTTTGCGAAGACCATGTAATTTTTTTTATTATGAGCAAATGCTTCAATGGGCTTTTGAAATTAAAAGGAAGGGCATATAAGTGCTAATAAGCAAGACAGCCTTGACAGAAATTAGTGAAGAGGTGTGGTGCCAGGAAGTGGTTTTGGTTAGATGGTGGATTTCAGAAAAAAGTAAGGGTTCATCATAAGGAAATTGAAAACTTCTGCTACACTGTAGTATGCTGGTACAGTTCCCCTCCTTCTTTGCTCCTGGAAGTAGTTTCTGGACTTATGGGTGGGTTTGTATTTGGGTTGTTTTAATTGTGGTGTGGGGTTTCCTTGTTTGGTTGGGTTTTGTTTCCTTTTGACTGCATCTGTATATTAGGTGCAGAGGTGGTACTCTTCTGGGTAAAATGGCTTTAACTGTGCCAGTACGTACGCCCATAAATACCTTGTGTGTCTGAAGTTAGGACTTGCAAGTACCTGCATACCTTTTCAAAGGGGGCATTAAATCATGTTTCTGCCATTCATCTACTGACTTTTAAAATTAATAAATAACAGTTGGGCTTCTTTCCTTGCTTCTTCATGATCCACTTCCACCAAAACTTCTGTTTCAGAGGCCATAGAGTGGATAAAGTATTCTTCACCTTTTAGTCTTTCGCTATCTGTAGCCTGTTAATCTAGCTGAGAACTTGAAGAACGTGATTCACAAAGACAGTAGATTTCTTCATGTTCTGGAAAAATAAATGCTTTAATATGGGCTCAGCAGCATGTCAGTTGTTGGAGATTTTGAAAAGCATTATTTAAAAGAAAAAAACCTAACCGCTCAGCTTCTACCATGGAGGTATTTCCATTTGAAACGTCCATTACAGTAAGGGTAGCACAGACTGCAATCAGCAGTTGTACCTCTGAGTAAGTATCAGCCTACTTCTTATCTCTCTTTCAGAACTGACAGTAAAAAGATCCCTATTCCATCTTTAAGTCCTTCATGTCATCTGCTAGCATATAAAATAGGAATATAGTCACCGATTCCCTTAGGATGCTGTGCATAGGGGTTTTGACATAGAAGCTGTATGTTGTTTTTCCTTGAAAGAACAGACAAGAAGTGGTATCCATTTGTTGCGTTTACACGGTGGTGTGCCAAAGTTACTTACTGTGATTTTGGAGGGGGGGTGGTGGTTAATGTGGAAATTCACCCATCTGAAAGATAAGAGCCCTTGAAGCAAATTGCAATGGAGTCCCCTGAGAACTTTTCTTACTGTCTTCAGAGCCAGAATGGTGTCATTTGTTTTGCAGATTTTCAAAACATAGTTTGGAAACTGTTTTATCAGTTGGTTTGAAAAGTCTGCTGTACGGAGCTTGTACTATGTTCACTTTATAGATGGAAACCATCCTTGAACAAAAAAAAACCTGTTTTAACTTAAATAAAGAAGAATGCTTTATAGATAAATGTGTGCTGGTGAATATAACTGAATGTAACCAAGAAGTCTGCCTTCAGCTTGTAGGTGTAAATAGTTCTCAAATGTTTGTTCTCTTGGTTATTTCATAAAATTCCTGTTTTAAAAATGTATACCCATGGGTGTATATCTGCATTTGTGAAAAGAGAGTTTGTTTGCATTTCATATGGTGAATGTGAGGAAACTGTAATCTTTTAAAAGCTGCTTTACATTTAAGAGTGCGTTAATGCTGACTGTAACCCCTGAAAGTGCCCTGTTATGGCACTTGCTCTCCTGCCCCATTAGGCCTAATCTTGAAACTTCTACTGTCTGTCTCTGCTGCCAGAAACCCTCATGACAAGCCTGAGAGGGCTCCTGTGTCCTGCAGAGTGACTGCAGCAGCAGCTCTCATAATTTGCCGGGGTGCCTGTGGACAGCAAATTATACATGGGCCAGCAATGTGGCCTTGTGGCCAAGAGAGCCGATGGCATCCTGGGGTGCATCAGGAAAAGCGTGGCCAGCAGGGCTAGGGAGGTTCTTCTCCCCCTCTACTCTACCCTGGTGAGACCACATCTGGAATACTGTCACATTTTGGGCTCCCGAGTTCAAGAGCAACAGAGACCTGCTGGAAAGAGTCCAGTAGAGAGCCACGAGGATGACTGGGGGGCTTGAGCATCTCCCCTATGAAGAGGGGCTGTTTAGTCTGGAAAAGAGAAGACTGACAGGAGGTCTGATCAGTATGTACAAATATGTGAGGGGTGGGTGTCAAGGTGCAGCAAATCTCTTTGCTGATCAGCAGCAATAAGACAAGGAACAGTGGCTACAAATTGGAACATAGAAGGTTTCCCCTCAACGTGAGGAGAAACCTCTTTACAGTGAAGGTGACAGACCACTGAAACAGGTTGCCTGGAGAGGTTGTGGAGTCTGTTTCTCTGGAGACTTTCAAAACCCCACCTGGATGTGTTCCTGTGCAAAACTACCTTAGGTGATCCTGCCTCAGCAGGATGGTTGGACTCGATCTCTGGTAGTCCCTTCCAGCTTCTAAAGTTCTGTGATCTGCTCGTGTTGCCAATCTGCTCTGTATTTGTGCAGGGTAGTAATTCAGATGTCTGTGGTGCACTTGAAGCTAGATCTTAAATACTACATATTTAAAACAACAACCCAACTACTCTTTCTTTGTTTTAGAAAGCTGTTCTGTGAGTCAAACACCTCACTAGTGTAGAGAGCTTACCAAAGAACTTGCATGAGCACAGCTGGGGAGAGAGATCTTCCACAGTAGGTGATGGATAGCTGTGAGAGTGTGAGATTCTCCTACTGCAGTAAGTGGGGCTGCACCCAGAGCATGGTGCTTGATTACAGCATCACCTTGGCAGAAGTGGGCTGCAAGCCAAACATGGGAGAACAAATGAGTTTAAAAAAAAACTCATTGTGAAGCTTTGTCCAGCTTCAGAGACACCAAGTCTGTTCTTGGGTCATATTCTCTTATCCCTACTCTGTGCCTTTGTTCTTTGTCTAAGAAACTTAGTTTTGCAGCTAGCCCTGAGTATGCAATCAGCCACCGTAACTTGTAGAAGCATTTGTAGGAGAGATTTAAGCACATCTGCACTTCAAAAATCTTGTCAGTACAATTAAGCTTTCACATTGTAGGAAAGGAGAGCTCATGGGTGCAGACTTAGCCTCCTTGTGCGCGAAAATAAAAATGTCCTGTCAAACTGCAGTGAACACAAGAAACAACCTTGCCTTTGCTGATTATATCTGAGAAGGCAAATGAGGATTCTCCATCTTAAATGCACTTTTAACACCTGTAAGCAGACAGGTGTGCTTAAGATAATTACAATGGGCCTCTGGCAGTAAAAGCTTTTAATCTAATCCAGTGTTAACTGTAGAAGTTTGTCTCTTATGTGTCTCCCTGAGGTCACACATTTTCTGTGCGTGCTGTTCTCAGTGGACTTCTTAGCTGAAGTGTCACAACTGAATGAACTGTCTAGCAAAATCTGCTTTACTTCTGATGAGAGCTCCATTGTTTGCTTTGCCTTAATACCTAAGTATATGCATGAAAAAAGTTTCCCATTCAGTGTAGTTAATCTTTTGGAATTTCAGGTCACACTTTTTAGCCAGTTTCTATAGGATTTATTCTGCCTATCACCGTGCATAAACCCAGATATATTTATGCTTCTTTTATAAGGGAACATTTAATCTTTCCTCTTTGTAGATTAACAAAAACATATTTGAAATCCTCAGTTTAAAAGAAGATGCCTGTGGAAGCTTAATAGTGGGAGAGATTAAAAGGCTGTAATCAGCCTGTGGTCTTCTTTGAAATGGATCCTACAGAGCATTGTCCAGTTCCCGTCTGGGGTGTTGTCTTGTCCTGGCATCTGCAGCCAAACCTGGGCAGTTGGGGATATCATGCTAAGATTCTAAATAGCTGATGAGTTTGGTTTGTTGGAGCCAGTGAAATGGACTAGAGCAGGGGGGGAAGTGGGAATGAAAAAGAGAGGAAAACTTAGAGCAAAGAAAAGAAGCAAAAGAAAGATAGCACCACCCTTGGTTCTCACAAGGTCTTCTGCCTTTCCGTGGCGCTGTTGCAGTGGTTTTAAAATAAGGGAAGAGGAGTTCCTGGCTGCGCAGAAATGCTCCCTTTTCATTGTCAAGACATTCTGCCAGGCCAGCAGAGCTATTAAGGTCCATCAAAGCCATAGCCCTGCGTATTCCGATCAGGTCTGTCACACGTCATTTGGAGACTGAAGAGTCACTGAGTTCTCACAGGTGTTCCTGCCATAACCTTAGTTCTTTTACAGTGTTAGAATTTTGTATACAAGTAACAACTAATACTTTGCCTTCCGTGTATTGAACGCAGATATTGTGTAAAATTTCTGTGATCTTGGGTTGCATGCATGCATCACCTGTGCCCTCATTCAGCCTGCAATACAATGGATAATTTTAGAGCTGTATCTTGTTATAAACTGCTCTAGCAAGAGGCTTCTTCCTGTGCAGAATGATTGCAAGTGAATGGAAACCACTGGAAAAAAAAAAAAAAAAGCAGTCTAGGAGAATAAGCCCTGATTACAGGCTGAGCAGAAATGTCACTGTTGCATCTCTTGTTAGACTGCACATTTTATTTACAGCTTAACATCTAGTAGCTATTTTAAGATCTGCTAGTAATCAAGCTTAAAAATTGGGAATAAAGTCAGCCCACAGCTGTTCTCTCTGTACAGCCTTCCAAGAGCTTGTCTGAATGAGTGCAAAATACGCTGTGATTTGATTTCTTGCAGCACAGCAGCATGATGTTGCTCAGTATGTGAGAAGTGGGACACGTTTGATTTCAAGTCCCTATTTCTACCCAGCAGATGGTTTTAATCCAAGGATTTTTTGGGAGGTTGTTTTGGGGGTGTTTGTTGTTTTGTTTTGGTGGTGGTGGTGCTGTTTTGGGGTTTTTAGTTTGTTTGTTGTGTGTGTGGGTTTTAGTGGGGTTGTGTTCTTGTTGTTGATTTGTTTTAGGTTTGGGTTTTTTTGGTTTGGATTTTTTTTGAGGGGAGAGAGTGGGACATAGTTTTAGGGTTTTGCTTCTGTTTACATTTTTTAAAGGACCTGGAAGTAGTAAATAACTGTTTTCTGCTATACTTGTATTAATTAAACCTCATCATTGTAATTAAAAGAAGGTTACGAAATTACTACCAAGAGCCTGTTGTGCTATGGTTGCGTGGTGAGCACCACTTCTGCAAAATGCTTTCCCCTTAACTTTGTACCACCTTTGTTCCTGTCCAGTAGGCTGTTTTTGAAGCAGATTCCTAGATAGCATCTCCACTTTTACTGAACCAGTCCTCTTGTGTGAAAGGGATGCTGACCCTGCCTCTCCCTTGTGTTAGCATCAGTTCCCATTCCATGAGACAATTATTTGAATAAACCAATAAGGCAAGAGTAAAAATATTTTAAAACATTTTAAAACTTTATATCTTGCAGAGATGAGTTTGACTTTCAAAGGCTGAGACAGCTGGAGTGGCAGGGTTTGGTAACCAGAAGCAGGAAAGGGGGAAAGATGCTGAACTTTCTCTCTCTCTCTCTCTCTCACACACACACATACACACACACACTCCACAACATCAATTAAATGTTAAAGCAATTTGCCCATCCTGTAGACCACTGAGTCCCAGCATCTTTAAGGTATTACTGCTCCTTGTTCATCACTATGACACTTGGTGTATAATTCTGTCACTGTCCTGTGCTGCTGATCTGTGATCCGGCAGCTGTTAAAAGCATTAGGAATGCCTTGTAGTGAGCCAGCATGAGGTGTAAGGAAGGATGGGAAAAAAGCCCCAAACCTCAAACACCATGCAAAAAGTGCTGTTGTTTTCAGTAGCTGAAAGCCATTTGAGCTTGATTTAACTGGATTGTAAAATCAAACCTCTCGTGTTCACAAGAGAGCTTGGGCTGATGGGTGTTAGTTTGCTTTCCAGTTGAGAAACCTTTAATAATAATTATTACTTATACTAAAACAGCCTTATTGCTGACATCTGAGTCTTCAGCCAGCAGTGACCGTTGACAAGGAAGAGGAAACAAGAGAGAGGAAAAGGTCTTAAGTTATACCGAGTTCTTGGTTTCAACATCTGTTTTATGTTTAATAGGGACTTTCCTACTTGGAAAGAACATGAAGACTTTGCTTTAGACAATCTGCTCCATCTTGCATGATGTCTGTTTTGTGTGGTGTGGTGCAAACCAAAGAGGTGTTAGGCTGTATTGTCAGCCTGTTTCAGAATTCTGTGGAGATGTTGATGTTGAATGAGTTCTTTGAGAGATGGTGGCATTTTTAGGCCAGGGTTTCTGTCTTAGCAGGAGGACAAAAGAAGAAAACAAACTTACTATTATCTTAATGTCTAGGTAGAAAATATGAAGAAAAGTACAGTGGAAGAGAAAGAGGTGCAAAGTGAGAAAGTGTATAGAACTAGCTGCAGCTTTTAGGATGTATTTCCAAGGCAGTAAATTCAAGCTGTTCTGTAGTCTATAGCATGAGCTATGACATCTTGGACAGGGATATCTGTGCAGCTCCTTGGTTTCTCTTTGGATGTGACCTTTGATAAGAGCATTCAGCTCAGATGTAAAAGATGGGATACAACTTTGTCTACGTTTTTGTTTAAAAGCAGACAGAAATTATTTTACTCTTTTAAAAGAGGGTAGTAAAATAATAACTCTTACTGATTTGGAGAGGAATACAGAAAAGTGTATTTAAAGATGTACAGGAGAAAAAAAAAGCATACATGAATCCTTAACATCTAATACAGATAGAGGATACATGAGAATTACCCCAAAAGCTTTCCCCCAACCAGGCTAAACCACCAAAACCCCAGTGCTCATTTTCTTCTCCCCTCCTTCCCCCTGCCTCCATTGTCTCCAGGCCCAAGCAGGCCTGATTGCACAGCTAAAAATTCACTGCATCCTTGAAGGCCACAGGCAGGTTGCTTCCCCATTAGTTACCCAGATGAGATTCTCTCCGGAGAGCCAGAAGGAAAGAAGAGAAAAGAGAAAGATTTGACTTTGCTGCCCACTTATAAAGTGATAGCAGGATTAGAAGATTGAATAGCAATATTATGACTTCTGCGAATGACCAAGTCTATCCCCTGGGATGGGACTGTCTCTATGGTCTTCTGAAGGACACCTGGGACCCCTCAAACTACCATAAACTTTCAGAAGTGTTTAAGGACAGATTTTAAAAGATTAAATTTAGGCTGTTAAACATCCTGGGAAACCAATGGGTTTGTGAGTTAGGAAATATTCTTCAGCTGATCTAATGGTCTTTCATGCTATTCCCACATAAATTTATTTTAGTGAGTGGTTCCAGACTGAATGCCTAATTTTGACTCCCAGCCATTTCATCTGCTAATTAATTTTCATTCCTCAAATATTATTCTTTTATCAGAGCTTCTGAAAATTTGATTCTGTCATCTCCTAAATTTTCTCCTTACAGAGAGAGCCTCTGAAATGCCTGGCAGCTCTGTTTTCTTTGAGTGTGTGCCCTGGAGCACAAGTTTTCTTTCAGAAAGCCAGAGATGGCAGTAGGACAAGTTTCCTGATGGTTCCTTTGTTCCAGTTTCTTTTCTTTTTCTTCCCCCCCCCCACCCCAGACTATTACAGGCTTTGAAGAACAGCTCTTAAATTTAGCCCTGAGGAGATGGAAACGTAAAGAAACCTCTCTGCAGGCAGTTTGGTCTGATGCATATAATAAGCACAAGCTCTACCTGGTTCAGCTGATGAGCACTGTCATATGCCCAACCCTCTCCTTGGTTTGTTTTTGTTGTTTTAATTAACTTTTGGCAGCTGTGCCAAACAAGTTCTGCATCTTATAACAAGCAGTGGTACAAAACTGAAGCAAAGCTCTCTGGCCATAATTTCACTCTTGAGGCTCAAGGGCTATCCAGGGATACTCCTGTGAAACACAAAGTCCATGTGAAGGTGCCAAAGGTCCACAATGTTCCATGGCAGAGATCACTTTCTCCTAAAATGGTGGTCCTTCATCTTCTCTCCACTGTTTTAAGCAACTCAGAGACCTAGAAAACTGCTGTTCTTGTTCTTGACACTTCTTTGAGCCACACATGAGCTGCTTGGCCAGATGCATTCACTAGGTGAATTCTGAAGCAAGCACTTGCAGGGCACTGGAAGGAAAGCTGGAGGTGAGCCCTCCAGTTGTACTGTGCTGATGTACATCCCTGTGGTAAGGGTCTGGCACGTGTGGCACTGGACCCATTACTGCTGCCTCAGTTGTGTTGCTCCTCTCCAAACTGAGAGGATGCCTCTGGGTGCCTACTGAGGGTGAAGGCATTTCTGGAGCATCTAACTGATGGAAAGGGGAGGGAAGGCAGCGCACAAATCCCTTCGGGCGGGGCCCTGGGGTGCCAACAGGAGGAAAGGGCAACTTCTGAACCTGATTGTGAATCCCCTAAGGTCTGGATCAGACATTGTGCTTTGTTTTCAATGAAGGAAGATGACTTTAAAATGGGTGGTTGCAAAGTCAATCCGTCCTTAAAAGATAAGAGCTGCTCATGAGCTCCTGGATGCTTCAGCCTTTGCGTAGGGTCCTGAATAACGGCAGCAACAGCAAGTCTCATCCACTGCTGATTCTCATTAACCACATGAGAAACTGGGTTAAGCCTCAGGCAATAAAATCCTGCAGGCTGCTGTGAGGCTGTCATTGCTAGGGAGGCTCTGTGAGCTGGGAAAGGGCACTGCTGTCTTGCAATAATGAACATAACCATGTTATAAATAACTCCTTGTGGTTTGAAAAGCAGCAGTGAGAGGAAGTTCTTCCTTTCTTTCTCCTTTCTTTGTGTTCTAGTTTTCTCCTTTTTGGGTAGCATCAAAGTGATTCAGATTTTTGCAGCATGGCCAGCAGCCATAAAACTAAGAACAGGCAGAGTGAGCACGTGGACAGCAGAGTAGAGTCTGGTTGTGATGGCACAGATGGTTAACTGGTGGTTAAACTTCCTATGAAGGCATGAGGTTGGGACTCCAGATACATAACTGCAGGACAGGATTTCCAGCACCACAGGATGTAGCAGGCAAGTTCCCTTACAGCCCAGTTTTGCCAGGCACCTGGTTTCCCTTGCTCAGAGTTTGCCTTGTCCTCTCTCTCTCAGGCTGCTCTGCTGGGAAGCAATCCCTGTGCCTTTCAAGCTGTTCACAATACATGGTTTACAACTGGTTCACAGAACCACTCTGCTGCTGTAGATGTTTCCATTGAACTTTGGTGGTGATGTTTTTGGATAGATCTCACGAAACATCATTTAATGTGGCCTATGGGAACAGAAGTTCAAGAATCTCTTTTGTTTATTGCATGAGCAATATAAAGCTTGTTGCTGGCACCCGCTCAGACCAGCAGAGTGTCTCTCTTGGTGTGTGTGTATTTGCCCCAGGCCAGGAGGAAGTCAGGTATATTTTATGCAATATTAAATCAGCTTCTAAAATCACTGTAGTGCACAACACCTTGAAATTGGCTGCTGTTATCCCAGATAGGAGAGTGCTGATGAATATGGATTACTTGTTTACAGTGTCTACTGACTGTTTAGTGCATTGGCCAAGATCCCTGCGAGAAATACAGCTATGTAGCAGATAGTCTGAGTCCTACTGCAGTATCTTTTGGATGTGTCAGAGCTTCTCTAGGTCAGGGTCATGTGCATCCAAGTTCCTGACTGCAGTAACAAATCTTCTTCATTAAAAGTGCCAGTGTCTATTTTATTAACCAAAAAAAACTTTAATAAACCTGACTTGCAGAATGTAATAGTGCTGTTTGCTCAGTCTGGCTGCAGGCTGTGGGTGATCATCTGTGTTCAGTTCAGTAAATACTTGATATTACCTCATGCCTGGAAAGTCAGAAACCATGGAACTCTGCAGTGGCACTTTTGAAACAACTTTTCTGAAAAGAGTAGTGCTCTTCCTGCTCTATTTTAATCATGAGAGAGGGACTGAAAAAGGTGACCACAAATGTGTTACAATAATTTAGTTGGGATGCTTCTCTTCCATCCAATCTCAGAAGCAGCTCTGTACCAGGTGTTAGTGGCACAGTAATGGAGAGGACCACAAGAAAGATGGAGAAACCACAAGAACAGGAGCAGCATACACAGACTGGAGGAAAGCAGTAAGGTATGTGCGTTTTTGGTGTTTTTTTTATTTTATTTTTTATTTTATTTTTTTTTCCCCTAGTGATGTTGGATGGGACACTCTTCTGTGGCTGAGTGGAGATACAGTTGCTCATGTTTGGAGACCAGCTTTTTCAGTTCAAGCGTCAAAGAGATACATATGTACATTAATTCGTGCATTTTTCTTTATTTCCAGCAGTTTCAATGTTTAAAGGCTTTGGGATACAGATAGTGTATCCCCTGGCTATGAACTTCTCCAGTTCCTGAGAGTTATTTGCAGTTTCTTCTGGTGTCGCTGGTGGCAGGTGTAAATGTTATTTGCATAAAATTAAAGAAATATCTCTTCCCCTCCTCCTCTTTTCCTCACCAATTTCCATTTTTGCAGAATATTGTTTGGCTTCAGACCTGTCTGGTTTTAAATTTTATCTGTCCAGAAAAAGATGGAAGTGGTTTGCTTTGTTGTTTCCCTAAATGGTACAAGACAATGCAAAGATGTTAAATCCTGCCTTGTGATTCTTGGGGAGCCTGAATCTGGCAGTAGGAATATCTAACCCTTATTTTAAAAGTACAAAAAAGGAGGATATTATGGTTGTTGCACCTCGGCATTTTTATGTCACAGTTGGTACCAGCTGCATCTGGGCCCTTGCAAAGGTGAGGGCTATGCTGTGTTAGGTGAGCCTGTCTGCTCAGGGAAGGTTATTCTCATCTGGGCTTGTGGATTGCACATTCCCTATGAGCAGGAGAACCTGTCTTGCTGCTACTCCTGCTTCTTGGGTGAAGGAAGAACTGCAGGTTCCTTGGCAAAACCTGGAAGAAGAAACAGATTTGGGGGAGGGGCAGGGGGGAAGGGGAAGGGAGTTAAAAAAACAAACCAACCAAACAAACAAAAAAACCCCTGGTAAAATACCTCATCTGGGGAACTGGGAACAGCCAAAGAGAAGGAAATGTCCCTGTCTTCTCATATCACTTTTTGTTTTCTTAAACTTTTATTCTCAAAGACAAACTGTGGCTGGCTGTGCACCTAATCCTGTGCTGTAATCTAAGGAAACCGAAGTGCAGGGACAGTTTCTGAAGTGAGCTGCGATGCTTTGCTTTGCAGGGGTGTGGTGAGATGCCATTCATTGCTGCATGTGAAGTGCTCTTCCGAGTCTGGGATGAAGGCACTCTGTGGGTGCCTGTGCTTTGCCTGAGTGATGTCTGGGGATATCCTTCTCCGCAGTGTCTGTGACTAGGCACTATTTTCTCTCTCTGCCCTTAGGGGGATGAAAGGGAAAGCTGAAAATGCTGAAAAGTGGAATGTTAAGTTTTGCTTAATTAAGAAGGGCTTCATTGCTGGAATTAATTGTAATTTCTCTTGAGAATAATTTAATGGGAGACTGAGTTACTGCATGCCCTGGCCTGAATTGAGTTGGTGGCATTGTTTTAAGTAGCAGTACTGAGGCTGTGTGCCTCTGTGTGTGTGTGTCTTGGTGTTAATCAGATCCTGGGTTTTGTAATTTCACAAAGTAAATTCACTGTTTTATTCAATTAGCGTGCTAAAGATGGTTCATGCTGCTTCTCTCAACTCTGACCATGTAGCCTAATTACACACACTATTAGCTGATCACAGCACAACCAGGGACCAGGGTGCTGCTGGAGGTGGCCTCCCAACCATGGCAGTGAGCTCAGAAAACTTCTCCTTTGATTCGTGACATAGTTGAACATCTTAACTGGGGTGTGGCTGGTCTCACTGCAGGTTGTCATCCCCTTAGGTCCTTCCTGCCTCTGTGTGATGTATGAGCTACCTTGCTGCAGAAGGCTGGTTGCATTTTAAGAAGCCCTGCAACCACTCAGGGTGTGTTTATGCTAATCCATCAGGCCGATGATGCACCTCAATGTTTCCAGCCTCAGAACCCGTCTGGGACAAGCCAGCCCCTGCCGTGTGCTGCAAGCAATGTGGTGTGCTTGCTTTTTGATCTTGGATACGACATCTTGAAGTGGAATTCAGTGGGTTCCTCTAGAAAATGCAAGGAACCTGTCTCTTGCAGACAATGACTCTGTGAAGGATCCAGAGTGCCTTTTAGATCACTCTAAGATGTCCTTCAGACCAGAATGTTAAGGCTTGTCAATTTGGCTACCTGCATGTTCAAAAGATTTCTGAGAGCTTGCCAGTGTTGGACAAGCCAGAATCTCCTGCCCTCCACTTTTTCAATATTACCTGAGCAACTCTTGTCACTGCCGGGAGACTGCGTCCATAGAGATATTAAATAGGGCAAGGACTTTTCTGCTGGTTGCATCTGTTATTGTTGGTTGGTTTCCGTTAGTGATGTTTTCTCCCCCCTGACAACCTGTATTTTAATTTGGACAGTTTAGGTGCAATCTAGTTTTTTTTCCCCTGTGTAAAACATAAGTTACTATGAAGAAAGACGCTGAGCAAAGCACACAGGGCAGACATCTGACAGACCACAGCAAGAGGTCAGTGCTGAGGCACACTAGCACATGCCTGGAGGATGCTCTGCAGTCACGGGGAACTGAGAGACAGCCCCAAGGAGTGGAGTACATCTTTATTGTGGCAAAGACTCACTGTAACACTACTTGCATGTTCTCTACTGCAAGATTTCTGCTCGCTTTGTAGATTAAGGTTTAAACTTATTGACTTGGAGCTGTGAAACAGACAGAGGTCATCCACAGATGATAGTTGTTGAGGTTTGCCTGCAAATGCCATTTGTGTGGTATACTGGTCATGGTTTTGGTGGGTATCACTGGCGGTACAGACAAACCTTGCCAGAGCATGAGGACAAAGAGCTGGTACCGTTCAGCATTGATACACCTGGGAGCTGAGACAGCTGCCCACGTCCTTGTGTCTGCCCTGCCTTGTGGCAGCTGGCAATTACTGCTTGTGGGTGTCAGGAGAGCATTGGGTGTGGGAGAACAGTCTCCTTTACAGTGCCTGTGTGCAGACCATGTTGAAAGGCTTTTTAAACTTGGATTCTTCTAAAGAAAATGCCTTAGTTACCCAATGGCTACATAAGGATGCCAGGCTTTTGTTTTTAATAGCCTCAGAGTAAGAACTTGTAATTTATCTAGCAGTGTTTTCTCCATGTCCTTTAATCTACACATGCAGAGGACTTCAAATCATTTCCCCCACATACTCCATAAAAGAATGAGACAGAAAAGCAACTGGTAATATATCCGACTGTATTTCAAAGTTGTTGGTTGTAAACAAACTTTGTTGAAGAAATAAAATCACACAACAAGATATCAGAGTGATACTATAAATCCATTTTGTTATTGTTGCCACACTTCACATTTTTGGAACTCAGAATTCAGCTCATGGTGTACAAAACTTGTAAAAATTTTATTGCAAGCGTGCCTTTGTGTAGAACAAAACTGGTGTCATAAAAGTAGTTCCCTGTCCCATGCAGAAACACAGTTATGTATCTCTTGCTGCGAAGAGGCACACGCCTGTGCTTGCTGAAAGACTTGGCTGTTACAAAATTGCTCTGAGAAGTTGTTTGGTTTAAGAAAAAAAAAAAAAGAAAGAAAAAGGCAGTTTCAGTGTACACTTTACCTCTGCAATTTACACTTTCAACAGAAATATTTAGGATTATAAAGAATTGTAAAGGGTTAAGCCCACCTGGGAACCCCCTGACTCCTCCCAAGGGGGTGATCTGACCTTTTCCCAGGTGTCATGGTTAGCCACTCCCACTTCCTGCTAGGGCCTGGCTATAAAAAGGGGAATCCAGCTTGTCTTCTCCCTCTTCTCGTCCTGGCTGCCTGAGCAACTACTCTGCTGGTTCTGCTGCCAGACCACCATGTGCTCCTCTGCCACCACGTGAAGAGCACCACCATTTTTATTTGGAACACTAACTGCTTTTCACCATCAAATTCCTACATCCTGCCTCCATCCAACAGCAAAACCATCCACCTCAGCCTTGGGACTCAATTGCCTTCCACAGGTTGTATTTGTGTTTTGTTCCCCCTTCTTCCCTTCTCCCCAGCTTCTGTATTTTTTTTCCCTCGTTCCCCATACCTTGCATTTTGTTCCCCTTTTCTCCCACCTTCTGTAAAAAACCCTTTTCCCTCATATTTACTGTTAAAGTTTTATACCTTTCTTTAATTTCCAAATTGGATTGAGTTGTTCACAGGGCTTTTGGGCTCAGGGGTAGCTGGCTTAAACCCACTACAAGAATATGGAACTTTGCAACAGAACTGCAGTCGCCGATGTTGTGAGCACAGCTCCATGGGGTTCATCTTGAAAGTACTCAGCCAGCTAAGGCCCATCTGCATTTGGTACCATCACTGCACTTGATGGAATGTGAGTTGCACATACTGAAAATAAAGCAAATCATAAAAGGAGAGATTCCTTCTCTAGAATCTCCATTGTTCCTGTTTCTACTGTGGCATTTCCTCAGACTGTCACTTCCATGCTGTGCTGACATGCAGCAGTGCTTTGACTCCAAGGCTGCTGACTACTGAAGGTCTATAGTATAAGGAAAGGCATGGAGTGAGGCCAGCAATATAGCTAAAGCAGGAGTTCTGTTGCTCAAGCAGCTGTGCAGACCGATTGTGTTAAATGGTCTTTTCTTTTCATTTAAAGGTAGCAGGTGAGGTGGATTCACAAGCTGGAAATAGAAGAGTTAGAAGGGATCACTTGCATCATAGAATGGTCAGGGCTGGAAGGGACTTCTAAAGGTCACCTGGGATACTCTGCCTCCTCAAACCTGCTGCTCCTCTTAGACTCCTCCTTGTATCCGACTGTGCTGTTTAGTCTCACCTATACGAGATCAGATTAATTTCTGGCATAAATCTGAGGTTTGCTATCTCTAATCTCGCCTCAGACCATGGGACCAAATTATTTCTAGTTTCTGAAATGACAGGCAAAGAGAGACTTACAATTACAGGATAAACCTAGGTTGCAAAATTAAGTTCAAGAGATGTACAATCTGTTTTCCATCAATTCCATTTCACAAAGAGGTGCTAATTGTTCATACACCTTGACACAGATTAATTGCAGAACAAGACCACAAAGTTACTCTGACACCAAGTATGTTGGGGTTCTGGACAGATGAACCTAGAGTAGTGGACTTTGCTTTCCAGCTTCTAGGCTTTTTTTTTTTTTTTTTAAGTACCTAGTGAAAATAGAACAAAAAGCTCAGTTTGAAGTTCAGAGCATGCTGTAAATACTTGAAAGAGTGAAAGCATTTGCTAGCTGCTTTATTTTAGAAACAGAGTTGCCAGTGCTGAGAGCAAACTGTGTGGGCCTGGAATCTTCCCTAGTAAAACTTGCCTGACTGTGTTCACTGTCCAAGGAGCCTGGACCTCATCTCTCTCTGCTCATTGTTTATTCAGCTGAGTCCTGCACATCGTCAGGCATTATGGTCCTTTCCCACTAGGTTCTTTGTCCAGGTCCCCCACACACTCACGGATTGGTGTGCTTACATGAAACAAGCATTTCTGCAGAATGATGTTTTTCACCCATAGGATTTTTCGCACTACACATTGCGTGGACCACCTTGACATCCAAGGCAAGGAATTATTACTTCAGAATAGTGATAAAAAAGGGATTTACCATTTAAGGCCTTTTTTTTTGTGACACCTAACAGCTCTTCACCAGACCCTTCCCCTCCAATGGGTTTAAAAAAACCCAAACCACCAAAAAACCCCAGGCTGTGTCAAAGGCCCCTCTTTGACAGTGATCTAGAGCTGGGGAACGTCACAGCTATTTCAGTGGGAGCAGTGGGTGTGGTGATGCTGATACCTGTTTTGGGGCCTGATGGGTCGCACAAATGGGGCAAAGCAGGCGACACCTACATAGTGATTGCAATTAATTAGTACAGGCTTCAGAAACAATACCCTGTTTCATCTGAGATTTGCAAGATAGCAGAAATGATCAGCAAAGTAATATTACAAAAGTAAGCTAAAGGGCCAACTTTGTCTTGTCCTCTCTTCCAGACTGACCAAGAACTTGTGAGATGATTTGGATGCACTCTAAATAAGAGAAGCAAAGAAAAATGTAGGGCAGGAAACTTCTCCTGGGCTGTATTTCTGGAGACACAGACTCTTCTCTCAAAAGAAGAGGAAGAGATGCTCTCTAACAAAGAACAGATCTTCTCAACTGATCCCCAAGAATGAGATGATGATATGGGGTTAGGGGCTGTTTCAGTTCATAACGCTTCCGGAAACAAAGGCAAGTGTGGGAAGAACTCTTACAGAAGGAATATATATTGAGTAGCACTGGTGGTAGGCTTGCATCTGAGCAGATCTGTTTGTGCAAAATATCCCAGCTAATGACAGGCCAAACATACATGTTCTGAGGTTAGAGTTCCTTGCCTTTGTGAAGGGTTGCTAACAGTCCTTTGACATTTCACTGTTCTCAATAAGAAAATGCTATGGCAAACTCCACAACAGAGAAGGATGGAAGATTTCATATTGCATTTAAAACTAACTCTTTTCTAGTCAGTCTTAGCAATTATTTGTCTGAATTTCACACTGATTACTGGACTATAGCAGAGCTTTGTATGCTCCAATTGCTGCAATGTCTTATTCAGTTTTCTCTTACCTTCAGTGCAACCTGATTTTTGACTTGTACTGGCTTATATGGACTAAGGAGCTTGTGCTGACAAAGTCCCATGGTTTTTACTTCAAAGTGGAACACAATTTGGGAAGCTGGCATTTCTAGTTTGGAAAAGTGCTTTTCAACAAGAACCAAGTCACTAAAAATACAGAACATGGAGTGTGAACTTCACTTCACAGTTTCATCACTCCCTTACCTGTGCTGTGCCTCTCCCTCATTAGGGAAGGGGAATCTCCTATGTGAGTACTTAATGATGGCTCATGAGTGCTGAAGCTGTTAAAGCACTTTGCAATTGTTCCATGGAAAGTAGCACAGGTGCACAGAATTTTCAGTGCAGCATAATCCCCACTCATCACTAAAATCAGATCTAGGATGAGGGGACTTAGACACATAAGACTGAGATATGGGAGGCTCTTTTCACTACTCACCAGCTCAGGACAGATTCCTAAACAAAGGTTAGAAGGGAAAAAAACCTGACCAACAAAAATATTGTAGTCATTAGGGACTTTAACACTTCTATAAATTGGGATTCTTGGACAACTTTGTTAATATAGAAGGGTTCAGGCTAGAGAAGAGAAACAGAAAACAAAGATGACATTTTTAAAAATTGTGCCCTAGTGTCAAGTGCACAAATGGGCTGAAAGAAGTTGCAGAGTTTCTGCAAGCCCTTGAAGCATTTTTCAGCTGAGACAACAGCAGCATTGGGAACCATTTCACAGTGGCTTCAAAGCTGTAATGCATGTTACATTACACACTGGGAAAAGAAAGGTTTTCCAAGAACAGACCATTGCAGACTTCTCTCAAAGAAAGTTCTGTGCATAGAAGGTGGTCAGTATATCCTACTGATGGTCTTGGTTCTTTGAAACTATGTTTGCATACCTTAAGTAATTTTCAGTTTTCAGAAGTATGTGTAAATGAGAGTTCATGTCAGCAGAAGGGAAACAAGCCTTGCTGCTCCTTTACTCAAACTTCCAAGTTTTAAAAAATATTTTTCCTCTGTCACCTGGTTGGCATTTTTACTGCATTTTAGCTACTGTTACGCTTTAAGATCTCTTACTCAGATTGTCTCAAGACTACAACTCCCCAAAAAACAACCCAAACTTGCTACCATTTCACAATTAACACACATGCACACACTATAGCTAGCATCCCTATGCTACATTGAGATTAAACTTTTTTTTTTTTCTTTTCTTCTAACTAGGGAGAAGCTTTAATCTTACAAGCAGGTGAAGAATCAAATCTGTAAGCCAGTTTGCAGTAAAGGAAACGCTACAGCACCTGAGCTGCAGTTAACAAACTTTTACATTTTAAAAATTAGTTATACCTTAATTACTTTGTCTCATTTGTAGTAACAGAGAAAGTGCAAGATGCTTTTTCAAAAAGGAGATATCTTAACTTTCCCTAACCCTATCCACTCCCAATCAATAAATGGATAAGATGAGGTGGAAGTAATTTATGGATATAGATTATGCTTTGGTGGCTTTTGCTTAGTGGCTTTGAGAGCCAAAAATTCAGGCATTTTGTACATACAAATATATAAATATTTTTGCTTACTTATGGAATGTTTCTGCATGTTTAGGGCACCAGTTCAAAATGACAAAGGATGGTTAAGGCTAAGAAAATGAAATTCATTGCAAAGCTATAATTTTGTCTTAATTTTTCTCCTTTACAAAGGAGACTAAAGCATCTTCCCTGTAATAGTCAGCCACTGTGTAATCCCCCGTTAACACCAATTCTAGGGAAAACTACTCAGGACCCAGTCCCTGAGGCAAAAAGCTAGAACCACATGATTTTAGCTTAAGTAATACACATAATTAACAGCATACATTAGTGGAAAATTAAACATTCTAAGGCCTTGGACCTACTGCCACCTGAAAAAGAAAAGGCATTCTCTATATGGGATGGCCTAGCTCCAAACCTTCAAGCACACATAATAAATAACGTGATGATAGGTCAAGACCTCCAGATCTATCTCAGGGGCCTGCATCATAGCTGGAGGGTGGTGTGCTCACTCCTCAGAAATGCCAAGTGGCTCCAAGGAAATCCTGCAAACCCCCTCAGGTGTGCTGCAGGTGCATGCACTTCACAAAGGCTCCAGCATTGCAGGGGAATGCAAAGAAGCTGGGCTCCCAGCACCTACTGTTCTTTTTTTTTTTTTTTTCCATACCTCATGCAAGCTCCCATTCCACTCTGAGCACTGGCAAGATAGAAGAGAAGTGGTTACTGCACACGGTCTAAAGAGGAATGGTCTCAGTTTTCTGCAGTGCCAAGAAATTTTTAACTGATCCTTGGGCTACACTGAAGCTTGGCATTCCCAAAGACTAGACTGGTACAAACCCTCTCCTTTCTTTTGAGGCTAACAGATCTCAGTGCACAAGGTTTTGTCTTTTCTGCCATGTTTCCTGGGTGGACACCTTGTGGACTGATAAATGCAAAGGGATGCTTAGGAAACCCAGTGCTGTAGATCATGCAGATGGCAGGCAGCACAGGATATGTGAGACAATCTCCAGGCTGTATTCCAAGCAGAAATACCATGGAGTTCACCATCTCCTTACTCTTCCTGCAACCAGGTAAGATCTATCTCTAAATCTACTAAAAAAAAACAAAAACAAAACAACTTTGGTGCAAATAGAAAGATGTCAGTGCAAGGATACTCTTTGGGCTAGTCAATAATTTACTAACCCCAGCTGGATTCTTCCTCAGTTACGATGCCATGCATTTCTACATCACATAATGATGTCATCTGGGGAGTTCTCAAATTCATGTTAATCATCCTCTATTGTCTCCTGACAACAGGCACAGAACCTGGTGAGGTTTACACTAATAAAGAAATCAATCAGTCAGTCGATCCATTCCTCTTGAATAAACTCAAGTCATGCTTTTGCACAAATGTTTAGGCTTGGGGACCTAACACCAGCTGGTTCTCTAAGCAACACTGCTTCTGCCCTGCAAGTTAATGCAGTTCTGTTCATGTCCATCACTGCTAATGGTTAGAATACAGAGTTATGCTGATTGAGTTTTGGAGTGACACCAGTAATGTACAGAGGGCAGGGTAGTATTTCACCTCAGCATCAATTCTCCCATGTTTCATTCATACCTCTCACTCTTGACATTGTTTTCCAAATCTTTGGCGGCCTTCACATTCCATCAGCACCAAAATGTGGCTTTTCAGCCAGCAGCTCACAATGATGCTTGTCCTCTACGACATTCCTCAGAATGGAAGAACTCTTTGGGCTTGCTCTGTTTTGGTGAGGTTTAAGATATAGTTGCAACTGGACTTCTTTTATTTTGTAAAATGCAATGTTATGTTATTTTGCTAAACATGTAATCTGTTTAATTACCCTGGCAAGCCCTGAGTTGTAACACACAGAATTTCTACAGAACACCCTGCAGTGATAATGGAAAACACACTGCTATGAGTGACTTAGCTTTTTTATGCCTGCCAGCTACATGCCAAATGAAGTTCTAAAATGGACAAAATAAATATTGACACTTACAGAAGGAAAAGAAAGATGTTGTTGTTCCTTAAAAATGTAACAGTCCACTACTTTAGATTTTCAAGCAACACTTAAGATACAACCGAAATCAAGGGAAAAAAATAGTTTTATTCTAATCTCTCACCTTTACACCACCCCTGGCAGTTAAGATGTGAGGCAGTATTACTTACAGTTTTACTCACTGTTTGTGTGTAAAATGTTTCATCCCGATTAAAAAAGAAAAATCAATGTAATGTATTTCTGGTTTAGATTCACTGATCTATTTGGCTTCTCCTAATTGTACTGCATTCTAAGCGGGATCAAATTATCTTACATTACATTAATAAGAACAAAGTGCAGAAAAAAAAACAGAAAGAAAAAGTCTTAGCCAGTCCACAGTTCCTGGCTGCCTGCCTGTGAATGTTGTTTGTCAGTATGCTTGCATCAGTGTTCATGGATCTCAACAACTTTGTTTAGCACACTGGGAGGACAGCAGCGACACCTTACAGGATGGCAGGCACCCCCAGCCACAGCCCATGGTGCACTTAGCATTGTCTGTCTCAGAACTGAATAGCTCCAGAAAAGTTTTGGTGATGCCTACTTAGGAGAGCTGAGCTATGTCGGCTTATGACAAGCTCTTAGCCCAAGAGGAACTAGATGACCCTGCACAAAAAGTAGCATTGACAACTAATTTAAGTCTGTTTCAGGTGTACAGATTCCCACAGGGCATTCACATATGCAATTTTGTGTTAGCTTTTCCAGTGGCACTTTCTGCAAGATGTGTTTACATCTGGCTGCTTCTAGAAATAAAGTTTTGACCTCTATAGTGGCATCACCTGGCATTTTTGGATAAGGACAGCATCGTGCCATCACAAGTTCCTTGCTTTGCCATTTCAGATGTGGTATCTTCTTCTGCTTACCCTCCATCCCCTGCCTATACCACCAAGAACAATGCATCAATGGGAGGATGAGGTGTCCTCCAAGCCCAGGAGCTCCTTTACGAGTCTTTCGCCAAACTGTGCACGGCTATACCTTGTCACGTGGTAAGCCTCTGACATTTTGTAGAGGATGTAGGCATTGTTTATAGCGATGCTGATGGCAAACCAGAATACCTGCTGCCAGGTCTTGTTCGGTTTGTGAGAAATGAAATACCTAAAAAGTCAAGAGAGAAGGGAAGGGAAAAGCACTGGTCAGTCAACATTTGCAGCTGAGATGCAAGGCATAACCCCAAAGATTCTGCACTCCCAAAGAGAAAGCAGGCATAGGACTTAATACCTAGTGCAAGTATCATCTCTGTGTACAATGTATTTGACAGTCACTAACAGGTAAGCTGCACAATGTTGGATATTTCTTTAGCAGTATATAAAAGTACAGACTTCCTTCCTTCAGAAGCAAAACCTCAGCAACGCTCTCTGTACCACTCCATGTATGGAAGAATACTGACACAGACTCTTCAAGCTTACTCATGACTAACATCCACATGATGGGAGCTGTGGATCTGAATCCATCCAATTTGTACCTAAAAAAAGAGCCTTGGGCACATTGTGTTACAGTTTAGGGAAGACTGCTGATGCTTGCTTCTCCTCTTGTTTATCTACTGTGAGCAAAGAATGATTTCTGCTGCTGTCAACAGTAGGTGGGAGGATGTGGGGGCAAGAGCCAGCGTGTGTGGTGCTGGTATGTGGAGCACCTCTCCATGAGGCAGAACTGGAAAGGATTGACATCCTTATATTTATGTTCTGACTAATTCTGGGACTGCCAGAATATTTGCTCTTCAGTCATAAGCTTTCCCACTTTCCTACTTCCATATGTTTTTAGTAACCATTTACATGTACTACCTCACCTCTCTTTCATATTGATTTCCTCATATCAGATCCCAACAGTGGTCTCCAGCAACCACTGCCTCCTCCTTCATCTCTTCTACTGAATTCTTGCTGCCCTGCCCAGAACTGGCTTGGAAAAATTCCTGTTGCCTTTTTCTGTTTGACAGTTGGAGTTGATGATTTTAGGTATTTTGCAAACACAATGGTTCTGTGATTTCTGTCCTTAGTTTTCAGTTCTTAAACTACTCTGCACCTCATCTCTATTCCCACAGCTAAGCTTTGACACTGCTATATTTGTTTCTGCTTCTCCCTCTTAGATTAATTACTGAGGATCTCAACTGGAATTCAGGAGCCAAAATATCTATATTCTGTTCTCCTAAATCACCTAGATCAGCTTTACATCCACAACAGAACATCCTTTTCTTCTGGCTTGACGTGAAACAAGTTTCATCAGACAGATGAATCGCCTAAGCATCATCTGCTGATAGTGGTGGAGAGCTGAATTAGTCTGAGACACTTGTGGGGCTGATAGACCCTTGTGGAGTTCTCTATTTAGCCTTCAGTTTGATGTGACCAAGATCATCTCCCCAACACTTCTTAAAGGTTATTTACAAGATGCAAAGAACAAAGGCCTCATTTTTTTTTGGACTGGCGGACAGCTATAATGAGCCAAAACAACAGTACCAATGCAGCTCTTGACCTCGTGCAGTCAGCCTCTGATCTCTGACTGAAAAACCAGTTTTGTTAGAAATTAGTTCTGTGAAAGCAGGACTGGGCCCTCAGCTGTAGCTCAACATGGGTAACTTAACCATTGCAGCAACAGAGAAGGAGTGAAAGAAATACACACATGCATGCACACACAGAGACGTTTTCTTACTTGCTGTACTTGTCGTCATATTTGCAGATATAGCTAAGGTGAGCAGCAAAGGCTTCGACTGCCAACGGGCAAGGAATTTCTCCACTTTTTCTCTTAATTATGACTCCTGCACCAATTAGGAACATAACAGTTTTAAATTCACATCACAGGTCTAGCAATTAGAAGATAAATTTCTAGAAACAACTTTTTGTGAAATAAACCTTGTTGACAATCTGGGAAGCTATCATCTGTAACATAGATGCTAATTTGATTTTTTTTTTTTTTTTCATTTCTACTACATGGAGTGGAGGGGAAAGAAAAGAGATGATTTTTCAGCTGGAAATGAAAAGGAGTTGGTAACAAACAATTTTACCATCTGTTTAAAAAAACCCACAACTTATGTTGCCATAGTCACACAGTAGATCCCTACAGACACTGTCTAGCCTCTTGCTTCATGAGTTGTGGTCACCTCTAGAGCTGTGATTTGTTATTTTATGCTTTGAGTTCTGAAGGTCCCATGTGAGTCCTTTGAAATGAAATCCTTTGCTCACCTCCACCCATGGGGGCCAAGAACAACAGTACTTCCACTTCAGTGGGTGTTACTTGACAGAGAAAATAAAATACAATCAAGACGGCGGTGGTGCTGATGGGTGAGTTCAGGGAGCCACAACCATAGAATCTTTGAAATGAGAAGCTACTTGATTTGTTGCTATAAGGAGCCAGAACTCAGATGTATGCTTAGGTTGCTCAGTGGAGCTAAGCACATATTTCTCTGCCTGCATATGATGCTTCCTGCCCTGCCTTGTCAGCTGGCTTAAATAATTCAGATCATCATGGAAGACAATTATCTTGCCTACTGTAGAAACCTGCAGGAAGTCAACAAATTCCCTGCACCTACCCACCAACCACTATGCACAGATAAAGAGGTGGTGCCTAGAGCAGGTTAGTCCAAGAACAGGCCCTGTCCCCTCACACATCTTTGACCTGGCCTCCTCCAACTCTACAGCAGTACTAATGAGTCCAGAGCTCTCCCAAGAAATTCCCTAGCTCCTCTCCAGTTTATTGCTCCTGTTCTCTGCAGTTTTGCTATGCAGAGGAAGCTCCCAGTAGGAGGGAAACATAAATAAAAGAAACTTCTAGTATGAGGAGTCTGAGTCCTAAATTCTGACTTTACACTCTCACAGGCTTTGGTGGTCAGCTCTCCAGGGTATGCACTACCTCTTACATGGTGTTTATGGCACACTGCCTAGTGAGGATGTCTACTCTCTCCCAGGCAAAACACTACTTTTCTCCAGGTCTAAAGAAGAACATCCTTGGTTGCATTCTTTCTCAGCATTGTTTTATAGAATCATAGAATGGTCTGTGTTAGAAGTCAGCAGGGGCATCCTCAACTAACTCGAGTTGCCCAGAGCCCTGTCAAGCCTCACTTTGAATATCTCCAGGGATGGAGCCCAAACCACCTCCCTGGGCAACGGTCCAGTGTTCCACCACCCTCATGGTTTGGAACTTGTTCCAAACACCCAACCTAAATTAGCTCTTTCTCTGGTTTGGCAGCCATTGCCCCTCATCCTAACACCACAGGCCTTTGTAAACAGCTTCTATCTATCCATCTTGTAGACCCCCTTCAGGTACTGGAAGACTGGTATGAGGTATCCCCAGAGCCTCCTCTTCTCCAGGCTGAACAACCCAGCTCCCTCAACCTGTCTTATTAGCAATGGTGTTCCAACCCCCTGATCATTTCCATGATCCTTCTCTGGACCTGCTCTATCAGTTCCATGTCCTTCCTGTTTGAGGGCTTCAGAGTTTGACACAGTTCCCCAGGTGAGGTCTCACCAGAGCAAAGTGGCAGAATCACCTCTCTGGATCTACTGGCAATGAATCTTATGATGTAGCCCAGGATGTGATTGGCTCACACTGTCTGCTCATGTCCAGCTTCTCATCCATCAGTACTCCCAAGTCCTTTTCCACAGGGCTTCTTTCTATCACCTTATCCCCCAGTCTGAATTGATAGTGACAATTGTTCCAGCCTAGGTGTAGAACTCTGCACTTCCTCTTGTCAAACCTCATGAGGTTCATCTGGGCCCACCTCTCCAGCTTCTCCAGATCCCTCTGGATGACATCCCATCACTCTGGCATATCAACAGCACCACTCAGCTTACTGTCGTCTACAAACTTGTTGACAGAGAACACCCACTGTCTACACTGTTGATAAAAATATTAAACAGCACAGGACCACTGGGGGAACACCACTTGTCACTGCTCTCCATCTGGACTCTAAGCCATTGAGCAGTACCCTCTGGATCACTCAGAACAGCCGAGTGACCATCACTGCAGTCAGCTAGTCCCAGTGCCAGACAGCAAGACTGGTGGTTTATTTGGTATCCTTGCAGACTTTCTGTGACCAGGAAGCTCAGAGAAGAGGCTGCCCTGGACAGGATCTGGTTTCTCTTGTGAGAGAGGTGGGGTACAGGCATGGGCTGAGCCCCAGCCATGATGGACTATTTAAATGCCCCAGGAGCAAGGCCACTTAAGGGGAGTCATCTGAATGTGCCCTGGTAGACTGCAAGGTCAGTTGCCCACAGACATCTAACCATAGTTGCAACCTGGCTGAAGGCTGTTATTAGGAAAGCTATGAACATCCAGACAGAAGCCCCATGCAAACACAAAGGTGCTGAGAGTGCTCCATCTGCAATGGAGTGTGCTGGAAACAGCACCTGTGTTAGGTGTGAACAGGTGAATGATCTGCTCAGCATGGTGGTGAGCTGAGGGGGGAAGCTGCAACAATAACAACTATAAGGAAATGTGGAAGGGAGATACACTTCTGGAGCCAGGCTCTGCCATCCCTGAGGGAGGGGCAGCAGGTGCTGACTGCATGGGAAGCAGGGGATCCCATGTCCTCATGCCATCCAGATGAAGGAGACTTAAGAGAGGGGGGAGAATGGAGGCTGGTCCCCCCACAGAGAGGCAGGGGAACTCCCTCCCAATCTTCTTCATCTTCCCAGTTGCCCATACACAATCAATAAGGTGCTCTAAAGATAGAGGGCAGGGCAAATGAGGATGGAGGTGGAAGTCCATCCACACAACTGCCCAGAGTGTGTCAGCCAGTCCCACAATCTGGAACTAATGCTAACAAGAAATAGAGAAGGGTGATAGTACTAGGGGATTTCCTTCTCAAGGGAACTGAGGGCCCCATATGTGAGCCAGATCCATCCCACATGGAGGTCTGCTGCTTACCTGAGGCACAGGTTAGGGACACTTCCAAGAAACTCCCCAGACTGGCACAGCCATCAGATTACTACCTGGCTGCTGGTTATGGAGCTTGGGAATGATGAGGTCAAGGACAGAACTAAAAAGGCAATTAAAAATTAATTCAGGGCTTTGGGAAGATTGCTTGAGGGCTTGGAAACACAGGTGGTATTCTCCTCCATCCTAGTAGCAGGGACTAACCCAAAGATATTGAAAAAGACTCATGGGATTAATTCCTGGGTTTGAGCCTGGTGCCACTAGCAAAATTTTGGTTTTTTGATCATGAGTCAGTTTACATGACACTAGGGCTGCTTCCAGCAGGCAGGGTACACCTCACTCAAAAGTAGGAAGGGTTTTATCATGGAAGCTGGCTGCCCTCAATTGACAGGGCTTTAAACTAGAATGGAAGGCTGAATGGGGAAGGCCCAAGCTTGCTGGAGACAAAGCTGGGACACCTGTGGGATGGTGCAATGGCTCCACTGCTTCCTCATGGGAGGTAGGGGATAATGGGCAACAAGATAAGGAGGATGCAAGGTTCATTGATGAGCTTGGATTCATGTCAGTGCCTGGGATCAACCAAGCAGGGAGCAGCCCCCTACCCTCAAAAAAAGCAACCCAGCTGAAGTGTATCTATGCCAATGCTTGGAGCATGGGGAACAACCAAGAGGAGCTTGAAGCTATTGTGCAGCAGGAAAATGATGATATATTTGCACCAACAGAAACATGGTGGGATGAATCCCATGGCTGGAGTGATGTTTTGGATGGCTATAGACTCTTCAGAAGGGACGTGCCCAGAAGCAAAGGTGGTGGAGTGGCCCTGTATGGCAAGAAAGGCCTTGACTGTCTCGAGCATGATGATGAAGGTGATGATAGGGTTGAATGCTTGTGGGTGAGAATCAGGGGAAAGGCCAACAAGGCAGATGGCAAGCAGGATGTTGCGAGGGACCATGTCAAAGGCCTTGTAGAAGTGAAGATAAATCACATCCATAGGTCATCCCTTGTCCATCAACATAGTCACTTTATCATAGAAAGTTTTAGTACAGGTACAATTTTAGGGTTTCTAATTTCTCAAGTCTTTAAACTGTCATAGCCTTCCTTCTGCCAACTCTTTTAAAAGCATTCCTAAAATGCTCCTCACGTTTTGATTACAGACTTCACCATTCCATTCTTTCAGCTGTAAGTCTCATTTCATCCATTAGCTCTGTCAGGCCCCCTGTGCTGAGGCTCTGTTTTGAAGCAAGGCTTATGATACATACTAAATATCATGTTCAGCTGAGCCATGCAGCAATTTATTTGGGGTCTTTAAAGTCTGATTTTTCAAGGGTCTAAACTGGTATTAATGCTAAAACGTTTAATACACTCTGCTTTCACTTCTGCCTTCCTAAGCTGGGTGTAAATGTAGCCCAGGAGAACAGAATACGCCAGGCTGCAAGAGACATCCAAGATCATCCAGTCCAACCTATCACCCAGCCCTATCCCAATGGTACTAAGTGCTTCATCCAGTCTTTTCTTGAACACCTCCAGGGATGGTGACTCCACCATTCCCCTGGGCAGCCCATTCCAATGGCAAATGACTCTCTCTGTGAAGAACTTTCTCCTAATATCCAGCCTATACCTCCCCTGGCACAACTTGAGACTGTGTCCCCTCGTTCTGTTGCTGGTTGCCTGGGAGAATAGACCAACCCCCACCTGGCTACAACTTCCCTTCAGGTAGTTGTAGACTGCAATGAGGTCTCCCCTGAGCCTCCTCTTCTCCAGGCTAAACAACCCCAGCTCCTTCAGCCTCTCCTCATAGGTCTTGTGCTCCAGGCTCCTCAACTAGCTTCTTTGCCTTTCTCTGGACATGTTCTAGTACCTCAATATCTCTCTTGAATTGAGAGGGGAAAAAACCCTCAAACAGTCAAATGAGTCCTTCATTACATTCACATACTTATTACTGTGCTTTTTTTGATCCCTCTAATAAATCTTGCAAAAATCTGGCCAGCATGAAGTAAAAAGAGATGATAAAAACCCAGCCTGCTGTGTCAGCACCACAAAATTACTGGCCCTCCCACCTGGGCAGGTCAGGAAAGAGTAAGTATGCTTCTCATAGCAGTGTTTTAGACCAAAAAAAAAAAAAAAGTCCCTTTCTTCTCTTGCTCTCTTCTCTTTTTTCCCCTTCCCTTCTTTTAGAGGACTTACATTTGCTTTGCAATTTGCTTTGTATTCACGGTCCTTAAAAAAAATTATTTCATTCTCACCTATGTGGGTACCATAAACTCCTTCTCACTTTCTATTGTATTTCACACAACATTCCTTTGGTTTGCTTATATAAACAGCTTTAGAGGTGCATTACCTTTATAGCCTTTCCTAGGCTTGTTTCATAGCCATAGACCACATCTCCAGGGAAGACAACTGCTAGAGCTGTTTCCCTTTCTGGTCCTCCTCCAGCATCATTGTGTTCCCATTCTTGGCAGCACTCCAGGGAATGCACCACCTGTGCTGCATCTGCAGCCTGCTTTGCCTGTGCGCTGAAGGGATGCTGGCTGCCAGCCTCCATGATGCCACTCTGGGTGGGCATCAGCTTTTGATTTGTTGTTTTTTTTGGTTTAGGTTTGGCTGGGGTGTTTGGTTATGTTGGCTGTTTGTTTTGTCTTGTGGGGTTTTTTTGGGGGGGACACTTTGTTTTGGGGCTCAGTTTTTGGGTTTTTTGTAACACTTTTAAGCTCTATGCCACTCAAGTACAGCTTAAGAAATACCACCCTAAATAAAACAAGCAGAAAGACATAGGTGTACATATGTTTGTTTCCTCAAAGTACGTTTTCTAAGCCAATCTGTGACTGGAGCTAGAACGATGCGTTTCAAAAATGGAAGCTCAATAATACTACCTAGCACTGACTTGCACCTTGGCAGACACTAAGACTGCAAGACATAACAGAGAAGGCACTGCATGTCCCACCCGCTGCATGACTTTTTATCAGGACTTAAGGTTTCTTACAATTCTTTATCAGAACTGCAGAGTCAGCACCTTACCAGGCTAATGTTCAACGTCTCCTCACCAGAGTTCTCTGGCTCTATACTTGCTCTCACCATACCTGGACCTTACAGCCCCCTGAATGTAGTCTCACAAAGGATAAAAAAATGAAAACCCTAAGCCTCCCCACCCTGAAACACTTCTTAATACTATGCTTCTTTGCCTACTTTTCCAGTTTGGGGCCAATCTCACAAGCTGATATTTTTGGGAAACTAGATTGTCACCAGACACTCCTCACTCCAGCTTCTCTTGGCCTAAGAACCTTGCAGAGACTTTCACAACTACTTCATACAACTGTGATGCCTCCACAACATCTCCCACAAGTGCCTTCTGAGATGACAACACACCACTGAAAGCTATTTAGTCCTTGCCTATGTGACCCAGTCTTTGTTTTCTATCATTACATATTGTCCATTTAGCTTTTAAATAGAGCTGCTGGGTGAAAAACAGCTGTGAAAGTTATTCTCAGAAAGAGGCTACTTCTTTAAAAGCCCTTGGATTCAACATGCTTTTGTATAAGATGTCACTCTAGTCCTCCTGCTGTGCAGCAAGTGAGGTTGCTGCTTGCTCAACCCTGCTTTGTATGAAAAATAGAAAAGATTGAAGTTATTTCTAGAACATTGTAATGGAGATGCTGGGAAAGTGAGCACCAGATCTAGCATGGAAAATAAAAAATGTATCATTGTCCCACAGATGGGGAGGTTTGGGCCAGCACATACACCTATTTTATAGTAAGAATGTATTTTCCCTCTCTAGAGATTCCAATCTCCTTTGGCGTTTCAATTCTTCTGTAATATAGGCACAAGTGAAAAATAAGCTCAGGTTAAAACTTATGGGAAATTAAAAACCCCACTGAATTTTCTCCTAAACAGAAACTGTCTTTGATAGCAGAGTAAGCAGGACATTTTTGCAAGGCTAAAGGAATAAGACTCATCCTTTAGCATCTGAGATGATGTATTATGGCACATTGGTTCAAAACATCCATAATAAATAGCCTGCTGCCTCTAAGAATAGTATTCATAGATCAGCTCTGACAAGTGCAATGCTCTCCTGGTATCTCTGGCTTGGATGAGATTTGCATTCCAGGTAAGGTAAGTTTAACCTTCTTGATTTCCAAACTGCAATAAATAGCTCATTATTAGCTACATCCACCTATTTTCTCATCCTGAGTTTTGTTTTGACCATCTCTTGTGTTCTTTCTTTGGGGTTTTCTTTTCATGGCCTCCTCCACCCTTACCAACATATATGCTTAACCAAGTGCAAACAAGCACCATGTATTGCCAGACAACCACACTGGTTCCAGTCTCTGTCCATTTCCCCTGTGTGGGTTTTATTTCCCTTTGTCTCCAGCTCCTTTCTCATTTTACCTGCTCATCAAGTCTGTGCTACAGGTTTGACTCAAGGAGCATTGATTCCTCCTCTTCTTCCTCTATATTTCCATGCCTTAAAGGAGACATTGGCGGTCCAGCTGAGGTCGGTTTAAACTAGCTTTGCTACACTGCCTTAAGAGATGCCAAATTAAAGACAGGCAGTCTGGTCTCTTGCCGTCCTACTGAGTCTCCATCTGTTCCCAGCTCTCATTAGAGAGTCTTCCCCCACCCAGCACTACTCTTAAAAAACCCAGACTCTGCTTTCTGCTCTGATTCACCACAAAGTATGTCAACTGTCCCAGCCAGCATTTGGTGCACAATGTGTTGGGCAGATCCTGTCCATCACATGCAAAGCTAATCAGTAGACCTTATACACCTACAATCCCATCAAGGTTGCCAAGGTCAAGCACAAGCACAGCAGCACACACCTCTGTGTGCTGCTTGTAAAGGATGCTGTCAGCGCAGCGTTTGCTTTTGCTCCCTCTTTGAATGGGGCAGTTAACAACACTTACGAACAGAGTCTTTTTCTAGCAGCATTCATGAATGCTAACCAAATACTCCATGATAACCTATAAAAACAAGGTGACATGTAGTGGTAACTATTGCCCAGCTACTGCAGCTGAATAATCCAAATCCAGCAAACTGCACAAGGCAAATGGCACAAATCCTGATGGTGCATGTCCTTCACTGGGGAGCAACACTGCTCCAAGGACTGCCTTCAGCAAGGACCCCAAAGTGTCCTATTTCCTTCACACATATTTGTGCTCAGAGACTCCATGTAAGTCACCAACTCCTCACTCTGCCGGGGTGCCCGGTAGAATTCCTTGAGCTCAGCCTTGCTTTGCTGAGGTAAAGATCCTTCTGACAATGCACTGAAGAACACACCAAGTCAACTTCTCATGTTACCATACAGTAATTCAAGGCCTTAACTTCGCTTTTATAGCCTGTACACACATGACTGCCACTTAGGATTCAAAACAGGAGTGTACAAAATATCTTTAAATTGGTAGCTTTACACTTAAAGGTTTATTTTGCTCTTATTTGTCTCAAGCAGTTATACATCAATTTGAATAACAAAAATGAAAAGAAACTGAAACAGTATTTTCACTGAAAGAAGGATTTCAAAGAGTAGTTAATCATATTGCATGATTAACTGCAATAGAAGTTTCCAAACCTTCTTAAATCCATCCATATACTTTCGAAAAGAAAATATCTCAATATCAAGAAGCTCTCTGGAATTATTTGAGCTATCCCAGTTATCTGTTTTGATTTCTTTTCATCAACTGCTAAAAAATCAATTTAACATACATTAGGAAGACTTAATCATATTTACTTCTGGCAAAAAAGATGTTTGTGACTGTTTTTACTGGATAAATTAATTGTAAGATCTGCTCAAAGTAAATCATGATGTTTATTAATTTTTCTGTAGCAGGAATTCTACAAGATGCTTTGCAAATGGGGCTAATGCAGTGTTATGTAACAACCATTCTCCCTTCTCTGACCATCAGCAAAGATTCAATCTTTATACCTAAAATGATACTGCCTCCACCAGCACAGGCTAAGGCTGCATTAGCAGTAGGCTTTAACCTTTGTAGGGCAAAAAATAATAGCTGTAGGAAGACACAAATGAGAAGTAATCACTACTGCTACACTGTTTATCTGGGATATTACAATCAAGCTTTTTGTTCAGGCTTATTACCAAACTCAGTGACTCATTTTGCCTTGTCACATAAAGCATGTGCACTTTAGAGATGAGCAGTAGGAATATTGCTTACCTTGTTGAACTGGTGAATAGGCATTTGTCAGAAAACGAAAGTGCCCTTTATTGTACCAGCAGATCAAGGACATGTTTCCTTTCATTCTTATTCGGTACTGTCCTCTGGACGGGGGAGTTTCAGGGTTGTTCAGCATGGATGGAGGTAGACCTGTGCAGTCACTCTTCCTGGTGCTCAGCAACCCACAGCAGTAAATCTCTGCATGTGAACAGAAACATTTCCTGTCAACATGCCATTGCGTGGATCCAGAAAGCAAGAGCAGTGGAGCTAGCCTGAATGACTTGGCTAGAGAAAGATACAGCTTTCCAGTCCAACAGATACTTTGGCAGACTGGCCTTCTGCTGTAATACCAAAGATTTGTGTCCTACCTGAATACCTCTGGAAGCTAAGACAAGTGCAGAAAGCCTTGTCTTCTGATGAAATGTACTGACATCTCTTGTACAGTCACGATGAAATGGAACGAATTCAAGGTGTCTTCCCAGCTATAACCTGTGTAACAGTCTTCACAACGTGTTTACAACTAGACTGAAAAATACCCCAACAGTGACGTACATTATGGAAATCAGAATTTATCATCCAAGAAAGTCTTTGATGTGTAACTATGAGAATAAACTTTGGAGGAAGCAGGGAGGCAGGGAAAGCTGTAGTATCTTGAATGTTAACTGAAATAAATTTGCACACATTACTCCCATCACACTTTTAATCACAATATAATAACTGAAAATTCTGGTTTGATTTATGGCTTTAGTGTGTTGCCCAGTTCTTGATTTTCAGCTCACTACTCCTTGCACCTGCATTACCTGGTTTGTCAAGGAACTGCTGCTTAAGAAATTAAGAACTACTGAAATCACAGGTTGATTTTAAAAATGCATGTGCCAGAAGGATGGAGAGTATGGAAATATAAATTCAATTGAAACTTTTTTTTTTTTTAGGGAAAGGAGATAAGCCAGGACCCTAGCTGAGTGAGCACTGAACTTGTCCTACACAGGTATCAGAGGCTCCATAGGTGACACATTGTGCAGCTCACACCACAAATCATGTCTCACTGCAGTCAGGTGAGACGAAACAGGATTTGGAAACAATATCAATAATGGCAATGCTTGAATTTGTCCTTACGCTGTGAAATAATAATAGCCTGTTTCTGTCAGTCCAAGAGAATAAGGTCTTCTTCATCAAATTAACTGAACTCAAGGAATGCTTGATGAAAATTTCCTCATTCTCCCTAGGTTTTGCACTAAATTGTCAGAAGGGAAAAAACTGATGGGAACAGAAACAGGTGACATCTGTGAACATCCTTCACAAGGCAACAGAGGCTTATGGTAGTTTAAAACTCATCTGTCAGCTAAGTCTGCTTGATCAAATTTTACCTCATGCTCAATTTTCTGTGTTGGATAACTGGATATTCTTACAATGGAAATGTTAAGTCAGACTACAGTTTCTGGCTTCCCCTGAGCATGTCACCTCTGTTCTTCAATTTCCATTTATGTGGCTCTGCTGCCTCTGTCTTTCTGGAATGACCCAAGGCACTGAGTGCAGGTGGAGCTTTTCTCCTTGGTTCATATAGTGCCCATCATGCAAAGCATCCTTTCAATAGCTCACAGATACTACAGGAACAGTACTATAATAATTGCTAACAACAGTTGCTGTGGGTACGTCTACAAGTAGCCAAGGCTCTTCCATGAAAAACTGAAGACATTTGTGCCAAAAGAAAAGTCAATCAACACAGCAATAGGGTATCCCTCACTCTGAAGGAGGAAATCTGCACACCATCAGTTATTTCTAACAAATTAATAAATCTCTAGAAATCCATAAGCTCCTTCCACAAAAGATGAGAAAAGCCTGATGGCAGCAGGCTTACAATCCATATAGGAGGAACTACAGCTCCAGTGGAAGGATTTTAAAAAAACCAAATGTTCTTGTCTTGCTAGAGGCACACACTATAGACCACTTATCTGTAAACTTTAGCATTAACATAGCAAGCTCTAAGAAACCTTTCTTCTAGCCAACACTAAGATCTTCCTGCTCTGACAGCAAGCAAGCCTGAGAAGAATTTCTTTAGCTGTCTAAAATGTATGATGCACTGAAGGAGGACACTCTTTCCATGGGACTGCAGCTGTATAAAACCAAGCAAATAACTACATTATTGTGATAGAGCATCCAAAATAGCAACAGCCATCTCTGAGATCCCATAATAATTAATTGTGGCCTTTCCTTTAGCAGAGGCAATAAGACTGCAGAAAGCTTCCAGCAGATGTTTCACTCCTCTTACAGAATAATGGGAATGATTTCCTCTCTCAGGAACACAGTAAGCTTCCTGCTGTATAGCCTAGAAAAGCACAACACTTCTGTGGGTTTACTAGCATCTCTCATCATGGATGACATCCTTAATCTGTAGAGTTTCTTAAAGCCACCCAGTTACTACAGCAATAAAAAATATACCCATCTGGCTCAATCAAGATTTTGTAAGCAATTAAATGAGAATTACAAGAGGTGTTTGCCCTGTCAATGACAAGAGTCAACAGAAGCAACCTGTCCTCCTCTGGTCTTCTTAAACTGTAACTGCAATCTAAATGCGTACACCTAAGATACCTTAGTAAAGACGAGGAAATGTGGTACATACACCCAAGAAATACTTTTCAACAGGATCTCATGACATTTTGTGGTCATATTGATGGGAAAAAAAAACCAAAAAGCATTAAGGTCATTGCTGAGGGTGACTGGGTGATACATTAGGAGAGATCTCTTTGCTGAGGCCAGGCTTCTCTGCCTGTCTCTCCTCAGATGTACTGTCAATGCAGTAGGGCTCCAGCTGGTGCTGGCAAAACCTTAGCTACTTTGCAACGGAGTTAGTAAATGTAATCTCTTCCCAGGCTCTCACTGACTTCACCACTGATTGACTCCTCCATAATCTCACCTCTCCCAGTGTCTCTCAGTTCTTCAGGTTTCAAATTCCCCTGCAAAACCTTTGAGCTAGCCCCTAGTAAATCATGGCAAACGCAGACAATTCTGTGGCCTTAATAAACAGAAACATGTTCGTGTTCTCCCTCTGATCTTCTTTATACAGAAGTGTCACACTATTTTGCAAAGCCAATTAAACCACGATCTTCCCCACAGCTTCACCCCCAGTAAGGTGACAGCATGTACCAGACCTGAAATTTGATTTTAGAAGCAGCTGTCAAGCATCATAAAAAGTTTCATGAAGCCATATAACATCAAATGGAAATCTCAGTACAGCATCAGAATATTGGATCAGATAGTAAGTAAAAATTACATGCTTTAAAATTACATTATTGAATTTGTTACATTGTAGAAACTGTTAATTTAGATGATCTACTCGGTGTAAAACCCATGAATAATTCACCCTTGTAAACAATCCAAATTATCTGTAAGTAATAAGCACTCTGCTGGGTTGGTAGCCATGCATTTTTTTTCACCAGGGTTATGGAGCAACTGGGTCATGCCGTGTTGTCTTGATTCTCCCCACCTGAGAATAAATGTGTGACTCAGCAATTGAGTTTTTGTCTCAGTATTTCCATTTAAATCTGAAACATCTCAGGTAGCAAAAGTATGTAGGTTATCCTCTACTTTTTTTTTTTTTTTTTTTTTTTAAAACCCACATTTTGCTTTGGTAGTCTTAAAATAAATCACCTGTAAGAACAGCCACAAAATCACAGATATGGGGATCTGTGAAAATCATCTATGTTACCAGGTTACCTGCCTGGTGAATGCAGGGAAGGCTGTGGACTTAGTCTGCCTGGACTTCAGCAAAGTCTTTGACACTGTCTGCCAAAACAAGCTCCTGGCAAAGCTGGCAGCTTGTGGCTTGGACAGATCCACTCTCAAACGGGTCAAGAACTGGCTGGAGGGCTGGGCCTAAAGAGTAGTGGTGAATGGTGCCACATCCAGTTGGTGACCAGTCACTAGTGGTGTGCCCCAGGGATCAGTGCTGGGCACGATCCTGTTCAATATCTTTATTGATGTCCTGGATGAGGGGATTGAGTCAATCATCAGTAAGTTTGCAGATGACACCAAGCTAGGAGCAGGTGTTGATCTGTTGGAGAGTAGGAGGGCCCTGCAGAGGGACCTGGACATGCTGGATAGGTGGGCAGAGGCCAATGGGATGACATTTAATTAGGCTAAGTGTAGGGTTCTACACTTTGGCTACAACAACACCAGGCAGCGCTACAGGATGGGGACAGAGTGGCTAGAGAGCAGCCAGGCAGAGAGGGACCTGGGGGTGCTGGTCGATAGCATCTGAACTTGAGCCATCGGTGTGCCCAGGTTGCCAGGAGAGACAATGGCATCCTGGCCTGTATCAGGAATAGTGTGACCATCAGGACAAGGGAGGTTATTCTTCCCCTGTACTCGGCACTGGTCAGGCCACACCTTGAGTACTGTGTCCAGTTCTGGTCCCCTCAATTCAAGAGAGATATTAAAGTACTGGAAGGTGTCCAGAGAAGGGCAACGAAGCTGGTAAGAGGCTGGGAGCACAAGACCTATGAGGAGAGGCTGAGGGAGCTGGGGTTGTTTAGCCTGGAGAAGAGAAGAAATTCTTCAGTGAGGGTGGTGAGGCACCAGAACAGGTTGCCCAGGGAGGTTGTGGCTGCTCCCTCCTTGGATGTGTTCAAGGCCAGGCTGGATGAGGTCTTGAGCAACCTGATCTAGTGGGAGGTGTCCCTGCCTATGGTGAGGGGTTGGAACTGGATGATCTTTAAGGTCTCTTCCAACCTAAACCATTCTATGATTCTATGAAGATCATCCCATCAATGACTTCTGCCAGATCCCTCAGTACTCACAGATGCATCTCATCAGGACTCATTGATTTGTGGATACCCAGTTTAATTAATCTCTAACTTGATCCTCCAAGGCCAAGGGAAAACCTTCCTTCCTCCACCAGGCTTTTTCTGATACCTCCAAAGTCAGGGACTCATAAGAGCTGATCTGAGCAGTAAAGAGTGAGGCAAAGAAGGCATTCACCAACTATGCCTTCTCTGTACCCTCTATCACCATGGCACTATCATTCAACAGTAGGCCCACATTTTCTCTATTGTCCTGATATACTTGATGAAACCTTTCCTATTGACCTTAATGTCCCCAGCTGGGTTCAGTTCTAAGGAGGTCTTGGCTTTCTTAATTTAATTCCTGTATAATCTGACAGCATTCTTCTAATCTTCTCAAGCAACCAATCCTATCTTCCATGCACTGTAAACTTCCTTCTTCCACTTGAGCTTTTTCAGAAGCTCCCTGCTCAACCATGCAGGTCTCCTGCTTCCCTTATCTTATTTCTTGCTCTAAGGGATACACTGATCCTGAGCTTGGAGGAAGTGGTTCTTGAATATCAACTACCTCTTTTGAGCATCCCCCATCTTCCAGAGCCCTAACCAGAGGATTTCTCTAATCAGGTCCTTGAAGAGGACAAAGTTAGTCCTCCTAAAGTTCAAGACCACAATTCTATTTATTTTTTATGCCTTCTGCACATGATCCTGAACTCTGTTTTCTCATGATTACTACTGCCAAGTCTGTCCCCAACTCTGATGTCCTCCACCAGTCCCTCTCTGCTTATCAGGACTAGGTCCAGTAGTACACATCTCCCTGTTGGCTTCTCTACCACGTGAGCCAAAATGTTATCAGCAATACACAGGAGAAAGCTCCCAGACTGCACATGCCTGACTGTGTGGCCTTCCCAGCAGATATCAAGCATGAGAACCATGGCCTATGGTTGTGAGGCTACATTCAGATGTCTGTAGAAAGCCTCATCAGCTTCACCATCCTGATCAGGTGGTCTGTAATAAATACTGACGACCATGTCAGAAAGAAGTGGCCCATTAGCTTCACTGCAGTACTGTCCAGATTTATTCTGTTGGCAGCAATCATTAGCCTGCCCCTTAATCCTTACCCACAGGCTCTCAACTCAGTCTTCATCCGCCTCCAGGGAGAGCTTGAAACATTCCAGTTGCTCTTTCACATAGCCTGAATAGTCTCTGCTCAGAGGAAAGTCTCCAGTGCACTATAAATATACTTCCCATTTGGCTGTTTGCAGTATTTGGGAAACCATGACTTTGGTGAGAACAGAGTATTCCACTGTACTCTGTGAGCTTCCAATTTACCTACAATAACACAGGACTTACATACATCCTCCATACAGCTCAACAGCAACAGCCCTCGGTGCCAGTGCAATTTGCAGTGCTCAGCTACAGCACTTGTGCAGCTCATTGGTGTTCTTATTTTAAATGAGCATCAAGATATTGTCTCAGTTCTCAGTGTCCCCCCCTGTTTTGGGCCACATTTCTAAGTCAGTTTAATTTTCTGCAATGTCAAAGAACTATTCTACAAGCAATGGCTGCCAGTGGCATGTTGAAAAGGGAAACAGCCCTGTAGCCTCCTCCTTCATGATGCATAATGGCTGCCTCTGGTCTTGCTGCTACTAAGGATCTGTTCTAGACAGCACACTGATACTGAAAGGCTGTGCTGACCAATGAATGAGTTGAGTGTTACACTGAGTTGGCTTATAACTGACTGCCAAAGGCACAGGGGCCTGTAATTTAGGGAGAGTCACAAGTCCTCTCCATAGCTGACAGCAAAGTAACCCTTGGCTTTCCCACACGTGAGGGAAGGGGGCATTTGACTGGCATTATTTATTCTCTGCACTAACAAGAAAGTGCCTGGGAGAGACACACTGTTGGACATTCTGCTAGCTAGAGTGCTTTTGTTAATGAAGAGTATATTATGTTTTCAAAATTAAATACTGTCCTGCCTAGGCAAGTTGCTAACAGAAAAAACAAACAAACAAAGCTTTGTTAGGGCTTTTGTAATGGCTTAAAATGTCATCTAGAGAAGTCACATCTATAACACATATTAAACAAGCAAGGACTCCTAAGGCCCATCTTTAAGGATTCATCCCATCCCTATTCTTTCACAATAGGAACAGAAAAATCATAAACAGCTACAAAGTGCCTTCAGAAGTTCCCCAGGCCATACAGGAGACTTGACCTGACAGGTCTAAGGCAAACAAAAAAACCACGGACTCTAAATAACCTTATTTAAAACATTTTAACATCTCCATTTTGAACTTTAAGATTTAAAAGAGGAACTTTAAAAGTTCTCTTTAGAGAACCTTCTTATGAATGAGAACCTTTCTTAGCGACAACCAACTTACCTATACAAGGAATTGAAATATCAGTGAAGCCTTTTTGGGACTTCTTTTGATTCAGTGGCAGGAGGCCCCTGTGTCTGTCATTATTAAAACCCAGTGAGTCACCCGATACACACCTTGCTTCTCAAATTCTTCAAAGAGATTCAGGCTGGTAATGCTTGGGCCAGTGAAGATGATGTAGTTCTTCCCAGAAGCATTCTGACAAAGGCTTTTGGCCACCATACTGTGAAGCTGTGGTTTGTTCTTCAAAGCATCCAGCCCATCAGCACCACTCCCTTCTTTGAGATGGACATAAATCTTTAACAAGAAATGGTAAGAAAAGTCAGAAGGTTTAGGAAATCCAGAGGGAGCAGATGCAATTGCTAACATACCTGCTCAGCTCAACTGGAGACAAGCTGAGAATGAAGGCAGCAGATACGTTTCATACACTGCTAATTAATCTGAAGTCCCTTTCAAGGGGCTGCTGCTTTAAAACCACCTCAGACTAGCTGGTACAGCTACCAATAAATATAGCATCCTTTGCCTCATCTTAAAGGCTTCCTGAGGTGCTTGTCACTGTTATGCAGTTTGAAGATTGTTTGCCTAGCAGGAAAAGATTCCAGTCATAACTGAGACTACATGCTGTACTGAACCTGCACAGGCTTCAATGCTGCCAGCAAAGGGACAGCATGGGAACTTCAGTTTCAAAAGAAGCCCCAACAAGATGACCAGAAGGAAGTGGCCCATTAGCTTCACTGCAGTAATGTCTAGATTTATTCTGTTGGCAGCAATCGTTAGACTCTGATGCAAGTGAGTTTGCACCCCCATAAATGAGAGGAGTCAGCAATGCACATCCCCAATTAGCCAGAACATCCTCATCAAACCCTCCAAACACATCACATCATTCTTAGATCCTTTAGTGAGATCGTAATTTGGAGGCAACCCCCCCAGAACAGACCGGACCAGGAAGCAGGGTACAGCACAATATGCAGCTGTTAGTAGGGAAATGCCTAGCTCATTTGTAGCAGGCTGCAGTAGCTTTGGCATGTATCCTGCTACAGTGCAGTCCACACCGCTACATGTTTCAGGAGAGCTGTCACCATCATCTGTGAGTGGACATTCATGTTTGTTTTATGTTAGAGTGCAGGAATTAATCTCTTGGTAGCATGACAATAATTAACCAAACTCAGTCGTACCAACTGGAAGGGCAGTGAAACAAAGCTATTGCTTCATTTCCTACAAATGATCCCTTTAGAAGAGGAGTCTTCTGCATTGTCCTGCAGAGAAGGAAAACATAACCCCTCCTTTGTACACAAGCCTCTTATTTGTTTCCCTGACAGTGTTTTACAAACATAACTTTCATCAAAGTTGAACATCTATTAAAACTAAGTATCTGACCCTCATCACGTTCTAAAAGCCAGTAGAAATAACTGGCTGGAAAGAGAAATGAGAAGAAGCAGTGACTATGCTCAGCCACTCAAACAGTACTGTACATCCTGGAATTGTAAAGATTAAACATCACATACAAATGTATATTTTCTGCAAAGTTTGCTGAGACCTACCTTTGTGACTTTGGCTTTGAAATACTCAAATCTTTTAGGATTTCCATAAACTTTTACCTGTCAGAGAAACAGCTGAAACTTCCTCACCATTTAGGGGGCAGGAAAAAGGAATTCTGCCTTGTTTGAACAATGTATCCGCAATGAGCTGTTTTTTGTTAAACTTGCTTGAGACCCCAGCTTGCATCATTGTTTCTGTTTCACCAACACATTCCATCATGAAGTTGATTACAATGCCCAGAGAACAAAAATATTCATGTTTGCAGTAGTGCTCCCAGTACTTTGTATCTCAATGGTCTTACAGGGTAACCAAATTCAATTAAATATCTTCTCCCTATTTCAGATAGTGTTATCTGCCATATTCTAGATATATTGAATGTAATATTCCCTAGAAATTCATGCATTGTGGAATAGACCCTAGAGCATTGTGTTATGTATGAAATCTCTGAGAAATGAGACATCATTTGCAGGTTGAAGTAACAAATGATAAAGTTGGTGCAAGGATAGAACACACACTAATTCAAAAAATAAGTACAGGCTATATTAAAGGGAAGTGTAAAATACATATTATTTAGATTTAAAAATAAATAAAGAAAACAATTTTAAAAGCCAAACCTTTTCTTGATAAAAACATTTTGCTGATGAGGACAAAGGATTCCCTGAGGATGCTCACTCACTTTTGAAAGCTGTCAAATTTGTGCTTTCCAATGCTAAGGCTGAGGACTAGCTAATTATGATTAGTCATTTAGATTTTTAATCGGGGTTGGAAGGTGCACCTTAACAGTGGAATGCATACAAAGGACAGCTTGTTCCAAGTTTACAGCAAAGGTATTTCATGATTATTTGCATAAAAATTAAGATTAGGTTTCTAGTACATTGTCACAGAGACCAGACATCAAGCCCTTAAAATCTACAGACAGGGCAGTGAAGACAGCAGATGCAGATAGATTCGTTTTAATCTTGGATTAGGAGTGAACCTGCAGTCTACAAAGGTGTCTTACACCTTCCCTCCCCTACTGCAGTAAGTCTGAGCCATCCAAGAATATCTTCTAATCATACTTACTTTGCATTCACCATAGAGTGTCCTCCAAGGGATGAGATGGTCTACTGCTGAGCCAAATGGTCTCTCCCTATGGGCTGGTTTGAGTGCACAAGCACATGCCCACTATACAACTGTCTACTGAGACATCACTGTTTGCTTACTGAGATGCTGCATGCTCCATAGGTTGTTAGCAGAGTTCTTTGTGCTCCTAGTACCCACCCTCTGTGAGCCTCTCTCCTTGTAACAGGCACCTTGCAATTCTCATCCTCCCTTTCTTTGCCCAGCTCCTCTGTGCCCTTTCCCACTATTGAACCTTCCCTCCTCTTCCAATGTTAAATGTATCCACTTTTTTCTCCTTGGACATTTTCCTACCTATCCAAGCATAGCCTTTGTTCTTGGCATGACTTATCTTGTTTGGTAGAAGCACCATTCAAAGCTTCATCACACTCAGCTCTATGAGGAAGATGTGTGATGGTAGCATAATGTTGGAAAGCATTAAGGCTGCTGTGAAACAGCAGCTAGGAACAGACAACCGACAAAGGTATAGCTTCAAATATCCTTGAAAGCACCTACCATCACTTACAGCCTTTATTTTCCCTCTGCCTGTCCTCTCAGCCAGCTTATTCCATTCTACCTCGAATCATTAAGACCCTGCCTACTGAAGCCCAGAGCATTCCCCCTCCCTGCTCTGTAATGCATTAGAAGAGGTATTTCAGAAAAAGCAGAGCTGCCAGAAACTGGCTGTAAGACCTTCACAGGCACATTCAGAAGCTGTTCCCCCAAAAATGTTTGTTAAACCATTCACCAGAGCTTCTGTTTTGCTTTGTCACAGTATTAGAGCTATGTGCCCTGTCCAAGTGCTCCAACAGCAAAATGCTGTCAGAAGTAGAGACTCGGCAACCACTGCTGGACAACAGATGGAGATGTTGGCAGCAACATCCTCTGCTTCTGCAGATGACAGTCACAGCAATGTTTCCCAAACATCTGCAGAGATTGTTTCTACTGTGTATCTTTTTCTAGTGCTTAGTGAGCCGTTTGATCCATAGCACCAAATAAGACAACCTCTGCAGATGTAACATTGTTTGATTTAGGATGCAACTACAGGCGAAGGTCTTTGCTTTGCAATGCTGAGACAAAAAAGAAGCTTTCTCTAGTCATCCCTCAATTCTTCTTTTCTTACCAGAACAGCTACATGTTTTATTCCTCCACCTTACTGCACCAGATGTCTTTAATCCGACTTGTTTTAATCCTGTGTGCACACTACCAGCTCTCCCTTCCCACAGTACTTAACTCATCCCCTAAACACTCCTTTCTTCTACCTTCAGTTTCCACACAGTGCTCTTAATAGTCTCTTCCTCTTAAAAGCCCAACAGTAAGAAAAAGACCTTCACAGTCTCTGGATCACCTTTCCTTCCACCTATGACTGCATTTGCCTTTGTCCATTACAAATGCAGAAGTAGGTATCAATTGATATACCTGAAAGCTAGAGCAACAGGGTATGGGTGAAGACTGTGATGAGCTCTGCCAAATCAAGAAAAGCTGTTCTGCAGAGACTATTTGCATATACAGAGGCAATCAAAACAGACATCACTTTTCTGAGCTGGAGACCTCACATGTTGACAAACGAGAGACAAGTCACTGAGAAGAAACTCAAATGAATTATGTTTTGGCTATGGAATTCTGCAGAATGCTATAGACAATGCTACCAGAGGAAGGAAGGTCTCAGACAAGACATCTGTGCTACAGGACAACAGGAATTTCTTTCCTTTGAGCTAGCAATTTACTCTATGGAAAATTCATGTGGAAGGTTCACAATCTCACTAGACACAGTGTAAAAAACCAAGCACTTAAGAACAAAACCTGCACTTGAATGCCCATTTAAAAGTGCCCTAGAAACTAAAACATTGGTGGCTCTGTTAATATTCAAAGCTTGGATGGCAAATTGAAAGCTCTTGTGAATAGCTCAATCCAAATACCCTACATTTGTACATAATTTAAACACTCCAGGGTACAATTCTCAAACAAAATAGATGACATTTCAAAGAAAAAAAAAAAAAAAGGATGAGGCTAGTAGTAAACAGGAGGTAAACAGGAGGAAGATTTTGAAGGCTACATGGTGTAAAATACCTTACGAAGGGCAAACCCTAAAGAACCACAACACAGAAGCCATTTTTTTTACATTATATAATTATAAAAGCAAGAGAACAAAGAGTGGTAATGTCATACATTTTTAGATCTTGAATAGCTAAGGAAAATATAATTTAAGTTTTCTACAGACTTTACAGGCAAATACTCAGCTGCTCATTTCTAGCACCACTCTAGATCCTGCCTGAATCTGTCTTCGTCTTTCATTCTAAACCCCACCTCTAACTCTTGCTGTTACCATTGCTACTGTCTCCTCCAGCTTCAGACCAAATCTTCAGCAGCCCATATTTTCCTCTTCTTTAATGTCTTCTTCTCAGCCAGCCATACTGGTTTGGCTGGGATAGAGTTAATTTTCTTCCTAGTACCTGGTGCAGTCCTGGGTCTTGGATTTAGCGTGAGAATAATGTTGGTAACACACTGATGCTTTAGTTATTGCTAAGTAGCACTTATTCTAAGTTAAGCATTTTTCATTTGCCAACACTCTGGCAGTGAGCAGGTGCACAAGAAGCTGGGAGTATAGTTAGGACTCTACCCCCACTGAAACCGGGACCCTAGCTCTTGGGTCTAGCTCCACCTCAGAAGTTGTTGGCACCACTGATGGTGCTCTTACTAAGACCAGATTATTTTCTTTTATTTGACACCCGCTTTACTTTCTCTTACTCCTTTAAAGGCTACTTTGAAAATAGCATGTGAGGAAAAACTTTTTTACTGTGAGGGTGACAGAGCACCAGCACAGGTTGCACAGAGAAGTTGTGGAGTCTTCTCTAGAGACTGTCAAAACCTGTCTGCATACCTTCCTGTGTGGTCTGCCCTAGATGATCCTGCTTTGGTAGGATGGTTGGACTAGATCTCCAGAAGTCTCTTCCAGTCATTATTAATCTACTATTCCATGTCATTCCAAACTCATTTCCAAGGAGCAACAAAGATGATGAGTAGCTGGCCTCCGCAAGCTCAACAGGAACTGGTAGTATACTGGTACTTAGCAGTGTGTTGGTCTCAGGTCTCTGCTGTACAAATTGGCCAGTTAACACTGTTGTACAGATCCTACTTACAGAGCTCCTGGGCAGATGAAAGGTGCTCGAACTAAAGCTACACTGTGGGAGGCTTATGCCCCCACCTTGCATTTAGATGCTAAACTTTCTAGGGCAAGGATTCTTTTTGTTCTGCCTAAAACACCCAGCACATGGGACGTGTGAGAGGCATTCAAATGGCAAAACTATTTAGGGAGGTAGAAAACAGGCTTTTGTGCTTTTAGCCTCCTTCCCCAGGCAGAGTTGCACAGAATGAGAACAGCTGCCAAAAGGAGACAACTATACAGGTAGTTTTATCATCAGAAACTCCAAGCACTGCAACCAGGAACTAAAAAATAACCTTGGTTCATATTTGAAGAAAGGCACCACTGCTGTATGTAAATTCTGAAAGAGACTTTGCACTAGGTGACATTTAGATGGTTGGTTTTCCCATTCATCTAGAAACATGGCAAGGTTGTCAAGTCTACAGAAATGAATGCAGCTTGCACATCATGTATCTGCAAAATAACCTTCCCACTTAATACCACTGAGCAAGAGGATAATTGACTATTAATTGAGATCTGAGATCCTCATATGCTGACAGTACAGAACTGCATGCATTAAAAAGCCAGAGCCTGGCTGACATCAGAGGAAGAAAGCAGTCAGGATTTTCCAGCCACTAGTGACTGACCAGTGAAGGTGATCAGAATACCTGGGATCCCCTCCCAGACCAAGCCTGACCTTAAGAACCCCCTCAAAGCAGCGGCTACATCTGTGCATTCCAGAGGCAACTGTTCTAGTAACCAAGAAATTGTCAGGGCACTGTTTAAAGAAACCCCAGGGCTTAGACTAATCTCTAAATGAGACTTAAACAGGCTGAAACACCAATATTTCTGAGCAGCTATTAAAGAAATGTACAGATGGCTAACTCTCTGCAACTCTGACCTTGAAAACAAAATTCACTCCAGGATTATCCACCCCTCCCTTTCCCAGTGGCTGAATGCACTTACCTGTTGTGTCATGAAATTATAAATTCTTTGAGGTACCACCTGAGTGTCCCTAAATTTTGGAAGTAATTTCTTGTTCTGTAAAATCAACAGGGTTATGAAGTGCTCGAGCTGACTGCATTTACCCTGTTTGAAATCAAGAATGAACTATAGCTTTACTATGAAAGCATGATGTTGACATTGTTTCGTTTTTTTTTTTTGCTGTCCTCTGACACTGATGTGTGAAGCAACCTCAGACACCTCCCTTGGGAGACTGCTGCTCTTCAGCGAGACAGCCATTTCTTACCCTCTTATGCAGGGGTCACTCTGATCCCAGTTGCACTCTCTAAACACTGCTATAGTGCAAGTCGCTGATTGTTTGGTAATGTGGGAAGGCTCAAGCTGCAGAGACACAGTCTTTTTCCTTAATCTGTTCTGACTCATCACTTCTTCAGGGCAAGTGGAAGGTGGAAACTCAAATTCAGTACCAGCATGGGGATCTAAAGGACTTCATAAATCTGTGCAACACATTTCACAGGGATATTAGAGAAAATGAAATGCGTTATTGCAAGAACTTTCTGCCAGTAAATAAAAGCAAATCCAAAGCTCATATAGTTTGGGGCAGAGGGAGTGTAGGAAGAAAACAGTGTCTAGAATCATCTCACAGAACAAATCTAATCTCAAAAGATAGAAAAGGATACACACATCCATAAAACCATCTCTTCTCCACCATGACATCACAGTTTTTTAAAGTGAATAATTAGATTGATGAACTAATCCCATTACCTCCTGCCAGAGTGATTAATATTGCTTGACTGTCCCTTTGCAGTCTTACCACCTTCATACTGCCTTCCATTTTGTTGATTGATGGTTTCTCTGAGTCAGGGATTATCTTTAGGGTTATGTTTGTGCCATTGGCTTGTAGCTAAGGTGGAAGCACTATTGGAACAGCTCATCATTCCTGACTCCCCATGGCTTTCAGTGCACAGCACCAGCTTCCTGTGCTCCCCTGTCCTGCAAAATTACCTCCTGGTGCAGGAAGAGCTATGCAAGGACAAGGCATCACTTAGTTACTGATGACCACATTCATTCCTTATGAGCCAAAAGAGAAAAAAGAATAACATGATGTGACCTACAAGGACAAAATAACTATCCCTCATCAGATATTTGGGAACTCTCAGCAGTTTTTTATGAGCTCTATGGCTATGCCTGAAATGAGAAAGAATCCTACCAATCATATTTGTAAACATCCTTTACAAGCAAGTATTCTAGACTTTTTGAGAGAAAAAGAAATAAAAACTGACACAACTGGAGTTTTGACTTAAATAGGATGACTTACTCAGCAAATACTCTAAGAAACACTTCTAAACTACCCTGATCAGTTAAACTGCAATCAAGACACTTGGAAAGTGTCTTAGTGGTTATGTGTGTGTAGGAAAATATATTGGAGGGAAATGAGGAAAGCAAAGATGGACCAGAGAGGGACACTTGAGGTCCTGGAAGCTCGTTTGCTGTTCTCATTGAATTAGAAAGAAAGAGACAAGAAAGCCTAAGCTGTCTCCTGCAGCAGCAGTTGCTGCCACCTTGATGTCCAGCACCAAGGATGGGTGAAAAAGGCAGTTCTGCCAGCTATTTGCCAAAGTCAGCTCTCCTGGAGCTGTTCAAACCCTTTAAACAGTTTCACTCATGTTCCTAGCTGCTGCAGATGTATATTTACTTTGTTTTAATGATGATGTGTACCAAAGCAACAAAAATATTTGCTGCAATGAGATGCTTTGTTTGAGAAATTCAGAAGCAGAGACATCTGAAACTATGTATCCAGCTCAGAATTGAGACTTAGCTGTAAGAGTGGAACCTGGTATATCTGTATTACAGAAGACAGAAAAGCAGTCTAATATATACGTTATTTATATGTAAGACTAAGCACCTTCCTAGATCCACAATAAATATTTGAGGGTTATTGCCACTTTTCGTTCATGGAATGACTTAGTGGGCTGGGTATTTAACCAAACACTACTTGGTTAAGAAAGCAAATGATGAGCCATCAAACAGAAGTATTTACTCACACCTAAAAAAAAAAAAAAAAAAAAAAAAGTGATTCAGAGATTTGTTCATGAGAACAAGTGGACAGAGGAATTTAGAGAGTCAAGCAGCTGAGCTTCCTAACACAAAAAACTGCTCTGTGAGCTGACAATCAGGAGCTGTTCACAGAGTAGCTTAGTGTGTGGTTTCAAATGCTTGTTATCATTTTTATGTTAAGAAAACAAACCAGCCAAACCTTTTCATTGTAGAAAAAACAGATCACTGGGAAAACTCCTAAAATGGAGGGTTTTTTTGTGGTTTTCTTTTTGTTTGGTTGGTTGATTTTTTTTTAAATCAGACTCATCATTCAGGTTTAGAGGACCCTGCTTTTGGCCAAAAGCTTCACAGACCTCTTGAGGTTCCTTACATTCTTGAGAACCAGTCATGGGTAGCTCATGTCTCTCTTCTGCCTGGGCTGCCTCACCTTTTCACAGATATGTATTATTCAGACTTTTGAAACTGAATTATCATGATCTATGAAGTGGTTATAGTCATATTTTATTCCTAATAAAATGACCTGGATGTCATCATGCGGAAACAGTGAGGGAGAGAACTTAGCCAGACAGGGCAAGGGAAGTGATTCTCCCTCTACTCTGCTCTTGTCAGACCCCACCTGGAGTACTGTGTGCAGTTCTGGAGCCCCCAGCACAGGAAGGATATGGAACTGCTGGAGAGAGTCCAGAGGAGGGCCACGAAGATGATCAGAGGGCTGGAGCACCTCTGCTATGAGGACGGGCTGAAAGAGTTGGGGCTTTTCAGTTTGGAGAAGAGAAGGCTTCGAGGAGACCTTATAGTGGCCTTCCAGTATCTGAAGGGGGCCTACAGGAGGGCTGGGGAGGGACTATTCACAAGGTCTTGTAATGACAGGACGAGGGGGAATGGGTTCAAATTGGCAGAGGGGAGATTTGAACAGGATGATTCTTCACAGTGAGGGTGGTGAGGCACTGGAACAGGTTGCCCAGGGAGGTTGTGGCTGTTCCCTCCCTGGATGTGTTCAAGGCTGGGCTGGATGAGGTCTTGAGTGTCCTGATCTAGTGGGAGGTGTCCCTGCCTATGGCGGGGGGTTGCAACTGAATGATCTTTAAGGTCTCTTCCAACCTAAACCATTCTATGATTCTATGATTCTATTACAAAATTTCTACATTATTTCCAAGTAGGTGCTGTAAGCCTTTTCTGACAGCTGACAAGTGATAGACCAGTCAGTCCTAACTGCCAGGCAACAAGTCTTCAATTCACGATGGCAGCTTCATGGGAGACAGAGGAAAAAGTGTGCACATGAAGTGGGAAGACACTGGATTTTCTTCTGGTTTAGATCAATTCTTTCTATACATTAAATATAGTGAGGGGAAATAATTTTTTAAATACAATAAATCAACTGACCAAGCACCAAATTAGTGCTTTGGATTCTGCAAGATACCTCCTAAGGGCAACACACAACTGAACATATTTCAAACATACTATAGCTGAAGATCCATATCCTCCCCAGACTAGGTTTCTTCCATGTTAGCACAAAAATTGAAGTTCCTGTATATTTTTTCACCCTTCCTTAAGGTACCTCTTACCTAATCATTGTAGCATGACGATAATTACAGCCAAGTCATGGAACAAAAATAGAAGGCAGCTGGTAAAATGATCCTGGACGTCATCCGGATGCAAGTGAAGCACAAGTATCTAATTCATTAAGGGAGCAGGAAGATTAGGGTGGTGCTCAGCATCTATTCCATTTAATTTGACATTCCATTAATTTACTCTCTCAATGGACAGAATGGGAGGAACGACATAATTAGAGCTCAGAATCTGAAACCTCTGGCATGTCTGAAGAATTATTAGTTTGGCGGCAGTTGGCTGAGGGGAGCATGTCAAGAGAGATGAGCAAACTCTGTGCTTGCTGTACCCATTACGCTTCAGTGAAAAGCTATGTGCTAGACTGGTGGAGTTCACCTTGGAGATTAAGTACTCTGCCTCTGTCTATCAAATGACTTTCCAAAAGCCTTGAGAGCAGAAACTTCCAAGAACATTTCACAAGGTGAATGTATGTTGTATGGGACAAAACAAGTGCTTTACAACCTGCATGAAGATGTATGATCATAATTTTCTTCAGAAAATGCAAACCTCTGTACCCAGCAAGCCTCTTTTCTTGCACAGCTACTCAAACAGTTGCAGTGATGCACGGATCAAATCTTACTGTGAATGAATGTTTCCAGAACAGCAAATCCATGGGCCTTGCAGATTTGCCACGCGTTACGCCTGAGCAGGCAGTGTGCACAGAATCACAGAATGTTAGAGGCTGGGAGGGACCTTGAAAGACCATCTAGTCCGACCTCCCTGCCAGAGCAGGATCATCTGCACATCCTACCTGGTTGCACGCAACCAGCAAAAGAACCAGAGGACACTGTCTCAAGTTGTGCCAGTGGAGGTATAGGCTGGATATTAGGAGGAAGTTCTTCACAGAGAGATTTGCCATTGGAATGGGCTGCCCAGGGAGGTGGTGGAGTCACTGTCCCTGGAGGAGTTAAAGAAAAGACTGAATGGAGCAACTAGTGTCATGGCCTAGTTGATTGGATAAGGCTGGGTGATAGGTTGGACTGGATGATCTTGAAGGTCTCTTCTAATTTGGTTGATTCTATGATTCTGCCTGCACCTTTGAAGCACTGCTCTGGAGCATTTAGAACACTAGGTTTCCACAGAAGCTTTTGAAAGAAAGAAATACCAGAAAGTATCTGCCCACTTACCTCTAGGCATCAAAATAAATGGCCTGATTTTGGAGAGCTCTCAAAATACATCAGTAACTGGACAATCTGAGATCTTGAAAAGTTGTCCCCAATGCTTTCCAACATTGAAAAGAAATTCTGTAACACATCTCTCACTGAAGCTTTTATCTCCCTGAAGTCATATTAGCTTTTATTTCTTTGGTAGAGAAATAGAGGTGTGAAAAGAGATGTAACAGGAAACTTCACTAATGTTTCTCACAGAAAAATTGACATCTTGATACCATATTGATTTAGGCTATTGCACACCACTGGCTATCACAGATGCAGTGTTACATTTCAGAGAAAAGTTGACTCATTAAAAAATTACAGAAGTCACAGTACCTAGACATTTAGGTAAGACGTACAAACACACAGACCTTTTAACTCCATTTTAATTGAATTAGCTTAGGGCTGGCAGCCAGATGGACAGTATTAGAGATAGACACCCTGAGTTAAATCACACAGCAAACTGAGCATCAGGAACTTGTCATCATCATCCATCACATCTAGTATCTACAGGAGTCAGAAGCCTGCTGCATTCAGCCTGTAGCTCCCAGAAAGGCAATGAAAAGAAGTGACTTAATTTTGGCCCTCACAAGATATCTGAAGAGGTAAAAGTACCTGGCAGATGAAACCAGTGGATGAGCACTGCCGAACCCAGAGACTGAATTTCCTCTTTTTCCTCTTGCGCAGCTCCCTTTCTGTGCATGTGGCAATGAAAACAGGATCCTCATCAATCAGGGGCTCATGTAGTACCTACAGTTGGCAAGAAAATGGAGGGTGGGGGAAAAACAGAAGAGTAAGTGACTGCTGAAAAAATTCTTCCAAGAAAATGCAATCCTTGCAGCATGTCTGTAAAGGACCAAATTCAGTTTTGTTCTGTGCTAGCACCCAATAGACACCAAAGGTTGGCCAAGCACACTCCATTGTGGAAGGCTGCTTTACAGATCACGTGTAAACACTGCAAAATATGGCTTTCACTTCTCACTATCAGCTACAGTTTAACATTGCTCCAAATGTGGCTTCTACCTCTCATTATCATCTATAGTCCAATATTCCTCCAAAATGAAAGGAGGAATGGGGGTGGAGGGGATGGTTAACAGCATCTTTCTCTAAGCTTTATCATCAGCATCATTTTTTTGGCAGAACACCATCTCCTACAACATGCTGTAAGGTACACTCATTGGTTACAGCAAAGGAAAACACACAGCAAAAAAAGAAAGAAGTGAGAAAAAAGTACTTGCTGCTGCCACTTAAGGAGGTGGTGAAGAGACAGAAAACACTGTGCTGATTGCAGCAGCATCAGGGAAGCCTCTCTTGCCTCAGGAGCTGAAAATTTTAATAAAAGGTGACAGAAAGAGAAAAGATCCAAAGGCAGGAATAGAAAAAGACATGGCAAACTGGAACAAGTAATGGAAACCAGCAGATGTGAAGCAATTTCTGCATTCAGCATCCAGATGACATAAGTGGTTCTCTGTCCCTTACAACTGCTTTGTTACACATCTCTGTAGCAAATTAATCAGATTTTACACTACAGAACCCATCTAAAGAACAGCACTACTACCTCCTTGCAGCTCACATGCAGCTCTGTGCAACATACACATCCCTGACTGCATAGCATGCGAGTTGCCTTGCAAGTTACTTGTGAGAGTACAAATGCTTGGAAACTGTTTTAAGATCTTAGCTGATGAATGCTCACCAAATTAAAATATCTAGAACTAAACCAAAGCTCAGCAGGTTCCCCTATTAGAACACGAAGGGAAGGCAATTCCAGCAGGCCATAATTCTTATCCTTTAGAGACATGTGGAGTACATCAGATGGGTTACGGTCTGAAGGAGACCAGTGACCATCACTGTCCTGGTATGGGCGTGATTTAATGCCCGGAGTTGGGTCGGCTCCTGGGGTCCCTCCTCCCCCTTCTGTTACAAGGTCTGGAAGGGGTAGAGGAGCAGGGGGCACAACACGTGGCCCTGGGACCCAGGGAGACCTCGGGCTGCACGTATGCGTGGGACTATTTTGAACCAATTGGTCAGTCAGAGGATGCTATATGCCTATTGGTCAGTTCCACACGCCCCTAGTGGGTATTTAGGGAGGGGACAGCGACCGTTAGGGTTCTTCTTCATCTTCCCCTCATGCTGTGAGGAGCTCCATCCACGTGCTCAGCATACAGCGGCAGCAGGGGCAGCAGCAGCAGGCATCGCAGCTTATAGAGAAGTGGCAAGGCAAACCCCTCCTTCTCTCTTTCTGCTTCTCTTTCTATCTGGGATAAGTCAGTCCTTCTTTCTCCCTTCTCCTTGGGAAGAAGCATTGTCCCCCCTCGCACCCCACAGGTTTTTATAGGCGTGGCTGGGGTCTGTTTGTATGTAAGCTCTCTGTTCCCTAAGTTCTCACTGTTTAAACTGTTTATCTGGTGTTTTAAGCAACTCGTGCGTTTGTTTCTGCCAACCACGTATCCAAAGAACCCGGGGGACTCCAGGACCCCCCTCCGCGGATATCAACACTAATTAAATTGATATCTCACAACAATCACCCCAGCCCACAGCCTATCTCACAGATACAGGTATCCACAATGCAGAAGCTATAACCGTCAGACCAAGCCTTTCCACGTTTGCTCGTGTGCTACTTTTGTGTGCAGCTGCACAGAGCCAGCAGCTGAAATGAGAACAAAGCTACACTGAACCTGGGAGTGATGCTTATAGGAGCGATGTGGTAGGTAAGCAGTTAAGCACCAGAGATGAGCATCTGCTGGCCTCCTGAATACAAGACGTTAGTTGAACATCACTCTAACAGCCCAGAATAGGCACCCGTGCCCTCCCCACGCAGCAGCGGCTGCACTGTCGTTTATACACACTCCGCTTCGTCACGGCTCATAAAACATTCATAAGAGCATCTGAAAGCACTTTGGTGAAATGTTCAAATTATAACCCAAAATGCAGATGCGAGCAAAGAGAGCTGCTCACAAAGCTATTTGTTCTTAAAGCTGCAGCCGTCCTGTTTTGCCACTGGAGCCAAATCCTCTTCCCTTTCCCAAGGTTCACACAAAACACTGCTCTTTCTCTGAAGGCCACCTCGATCATTTCTCTCTTCCATCTCAGGGCATTCTGACAGCATTTTGCAAGTATTAAACATGCTCTCATTTGCTTTTGTCTTTCTGCCTCTTCCATGCAGAGGGCAGAACTACACCCTTTAGCATGAAGTTCTATACAGCATTAAGAATTTCTAAGCTTCCAGAAAGGCCTTCCTACAGGTCATAGCCCAGAGTGATGTGGTTCAACTGTTATAATCTCTCTCACTGTGGGACAAAGAGCAGCAAAAAGAAAAGGCTGTATAAGAAGGCATTTTTTTACCCTCCTCTGCACCACAGCATTAGCTCTCCTCACTACTACATCCAGCTTACCCTTCACACTGACTTCTAGGAGAAGAGTAAAGCTTGTTGGGCTTAAATTTAGAAAATAAATCTGAATTTTAAAATCCTAAATGTTTAAGTAATTTCCACTTCTCTATAAGATGACTACATTTCCTATGTCCCTCCTGAACTGCTGGAAAGGGGAAAATTAAAATGGAAACAGAGCAGAGCAATTCTGTCATTGGTGCTGCTGAGAAGAGGGAATGTGGACAGGCAGAAAAACTGACATGAAAACTCTGGAGCTTGATCTTGTTTTGCCCAGAGAGGGTGGGGAAACAAGTGTTGTCACCCCTCCATAGGCAACCACTGCTACAACAACTGTAAAGGTCTCTGCAAGCAAAGCAATGTAGGGCTGTGCCTGCTGCTGGAGCAGCTGAACCCCATCTCATTTTCAAAGGAGGCAATTTGTTGTTTCTGGCATTGACGTAGTTTTCTCATGACAAAATGTAGCTCTGTTGCACTGGACAGTCCTATTCATTTGTTCACTCTCCTCCACTCTGTCTCTTTACTCCTCCTGCAAACTCAAATCAATTTCTTTACCAAATCCCCTAGCATTTGTCCCTTACCCATTCACCATTATTAATGCTGCTGCAATACTCACTTTTCCAGGGGAAGCTTCTCACCTGGTTGCTTCAGTTCCCCCTAACTACCACACTGGTTTGTTTTTTCCCCTCTTTGTTACAGTCATCCTCATCCCTGCTAGACCTTCTTGCCAAGCTTTCCCTTCCTCTTTTCACTTTGTGTACATACACTTCAAGTCTTGGAGTTTGCCTTTTCAACAATTGCTCCATCTCACAACATATTTCATTCACTGAACAAAACTGCTAGCCCATTTCTCCTGACAGTCCCTTTCCTCTCCATCACAGACCACCTCCACAGTTCCATCTGTCCTGCTCTCACCACAGTCCAAATATCCATGTAGCCAGGGCTCTGAGACATTATGTGTTTTGTACTTGGATTTGTGTATTCCATTGCCTTAGATAAAGAACCAACATGCCTTGTCTTCTCTTAGCTCCATGTCCATGCCCTCAAAAGGCTGTCTCTTCAGCCTGTCTCCTGGAGAAACTGCTTAGCTTGTCTTGCTGTGGCTTTTGGAAGGTACCACCCATTTGCCAATAGAGCTCCCCCAGGTGCACACGCATGCACAGATTCAGCCATTGCTTCTGCAGAAGTAGTTTGTGCTTCTTTGCAAAAATGCTCCTCCTGTCTAAACTAAATTCTCTGCTAGTATCTGACATCTCTGCTTGCGTATCTAGCTGTCAGTTCTGATTTTATATGCTGCATTTGATAGCATCTCCTTTCCCTTAAGATAATCCCTTAAAATAACCCTTCAGTATCTCCTTTTTTGGTCACTGCAGACATCCCTCTCCTCCTGCTGCAGATCTCACTGGCCAGTGAAACTGATGTCAGTCTTTACTTCCAGCTCCTTGCAAGGTATTCTGAGCCAGGCAATGCTTGCATATTCCATGATTTCTGAGTAACAGCACTAAAATCATCATTCATTTCAGAATAACAACTCATCCACCCAGTTAAGTTTTTGTCCAAGCCCACAGCTGCCCTGCAACAGTTTTACACTTTTGGTCTCACTCAACTTAAGGCATTCCTACCCCACAGACTGCTGAGGCAAAGCTGTTCTCCTAGTTTATCATGCTGGCCACATAACTTTATTTCTCTTTGATATCTCTTCTCCAGTATATCAGATTGATTATTTCTCTTCACTTTCAAAGTCCTGTTTGGCCTATCCACCTTTTCCTGATTCTTTTTGCCATCATTCAAAGCTTAACTCCCACCTTTGACAGAATGATGATTTCAGGATCCCCTATCCATTTGTTCAGTTTTCAATGGACTCTTTTAAAAAAATAAAATTAAACCCAGCACTCTATTATTAAACACAGCCATAAAGGTTCAGCATTTTCTGCTATCAATTGCTCTTTAAAATTTGGCTTCGCCAGAGGATCAACTGGTTAAGAGCTACAGGACTCTGTCTTTCTCTTTTTCCATGTCTTATTCTTGGCCAATGTCTTCTGAATACTTATGTTCCTGATGTGAAACCAGAACCCTTACTCATTTTCAGAAACGTTCAGAAAATAGGAAAACTGAAATACAGAGGGATGACTTGAGCAATATCTTATACTTCAGAAGTCTCCAACACCAAATCATGAGGTGCCCAACATTTAATAGTAAGGACGTGAGTTGATCAACCTGGTTTTGCCCCTCTGTGTTTTCAGAGAAGCTGTTGTTTAATGCAGTTAACTAGTTTGGAAGAACTATGCTGAAACTGCTTAGTTGTAACAAAAAAATGGAACACAAATTAGTCCCCTAGTAATGAGCCAAATTTTAGCATCTTGCCCTTGGAGCAAGAGACTGGAGTTACGTTTCTGTTTCTGCCAGGCAGTTCACTTCTGCCAATTTAATCCAACTGTTCCCAGCTGACATTTCACTGGGCAGATGCAGAACTGGTTGGTTCCAAGATGCCAAAGAGAAGGTACTTTGGAGGGAGAGGAAAGAGGACAAGCTCCCCTGGTTTCTGGAATTCAGTATATATGCTTGGCAGGTAAGTACCCTCAAATTTATTGCAGTGTAATTCCAGAGCTCAGACAAGGCTTCTTCCCTATCTTCAGGCTTTCACTTGTAGACTGTAGCACAGCTACAAAGCTAAGCAGCAAAGAGATTACATTGATTCCAAAACCAGACCTAAAACTCAGAGTCTTGTTGCTCAGGTAAAGGCAGCAGTTATTTGTACAGAAGATCTTGGGGAGGCTTAAGATGCAGAGAATACTTCTGTCGTTCCCATCCAATCTAGGTCAGAGCACCAATTATTTTTTTTATTTTGGAAATTGAAGCTAGCATTGCTGATCTACAACTATAATGTTCTGGGCTTTCAATACCTTGATAAGCCGGAAAGTAATTATTTCTTTTTGTTTGCTCAGTATAGTTAGCAAAATAATTATAATTCACTAGATTGCTTTCTTTGTTTTGGCATATTAGTGTAGTCTTCGCCCTTCTTCTGTTTCCTGTTACAGAAACTGTGGTGTCATTTTTGCATGCACATTTTTGGCAGGGGTTACACTTAACAAAAGCGCCCTAAATATTTTCTGTTGGATATTCCACTTGAAGAATCTTTTCTAGCTCTCCAAAAGGAAAATATAAACTTGGTAGAAGAAATACCTATGAAGGCAGATGTTGCACTGCCTGCTGAGAGGGGTGAGTTAAACAACAAATGCGTTTTAGACTTGATTCCAGGTACCACAGAAACCTGGACCCCTCTTTCCAGAGTGTTTTCAGAAGCAGTGCATCCAAAGGCCCATCTGAATGGACCTTTCACCTTGCCTCTTCTCTTTATTTCTGTGCAACTGGATTATTATTTTCATCATTTTTGTTATTTCTCACTGGGCCTGAACATTCTGAGTTTGATGTTTACTGCACTCCACTAATCTATATTTGAGACAATTTCCAGGGAGAGGTCTTTCCTGCTCTTTTGAGCAGACAGGGAACATATCTCTTGGGATAGGTAGTGTGCAGCACTGCCTGATAGCACCGAGAAGGGCATTAAGCACAAGGTTCCTTTTGGGAGGAGGCCTGCAACACGCCCCATTAGGCTACCAGCCCTAGGGTATTTTTAACCTTAGAGTATTTTTAACAACAGAATCAAAATATTTTTTTCTCACAGTTCTTTTTGAAGCCATATTTTAATGCTTTTTGTTCTGCTCAATATTGTTGTAACACGCTGTACAGAAATTACTGACAAAAACATTGTCAAGGGAGCAGAGAAGTGGAAATGGAAGGAAGAGAACTGGGCTGTCACTACTTCTTCCCTCTATTTTTTTTCAAAGTAGTGTCTCCTGACCAAGCTCAGCACAAGCAAACATTTTGCCTGTGGAGATTTATCTGTTATGCAGCTCCAAATAGCACGCTATAATTTTGCCAATTCAATTCTCAAACCTTGCTGGGCTGTGGGGGGGAAGGGAAAAGGGATATACATGCAAATCAAATAATATCCTTTAATGGATTTGTACCCACAGCATGTCCCACAGAGCACCATTATAAGCATTTACCTTAGACGATCACATTTCTGAAGCCTTTATCTTCTGCCCATTGAAGACAGTGGCCGTAAGGATTAGATTTCATATCTTAATGAGAGCTTGGTCTCAGCAATACTATGTCTCTCATTGCCTGTTTTGTCTTGATGGAAATACACCCTGCTGGCATGCCTTAGTGAGAACACTCCTCCCTTCTCTGCTGTAACAGCTTTATAGACAGCTGTCTTGACCCGGATTATACAGGTATGATTTTTATTGTCTACAAAGTAGAAAAAAACCTGTGATCACTTCCAATTTAGTTTAGGCATACTTCAATGGATGTGATATATCTATACTTTCATTAATTCTGTGCTGTGGGCAAAATTGTGATGCCTCAGAGAGTAAACAGGAAGAAACAGTGGATAATGGACACAACACACTTTTCAAGTGACTAGGTGGAATCTTTAAGTTCCAAAAACAAAGAGCTGACTGAGAAGCTATTTCAAGCTAAGATTCTGTACTTAGTTCAACGAATTGTGTGCAGAGCAGTCTTCCAACAGAATGGCATTCTGCTGTAACCCCTAACTGAATCTAGACAAGAAAATATTTTAGAGTCCTGCCTACTTTTATTCTTGGTAGTCTAGAAACATTTCCAGTTCACTGACAGTTTGGTTAAAAATCCACACATCAATAAGTTTTTTCCATAGGAGCATCACCCATCATTAATATCCAGGACTGGCACAAGGAACAGACAGTACTGCTGAAGACAGCTGACAACTGCAGTGAGGAAAGGCACTTGCCCTGCCTATTTGTTTTCCCTTTAAGCCAGTTGTGGGAGTGTTGTGCACTTTAAGACTGGATGGCTTAACCATAGGGAAAAGTCCCTCAGAAGTACTAGAGAAGTACAAGGAAGAGGTGGACAGCAGAAAGCATAATCTTTGTTACTTCATTCCCATCAGCCTGCACCTCTATATAAACAAACATCTATTTTGCCCCTATTTGCTATTTTGCAGGCTATTTTGCCCTTTTGCTCCCTCTCTTGGTTCCCAACATGGACTCTTATCTCTTGTGCAAGAGAACTTTGCAGCCTTCTGTGGCCTTGGCAAAGCTATTTTTGCTGCACAGTTTGGGCCTGGTATGGGGGAAAGTAGGGAGGAATGGCAGGGGTGGTGGGCATTGAGTTTGGCCTGGCTGGGGGAAGGTTTTGGAAGGTGTTGGTCTAGTGAGGTCTTGGAAAAGCCCAGGCTGGAGAACTGGGCCGAGGCTGAATATGAATTTGTGTATTTTGTACTTCTGTATATATATGTGAGTAGTATTTCCATTTAAACTTCCAAACCTTTGTGGAGTGTTTTTATTTACTCCTTTGGGAAGGAGTAAAATAGCTTCTGTTGGCTCAAACCTGTGCTGCTGGACTATACACAAAGAACCTACCACTAGGGTCAGGGTTAGTCATTCCTAGCAAACTCAGCTCCTGCATCCAGCCCTCAGCATGTAGCAGAAGCAGCTAAAGCTTTTGCCTCCAGCTCAGCTGCATCATCTCTACCACTCATCCTCACAGGAGCAGGCTGCAATTTCCTATCCTCAGGACACCAAAACCCAACCTCACTGAGAAGTCTCCAGGCTGTTTAGGCTAAAGCAAACAGGCCCAAGCTCACAGAGCATAGGTCCTCTTGGTACCTGCACTCAGAGCTATAGGGCAGACACTGCTGAGCACTTGTGTAGGACAATGCTGCCTTCTTTAATGTTTCATGGGGGCACTGTAGCACGGCTTCATATTGTGACACCTTTCTTCAGGCAGCTGTGCTCTGAGCTTTCAGTCATAGTGAGACAACCTGGAGCACATAGGTTGGACGTTATCTGCCAAGAGGTTAACCCTTACCTGGGCTTGTGAAGGTCTAAAAGCAGAGTCAAAGCCATTCTGCAGAGAGTCCAGAAAAGGCTGGATTTTGTAGAGGCTGTGTGTTGTCTGGCTTGAGCGGAAGGCCACAACATGGAAGTACTTCAAGATCTTCTCAAACCGTGACTGTGTCATGATAAGTGCAATGCTCTTGTTGCTATAGAAGCCACTGCTCCAGATACTGAGAACAGACTCACAGTGGTGGATGCTGGTTGATATCATGTAGCCTAAGAAGGCCTTCATTTCTGACAAAGTGACATCGATCCAGGCATCATCACTGCCAAACCTCTCCTGGTACTTCTTGGCATACATGTTGGTTTGGACCACCATATTCTTTAGTACATTGTCAGGGACAAAGAGTTGAAAAAAGTCCATGGCACTTGCATTCGGGGGCATTTTCCGTGTTGGACCTACAATAAAAGCAAGAAGAGAAGATAAGGTTACTCTTGATCATCACAAGGCATGGCCAATGCCAGCAGGATTAACTTTCCTAAAGCAGGCAATTAAAGCCAAAGGGATGGCATGTCAGCCAATTCCTTGGAAAGTGTACCTACTGTCTGACAGATTTCATTAGGAAACTTCCCCCTATATTCCATCTTCCTCTGATATGATACAAATACAACATGCTGAATAGTTTCTTCCTCTGCCCTTTAGGGTCATTAGTTGGTAGCACAGAGGTCTGTGAGGCAACACATTTTTTCCATTTATACACTATGTGTGCATTTCCCCTCAACAGTTGTTTTGGCCTTTTATGGATAGTGTTTTATTTGTCTTTGTGTGCATTAAAGCAGTGCCTTCCCTAAAATAGCCCAGAAGGAAGGTGTGGAAGCACTCCAGAGAGAGAACTGACCCCATCTCAGCTGACATGATTCCTTTTCTTCTGCGCCTCTAACTCTTGTCTAGTTCATTGTCATTATTCCTGTGACTTTCAAATCTGTTTCTGCTCCAGACATACCAACACACAGATCGTGTCTATCTGCTTACAAGTTTTGTATCTCTGCCACCATATTGGAGCCCTATCCTGAACTCTGGCATCCCAATGCCCCACTACCCCCAGTTACCAGAAAAAAGTCAGACATCAAATGGCTACTGACACTGCTCCACACCCCAGAGGATATTTTTAATATCGCAATGCATATGCTGGTCCTCTTCCTCCTGTATTGTAATCTGCTTTTTCACCAATATTGCACCTTCTCTGCCAGTTTCAACTATTCCATGAGAAGAGAGCAGGGGGGAAAGGCAGTGGCTCTAAGGATTGGCAGCACTGTATCAGTGTAACAAGGTTATCCAGTCAGACACCAGATTACATTAAGCTGAATTAGGAACATCAAGCCTGCAATAACAGGGATGCAGACACCAGTCCTTACAACCCCCTCTCCTTTAATCCCTTCCATAAGCTAATTAAGCTCCATTTTAAAAGTAGTGTTTTTCATGCTTCCACCCCATAGCAGTGCTTAAGTCACCAGATAAAGGCTATGGAGACAGAGACATTCTCTATTCTTCTACAGAAACAGTGAAAATCAATTCACCTGAGGGGGGCAGCCTGGGCAAACCCAAAGGAGAGGGCAGTGCTTTAAAGCACTGCTGAGCATCACAGTGCAAAAGACAGTGTTGTGATTATAATCCCTAAGAGTTGGATTCAGTACATACCATGCCTTAGTTTAACAGCCTTCAGCCTTGAGACTGTCTGAAAAACACTCTTCTTGATCAGAGGTAGGAGTCAAACAGCTTCTCATTTCAAGTTCTGCCTAACCAGAGTGAGTCTTGTACTACCTGGCTGCTTGAATCTCAGCATCAGCTCCCTCATACAAATCAGAGCACAAGATTTGCCATTCTACAGTCTGGCTCTGCAAAGATCCACTAACGTATTGGTCATGTCACATTCTCCAGTTCCCCTGTACATCAGCTCACATCCTTAGAGCAACAACTATAGCTTGCAGAAATTCTACATGAAACAGAACTACACAAATACTGTGGTAGGACTTGCTTTTAAGCCTTAATATTTGGGTGCAGTCTGGTGAACCCAAGCTATTAGAAGGACAGTAAAAATAGCACCAAGGCATTGAAACAGTGAACCGGTTTACTGGAAAAAATAACAACAATAACAGCAAACAAAAGCAGGTTGCTGGTTGGTTTCTTTGAAGTGCGATGGGGAAATACACATTTATGTAAATATTACTTTCCAATTTTGATTTGTGAGATTGCAAAACAGTTCAGTTGAAACCACATTGCCCTACATAGCAAGACCAGAGTAAAGAGCCCCACATAAACCGTGCTCTGGTAAAGACAAAGCAGAAAATTTCAGCTTAAAGGATAGGAGGTTTTCATTATCAAGTGAAAACTGTGGGGTTAGAACACATATATTTACTTGAACTTATAATAATAAAGTAGCAATAATAAAGTATCTTAACAAAAAGTTTTCTTAGGGTAAGGAGATTTATATTCTACTAGTGCCCACTAGACTCACAGCTGACATAAAATGTTCTACAAATTTTGTTGTATGAATGACTTACAGTATCACTTCCTACTTCCCCACAACTTAATCTTTGACATTCTACAGCAGACACTGCTTTGACAACAACACACTGCACAGAGCATACTCCTACTTATACAGGAAGCCCTGAGTAGATACCGAACTCAACTCCAGTACACAGGCAACTTTCCAGGTAGAGCAAAACTACCTCTGTGCTCAGGCAATTTGCCATTAGAAGCAGAAGCTCGGAGCAGGGGTGGTATTTCAAATCTTGCCTACAGCAACCAAAATGCATCCATAAAGCATTGGGTGTTGTGAAATACATCCATTTCAAGGCAAGTGCATATGGACAATAGGATGGACTCCATCTTTAGGAAGTCAAAAGTAGTCAGAAGCACATAAAGGTACTTTAATATGCAATCAAGTTTTTGTTAGCTGCACAAGTTTAGCTTGAGAAGTGCTTATGGAAAACTGTCAGATACACTGAATAGAACAATCCTTTCTTACCTAGCAATCCTGCTCCAGCCACACAGAATCTCTTGCTCTCCTTCTTGAAGTAAACATGCAAGATTTGTAGCCCATTGGCCATGCAAAACCCACACAGCTCTAAAAATGTGAGCTGAATCACTTTATGACTCAAACATCAACCTAGTTCTTGACCAAATATAGTTCTGAAAGTCCCTTTATAATCTAATTGTCTTAAAACCCAGTATTTATCAGCAAAGTGAGCAGAACTGATTCATAATTTACTGAGTAAAAATTTACAGAGTAAAAAGAGTGGCACTGAATTTCTGTAGGAAGATAACAATTTTTAACATGAACAGGGTTTTGCATAGTTAATAACTAACCTAAAATATTTAAATAAGACTTTCCATCTAAGTAGACAAATATACCTCATACATAGAGCTAAATGTCCAAAAAAGCTTAGATAGTGAAATTGTACTTTACTTAAAGTATTTTTATATTGACTTAAACGGCCCTTACTCAGAAAGTACTTACAAGAGTTCAGTGATCCATACAAACGCTGTTTACCTTTTGAGGTTTTACTTAATCAGATAAAATAGTGGCTTTGCCTATCTTCCATTTTCAGAATGAATATACAATTATGCTTGCATGTAAAATGTGAGTTTTACTCTCTCCTTTGCCCTAAAGGGCACACATGGCAAACATATTTACTTACACAGGGGGGTTTGCATTAAAAGCTAATCAGAATTTGCAATTTAAAATATATTATAGAGTCAGAGCAGAAGACCAGTCTTGGAATTTCTGGAGTTCCATGCACATCCAGGGTGGGGATAGAGCTCCACTAAGTAACTTCCATCTGGGCAGGACAAGCACCAGTACTTTGAGCTTGCTTTAAGTGACTTTGTGGAACGTGTGTACTACCATAAACTTCCTCTGTTATGACACAACATGCCCAAACTCTTCTTCCTTGTCATCTTACCAGCAAAAACATGCATTTACAATCATCAGCAGATCCTGTTTTGACCAGGTTTATTCCATCTACCATTTTACACTAGGAAAGAATGCCTCCATCGAGAGCCACAGCTATTTAAACTGTAAGAATAGACTCAAAATAAATGAAGAGGCTGAACTGGGAAAGCCATTTGTGTTTCCATACTGGAGATACAATTGTGGAGCAGAGGCTGGCATCTTGCCCTCACACTGCACGCATTGCAGAGCTCATTTTGGCTCAACTCAGCTCAGGGCAAACTGCAGCCCTTGATGGGTCTGATTCTTACCAAGAGACCTGGCTGTAGGCTCAGCTTCTTGAAAAACAAACACATTGCAGAAAAAAAGGAAAGACTTAACAAAAAAATCACATGAAATTTTTGTATGACCATCCTTCAAGCAGTGTCTGTGTGCCCTCCTATGGTTTCTAGTCTTCTTTCTTCGACAGATCCCTACCAGTTACAATCTTCCCTCTGCTTCAGCGTTAGCTGTGTTCCTAGTCTTCCTTACTGAGCAGCACATTAGGAAAAAAGTAAGAGCTCCAAGTCTACTAACCGATTTTTCCTTACTTAATTGTTTGCAGGACTCAGTAACTTGAGCACATTTTTAGTAGGTTAATTTATCCTTTTCCATTTATCCTATTCCAACTACTAACCTGCTATGTAGTATCAAAGTTCAGAGACTTAGAATAATAAGCTGGAAAGTTTCAAAACCTGCTGTAATCTGTCATTGCTTACAACTCAAAATATGGAATTTAAGGAAGCCAAAAGCATTGTCATTTGGCTTGTGACACTTGGTGCCATGATTTGGTTGATTAGATAATGTTGGGTGATAGGTTGGACTTGATGATCTCAAAGGTCTTTTCCAACCGGATTAATTCTGTGATTTTGGGCAGGATAAATCAGATATGCAGAAACTAAACACAGGAAGAAAATTCTCCTTTGCTCTGCAAAAGACGCTGCTCTCATTCAAAGTGTAACTGAGGTTCACGACAAAGCACTCCAACCTGCTGATAGGCCCACGTATTACCATACATAGGCTAATTCAAATTGCAAGGTTTGGAAATAAACCTTGTACAGAGCTAGTCCAGGGATGACTGAAATTAATTTAATCTCATTACCAACGAGGCAGACCCCAGTGCTCCTTTATGAGGCATGAGAGTGCTAGAAGCATCAGTTCAAGGCTTTATATGTCATTTGTTGGTCCTCTTTGAGCAAAAGTCCAACACTTCACAGTCACACTTGAAGACAGCAGCACAATTAAGTATACTATATACAGATATGTACCTAAGAAAAATCTACAACATAGTAATTTTTGGCAATGGAAAATATTTTCTACTCTGATAAAAGCACAGCTTTCAAACACTAGAGTTTGAAAAGCCAATTTGTTCCTTCTTCATAAGTGTAATCAATTAGTGACTGTTTTATATTCCTGATAATTTATTTTTCCAAAAGAACACAATGTGATTTTGGGGGCTTATTTAGAGAACATTGAAAAATGTTGGCAAAAAAATTCTGCCAGAAAATATATATTCATCAAAAAAGTCATGATGTTTTAATGGAAAGTGTCAACTGACAGGCAATTTAAACATTTTTTCATCTTCCTCAATGTTTAGAGACCAATAGATAGAGATGGAAAATAAGAAAAGAAAACAAAATATATTAAAAAAAAATTCTAAGTGAGATTTTTCAGAAATTGGGTTTTACACTAAGCTACTTCACATAAACTTTTGTATCGGCAATATTCTTAATGGCCTGGAAGAAATGCACACCAGACCATTCTCAAACCATAGGTACTTTGACAGCCTTATGACAAGCCTGTTAATACAGGTTGAAGTAAGTTCATGTAGCGGTTCCTGTCTGCAGTTTATTTCAGTTTATTTCAGATACTGCACTTCTTTAGGAAAACAAACATCCAGGTCTTCAAAGCTGGATACTACTATATTCCATGTATCTTGTTCATCTTCACTTAAAAAGCATGAAAAGCTTCAGTGACAAGTACAAGTCTACTTTGCCAAATCAAAGAAGTCATCCTAAAGTGCCTCCATCTATACTCAGGAGCCACACACCCCTGAGGCCGCCAAGGAAGACATGGTTAAGGAGGAGGCTTCTTTGGTTGATGGAGGCTGGGTTAGTAAGGATAGGGTTAGGGAACAGTTAAATAAACATCTATGGGTCCTGATGGCATGCACCTGCAAGCACTGAAGTTGCTGGTGGTCATTGCCAGACCACTCTCCATCATCTTTGGTAAGTCACAGTGGACAAGAGAGGTGCCTGCAGACTGGTGAGGGCAAACGTTGCTCCAATCTTCAAAAAGGGTAAGAAGGGCTGGTCAGCCTTCATTCCCAGAAAGATAATGGAGCAGCTTATCCTCAGCATTGTGCTTAGACATGTCAAGGACAAGAAGGTCATTGGGAGCAGTCAGCATGATTTTGCAAAGGAGAAGTTATGTTTGACCAACCTGATAACATTCTATGAGGACATAACCAGGTGGATAGTTGATGGAAGAGCAGTGGATGTGCTTTACCTTGATTTCAGTAAAGCATTTGACACTGTCTCCCACAGCATCCCCATAGCTAAATTTGAGGAGGTGTGGTCTGAGTGATGGAGTAGTAAGGTGGATTGGAAACTGGTTAAAGGAAAGAAGTCAGAGAGTTGTGGTCAATGAGACAGAGTCTAGCTGGAGGCCTGTAAGTAGTGGGGTCTCTCAGAGCAGTATTATTCAATGTATTCATTAATGACCTGGATGATGGCATAGAGTGCACTATCAGCAAGTTTGCTGATGACACCAAGCTGGGTGGAGTGGCTGCCACACCAGAGAGTTGTGCTGCCTTTCAGTGAGACTTCAGACAGGCTAGAGGGTTGGGCAGGGAAAAACTGACTGAAATTCAAGAAGGGAAAGTGTAGTCTTGCACTCGGGAAAGAAGAACCCAAGGCATCAGTATAGGTTGGGGACTGACCTGCTGGAAAGCAGTGAAGGGGAAGGACCTGGGGGGTCCTAGTGAATGGAAGGATCATGAGCCAGCAGTGTGTTCTTGTAGCCAGGAGGGCAAATGCCATTCTGGAGTGTATTAGAAGGGGTGCGGCTAGTATGTCAAGAGAAGTTCTCCTCCCCCACTTCTCTGCCCTAGTGATGCCACATCTGAGTACCGTATCCAGTTCAAGAAGGACATAGAACCGCTTGATAGAGTCCAGTGCAGAGCCACAAAAATTATGAAGGCAGGGGAACACCTCTTACCAGGAGAGACTGAGTGAGCTGGGGCTTTTTAGCTTGGAGAGGAGACGACTAAGAGGTGACCTCACTCATGTTTATAAATAAGGGGTGAGTGCCAGGAGCATGGAGGCAGCCTCTTCTCAGTGATGCTCAATGACAGGACAGGGGGCAATGGGTGGAAGTTGAGGCACAGGAAGTTCCACATGAACCTGAGGAAGAATTTTTTCACTGTGAGGGTAACAAAGTGCTGGAACCAGCTGCCCAGGAAGGTTGTGGAGTCTCCCTGTCTGGAGATACTCAAGAATGGTCTGGATGCATCCCAGTGTGATCTGCTCTAGGTGATCCTGCTCTGCCAGGGTGGCTGGACCAGATATCTTTCAAGGTCCCTTCCAGGCCCTGGCATTCTATGATTCTATGAATTTATACCCACTGTAGTTCTGACCAGTATTTTAGGGCAAGCAGATGTTTGCATTTGTTATTTTGGTAGATTTCTCTCAGGACAGCCTAGCACAAGAACTCCATATGAAGTGATCAATACACAATTCATACTGTGGAGTTACTTGGAAGTCAGACCCAAACTACAAGGATGCAATAAGAAAAAGACTTTAAACAACCAACTCCCAAGCAGACACTATATTGTCCTTTTTACACAGAAAAAAGCTTGGACATAGTCCTTCCAAAGATTCTTCTTTGGTAAGTTTTACTAGGTCACTGTATTGATTGTGGGTGAAGTTCACACCTCATTCAAACCTCCGGTGAGGCAGTGCCCTGCCCCGCCACAGTCACATTTCCTCAGAAACTTAGCTTGCACTTTTATCTGGGTGCCCAGAGTAATGGAGAGGTAATGAATTGATGCAAGATTATATTTTTTCAAAGTTAATATTGTTTATTAATTTTGGTATTAAAAATTCCCCCCCACCACTAATTTTAATAATAACTGGTTCTTTTGTAGTGGTCATGGAAAGCATTACATAAATTGATAACTGGAGCTAGAAATAACCAGCAGTATATAAACATTTAAACTCAACTGAACTGGAAGAGAAGGTTCCTGCTGTCAATATATTGCTTGCCTACTAGATGGACTCAGGAAAGCTCCTTTCTGCTTATGGCAGAAGGCAACTAGTGAATTACAAGAGGCTTTAAGTATTTACTCACTAAAATTACCTCCCAACTCACAGGGCTAGCTACAGCTTCAGACAGTACCCAAATGCTTGCAGGGAATTCTGTCAACGTCTTGCTGGCCACTGAGGCTTCCGATTCTTCTCAGGCTTCATGGGATGCTGGGGAAAGGGGGCAGACTATCTCTGACCTGGTCCTGATTTCTCTGGATGATCTGTGTGCCTCCAGGACTTTCTGTCTTGGCAGGAGACTTTCAGGTGAAGGCAGGATGTCTTGCGATGTGCAGTCTCAGCATGGATGTCACGCTGGCTATGCAGGCCTATCGTGGAGGCATTTAGAGCCTGTTCCTAGTAAACTCAAGGCAGGCAGTTTCCAGGCAGTTCAGGATGCAATAAGGCAGTGAGGCAGAACACTGCCAGAAGCAGAGAGCAATAACAGCAGCAGGCATCAGCAAGCAAGCACAAATACAATGGCAGAGCATGTTATGTTACCTGCTCATCTCTTTTATAAATACAGCCCAAGACTAATGGGGATTTGGACACAGAATAGCCAATCAGAATGGCAGTTAACCAAGCTTGACCATATTAGGTGAAGCCATAGGCTTGCTTTACCCAAATTTGGGAAAAACATAGGCCTTGCATGAGACAGGCACAAGCCAAGCATTTACCACAGAATGTAAATAGGAGCAAAACAAGTCTGGGCAAGCCAGGGTCCTCAGGCTCAGTGGCTCTAGGTTCTTTTTGTCCTCTTTCCTGCAGATGCTTCTCCCCACAGCAGAAGGAGGGAGAGCAGAAAAATGTGTCAGGGCATGCCAGGACATGTTCAGGCCTATCAGGCCTACCACAACACTCAGTAGCACACTCTTTTGGTCTACATTTTGTTTCAGTTAAGCTTATTTCAAGTTATTTAGCAAAGTGTGCTTTGTCTGCACTTTTGCAACCTCTATAAACTTTGACAATGCCTCTATGTCTGCATATAATAATGGTAGTCACAAGAGTTGTTCCAAATGGCTTCCATGAAAGGACACTTTCCTCCCCAGCATTAAAGAGGATTGTTTTTCTCCCAGCATCAGTGATAAAGTGATCCATATACTGCAACTTCTATCCACTGAGAGAATTAAAAGCTGGGTCTAAAAGCAATCCAAGGACAAATGAAAGAGGACTGAAAATTAATGCACAGCTGCTTGGTGCTGACTCTGGTAAGCAGCTCTGGCTTCTATACTAGACAATGCTGAGTTACGACACATTAAATAAAAAGCTTTAGTAAAATAAACCCTGAACTTTAAACTAAATGGTAAAGCTTAGCAAAGCCTTTACAAAAACTAAGGAACCTCCTGCAATTCAGCTTCTTTCCCTGCTGTATACTGGATCCAGTTTAGCATCTTTTTCCAGCATTACAGCAAAACTCCTGAAAGTCAAGTCTATCATGTCAACTTGGAATAGGTCAGGGACCTGTTCCCACCCAACACAAAACAGCCCTCCCACTCAATGGGACAGTGGCTTCCCAAGGCCTGAAGTGATAAGCAAGGTGCCCTGACCATTCCTCCTGCCCCATACTACTGTGTGCCATCTGGCAGTTCAGCCTGGAAACGGTGATGAACTTTGGAACTTCCTGCTGCAGCGGCTTCCAAGGCAATAGTTCACTACACTTCTTTTTGCTCTGTAGGAAACTGTGCACCTGCATTTCTAGGTGCATTCATCTAGTGTATTAGTGTGCTGGTTTGAACTAATTGGAGGATTTGAGTGAGAAATTAGACTATAGGCTGAGAGAGGAAAACACATTATGTCACTTCACCCAGACCTTTACTGAGAAAGAAAAAAAGTTGTTTCTAAAAGTATAACTAAAACGTTAGATACCAGATGGTTTCTGACCACTCCGGCTGTGGCTGCTTCTCTTGCATGGTCTCCTTTGTCTCTGCCTTGGTAGCTAATTCTCAGTAATACTACTAACTTCTTTCTACTACTAATCCCCCTGGCTGATCTACCTCCGCTTATCTTCAGCATCAACAGGTGGTGAGATAAGATTGGGGAAGGGGGGAAAGGTGGTAGGGGGTGGTTGGTTACCCCTCTTGGGGATTTTGGTCTCTGGGAGGGGTGTGGTTTTTCATATTACCTTTTCATTGTATATATCTGTAAATATCTGTTATACCTTGTAAATATTTGCTTGTATATTGTGCATTGCTGTAGATATAAAGCTTCATTTATCAACTTCCAGTGTTTCTGAATCCTAGCTGGGGTTTCTATTAAAAGGGGGGGGAGGGGGGTGTAGGTAGGTAACTGCTTAAACCACCACAATTAGGCATAGGAGCAGATGAAATTTGAAATATTTTCTTCAGACAACAAAGACACAAGTGAAGGTCATGTATTTGGAATATCTGCTAGGGCCAGGACTCCTTTACACATAAAGTGTATCACTTTGTGCACTTGAGTTCCTTTTTGTTTCTACTCATGTCCATGTCATTAGACTGCATTTTTCCATCCTTGTTGTACCTGCCCTTTGAAGTTACCAGTGCCACAGGTTGTTTGAAAAGCTGAACTCAAAATAGCCAAGCTGCTAGGCAGTTCAATAAATTTATTCTACATACCTGCACATCAACATCCCAAATTCTCTTACCACATGCAGGATATATGACACATTCTACAGCACTCCCACTGCTTAGGCCTCCTAATAACTCTGATAAACCCACAAGTTCTCAGTTCTGAGAAAACAGATTAAAAAAATAAATGAAAAAGTGAAATTAATACTTATGCTGTCTGTGCTAACTCCAGCGAGTTCTATCTGCAGAAAGTGAGTCAGAACCACAATTTGGAGCTAAACAAGATCCTCAGCAGCACAGCACCACCCATGTGACCTCTACACAGCTACTGTGTGGCGCCTGCTCAGCATCTGGCAGTGAGCATTCCCCACAGCTCACATCATGCTGTGCAGCTGCCAGGGCACAAGCAGAGCAGGAACCAGGCCATGGAACGAGATTTGCAGAGGAGAGCATCATGGGTCTTTCCCCACAGCCTTTCAGTTACTTTGGAGCCAAGGTCCACCTCCTTGAATATTCCTAGTATGTTGTACTCTTAGATCATGCAGGGAAAAGACTTGAGGTCACCAGACAGGCACTGCTTACTGGTAGCCATCCGTCACACCAGATAGCAGCTACACTCAGAGGTTACCTTGTGCACACTTCTTGGACAACCAATGAAAGCTCAAAGACTTTGCAGGACTTAATCAATGTAAGAATATAATTCAGCTTACAAAAATAGGAATTAGCTTATATTTATCTTTTTGAACCTAGCAGAAACAGATTTCACATGATAGAGATTTTCAAAGAATTTAATGTGCTTTCTGCTCACTTCATGGTTCATGGTTATAAATAAATAGTTGTCAGTGATGAAATCTGGGTCGCATTAAGTCACAGAGCGGAAGACAAAAGCAATAAATCATTCTGCTATATAAAAAGCAGGTCCATTAGTTTCTTCAGTCTGCAGGTACAATTCTATAGGATGCACCTCCAAGGTAAATATAAATTAGTAAAACAGGAGCAAACACTGCAAAGTGTGCCCTTCTGTTTACAAAGTGCCAAGCACTTCACTGGGTCAAAAATTACCTGAATAACCAGGCCCAAAGCATGGCCAGTCAAATCCAGTTGGTGGCCAGTCATTAATGGTGTTCCTCAGGGCTCAGTGCTGGGGCCATTCTTGCTTAATATCTGCATCAATGATCTGAATTAGAGGACTGAATGCACTCTCACTGAGTTTGCATATGACACTAAGCTTGGAGAGAGTGATGATCTGCTCAGAGGTAGGAAGGCTTTACAGAGAGATCTAGACAGGCTGGATCAATGGGCTGAGGTCAGCTCTATAAGGTTTAACAAGGCCAAATGCCAGGTCCCGGGCTTGGGTCACAATGACCCCAGGCAATGCTACAGGTGTGGGTTAACAGTGGCTGGAAATCTGCCCAGAAGGAAAGGACCTGATGATGCTGGTTGACAGACAGATGAATATGAGCCAGCAATGTTCTCAGGTGGCCAAGAAGGCCAACAGCATCCTGGCCTATACTAGGAATAGTGTGGCCAGCAGGAGCAGGGAAGTGATGGTGCCCCTGTACTCAGCACTGGTAAGGCTGCACCTCAGTTAGTGCATTCAGTTTTGGGCCTATCATTACAAGGAGGACTTTGAAGGGCTGGTGCATGTCTAGAGAAGGGCAACAAAGCTGGTGAAGGGTCTGGAGAACAGATTTCCTGAGAAGAGGCTGAGGGAACTTGGATCATTTAGTCTGGAAAAGAGGAGACTTGAGGGGAGGCATCATTGTTTTCTACAACTACCTGAACAGAGGTTGTAGTGAGATGGGCAGCAGTCTCCCTCATATCAAGTGACAGAACAAGAGGAAATAGCCTCAAATTATGCCAGAGAAGGTTTAAACTGGATATTAGGAAAATAATTCCTTACTGAAAGAATGATCAGACACTGGAATAGGAGACCCAGGGAGGTGGTTGAGTCAGGGAGATGGCAGAGTCTGCTGTGTAGACACAGCACTTTGGGACGTGGCTTAATGGCCATGGTAGAGACAGACTGACAGTTGGGTTTGATCTTTGAGCTCTTTTCCAACCAAAATAATTCTGGCAAGGAATATCCAGTTAGCAGGCAAGAACAGATCAAATGCCATAGTTACAGATTAAAGAAGTCTGATGCTGGAGATTTTTTCATTTTGAAGACAGTGTAACATTAAAGAGTTGGAAGTTACATTTCCTGCTTTTTTCCTACAATCCATAGGTATGAGCATGCCACACCTACACCCTCATCAATCATTCCCAACTTAGTGGAAGAAGCATTCAAAATCTTAAAAAGTGTGGGTTCACATTCTGTGGGCTGAACAAACAAACTACAAAAAGGTGGTGTACATATTTCTGCAAGTAAGCAAAGCAAAAAAATGTACCCTTCTGTATAGTCCTTCCAGCCAGCCCACCAAAATCCATTCAGTTTCATAGCAGATGTTAAACAACACACATAAACCTGCTCTTGAAAGTTCCTTTCTTGCCTTGGACAGTCCCTGCTGGGAAGGAAGCATCCAGAATCTGTGTGGAGAACATCAGTGTTTATTCAGCACTACAACACTTTCTAGAAGGAAAACTCAGTTCTCTAGATGCTTCACAGCTTCCACTTACATAAAAACCCCAAACAAATTAGGGTTATTCAAGCAAGTCACTGTTCACACATGGCAAAACTTATCTTCCTTTTATTGCTACTGACATCCAAGCATTTCTGCTTCTTTATCATTGTGTTTTCTAGGAAGCCAAAAGCTCCCTTCAAGCACTCACTGAGATGCTGCCTCAGTCAGCATTCATTTATCAGAAACACTAGCGTTAACTTGCTTGCAGGAGAGACCAGCCTATGCTGGTGCTGCACTCAGGATTATAGCATTGCAGCTTTGGTATCAAGAATGCTCATCTGTTTCCAAACCTTTTTTCTTTTTTTCTGATATGATTTGTAAATTCTCTTTTAAAATGGAATACCCCAGGAAAAGGAATATCCAAGAACCTCAAGTTTTGATTGCTAAGCTTCTCTCCACTTTCTTGGCTCTGTGTGGGAGACTAGCAAGGCAAATACAGAATAAGAGTATGTAACTCTAAAGGGAGGCTCCTGCTTCCTGAGCTTTCTGGAGCTAACTGCTAAAGCTGGTTTTTATATTTTAGACAGATTTGCTCCTTTGCATTGCCCTTCCACTTCCTCAGCTGCTCACTGCTTCACAAAGTAACATTTCTCTTACTTCATTCTTTAATTATGTTAGCCACCTCATAAATTAAGACAAGTAATAGACCTGCTACATCTCATTCAACTCACCAGCTTCTTACACCATCTCTTAATGTGGCTTCTTTCCTCTTTACTACGAATGTCCCTGAATAGGCAGCATTTTCCTTTCCACATCAAGACTTATAGAATCTGGCACTAGGGGAGCAAAGTAATCAAGTTCCCAAGGGCTATAACCCCCACTGATGTTTCAGGGGGTGACACCTTTAGACTATTAGCAAGGTTGGGCCTGGAGCTTTTATAACCTTGTGTGATCAACATCTAAGCCTACTAGCCAACCTAGGATGTTATTTATCTGGGGAGGAGAGAGAAGACAGAAAAAGCAGGTGGACAAATTTCTTTTCATTGCAGCTAAATATTTGATCTGGACCTGGTAGCACTCCTGGCAGAGAGAGCCAAGCCACTTCACAGACATTCTCTTTCTGGGCCTGGATTTAAGCAGTATGGCAGAATTGGACACAAATGACCACAGTCCTGCTTGCCAGGCACTGTCTGCTTGCCCATGTATGAACTTCATATCAAGAGCCTTTCACAGGCCTGAGCAGCAGGTGTCAGAAGAAATTATTTTCTACCATTAAAAGCACTATTTCATCTTATCCTTTTTAATTTCTGGGTCTGTGTATGTTTTGTAATGTGCATAGCATATTAGTACAGTAACGTATTTTATATAAATGCACCTATCCTTCTTATTTATATGTAAATAAATATAAATACACTGGGGGCACCTGCTCAAAAAACTTCTGATAGGGGTACACAATAAAAAAATGTCTGGAGAATACTGCCCTAGTTCTTCGGTAATCACATTCACGACTAAAGCAGACTACAGCCTCACTTCAGCAGAGTGCTGACTGCAAGCTCAAATCCTATAAGCTTCAGGTGGTCTGCTTGTAGGTTTTATAGCAGTTTAAACAGAGGAGGAGTCATTCCCTTTGTGCTTGCACTGGTGTGACAGTTTCTATGTCATTGTTGGTTTAGTAGGTTAGCACAGTATACTGTATTGTTAAAGTAGTATGCCAGAGACTGAGATAAACAGTATGTCCAAACATCTCAGAAAAAAAACTTGGTTTGAGCTAGATTTCTGAGAAATGCTAAATGAGCATCCTGTTTGTACTCACTGCCCCAAAAATCCCCAATTTGCCTTCACCTGACAAAGGTGTCCTATTCACATTTAATGTCCTTCCACAGGCAGAGAGCATAGGGGAAAGGACGAATGGCCTTATCAAGAGACATGCCAGTCTCTAAAGGCAATTGGGACAAGTGCCTCGCCCAGGCGGTTTTCATTGTGAACAACCAATGGGGAAGTTATGGCAGTCCCAAAGTCAAAGCCTTTTGTCCCACAGAACCAATGGTAGATGCAGTTTGCGTGCAAGGCAGATCAGAGAGCAAACCACATCACTCTCTGCTAAAAATGCAGGTGGGCCAACCTGTATTAGTAAAGTTGCCATCAGTTGGAATAGTTTCAGTGACACTGGCAAGACCCAGAGGGCTACATGCCTGGGAAGCCCTAGATGCCCATGGAAAGACACACTGCATCAGTGTGCAGTGGGTCATTCCTGACCATTAGTCAAGCTGCCCGGTCACTACACACCAAGGCAAGTTTGCCCTTGTACAGATGTAACCTGGACCAGAACCTTGATGCCAACCAGATCAGGACCAGTCACAGACTGGACCAGACAGACCGGACCAGTCACCAAAGGAAGACTGGATCATCACTGAGGAGGACACTCAACATTTTCAGGAACTCAACGCCGAGGACAACCAGAGAAGATGACCAGCGTGGGACAAAACCTGATTGGACTCAGAGCCATACTGCTCTGCCAGACCTTACTACAGTTAGGGTTCTATATCAAAGCTTCTGTATTAGGGTATAAATCCCCAGCTTTGATGCATGATACTGCCCAACAGGCAATGGGGTGGTATGTCCTGGTAGGGCATAAATCCCAGGGCATAAATTCTGCCCAGAGTTGGTTCAATTCCTGGGATTATTCCCCCCCACCCTGTTGTAAGGTCCAGGGGGGTAGCAGGGACAGACCGCGTGGTTTTGAAACCAAGAAGTCCTGGGCCATATGGACAGGTCACACGCACGAGTCAGGTGACCTGTGCTGTCTCTCAAGGTGTTAGGATCCACCCCTGGGCACAGGACTTTTGAATCGATTGGCCAGACAATGGACACTAAGTGCCTATTGGTCAGTTCCACACTTCCTAATGGGGTATTTAAGGGGAGGCAATCAGCCATTTGCTCTCTCTCTCCCACCGTCTCCGCAAGGAACAGACGTCTCTGCAGCGGCCACGTGTTTTGCAGCGTGCAGCAGCATCACAGCGTTTTGCAACAGCGGCAAAGGCAAACCCCCTTCTCTTTCTCCTTCCTTGGGACAAGCTCTTTATCTATTGCATTTTCCGTGAGTATTTGCAGGCGCGTTAGGATTGCTTTTGTTATTAGGCTCTCTGTTTCCTAAGTTCTGACTGTTTAAACTGTTTAATTCGGTGTTTTAAGCGATTTTGTGTAGTTTCTTGCCAACCAAACATCCAAACGAACCCCAGGGAAATATTCCCAGAAAACCCACAATTATTAACGATAATAAAAATTAATAATTGCAACACAGGCGATGCTGATTCCATCACAACCACAGTCTAGCAGCTCCTGGTTTATTGACAATGGTGATCATTTTGGAGAAACCAGCTGGACAAAGAGAGCTCAACCCTGAAAACCCCCTACCACACCAAGCATGCCCAACACCACTGGACAGTGGGCCTGGCTAAGCAAATCACTCCTGGAAAATGCTAGGTGATTCTCAGAAAAACATGCATATTCAATGAGGCAGCCAGGTAAAAGAAGAGATGCTTCGACTTGCAAACCGGAACATTGCCCACCCACTCTCTTCAAATGGACTTTCAGGACACCAAATGACTGCAGGGTGGCCTTTCTTCTTTCTGCGTGGGGGGTTTTCCTTTTTTTCTTTCTCTTTTCTCCCCCGCCTCTCATATTCTTTCCCTCTCCCCATTCTTATCCCTGTGTAGGTCAAGTGAATGCAATAAAGCTAGCCTATGTGTTTGACACCATTTGTGCCTTAATTCTGTGCCTGAGAATCTGAATCTCCCACACCTGGAATTTCTCCAGACTGGGACATAGTACCATACGTAAATGTATATAAGCATGCACTTATATACTTCTCTGAATTTGAAGGATATTATACTATTTGAAGGATATTATACTATTTTAACAAGCCCTGACAGTCACCTTTGAGTTTTAATTTACACCACTTACTAATCACAGGATGTCAGGGGTTGGAAGGGACCGAAAGAGATCATCAAGTCCACACCTCCTGCCAGAGCAGGACCATACAATCTAGCTCAGGTCACAGAGGAATACATTCAGATGGGCCTTGAAAGTCTCCAGAGAAGGAGACTCCACGACCTCTCTGGGGAGCCTGTTCCAGTGCTCTGTGACCTTTACAGTAAAGAAGCTTCCCCTTGTGTTGAGGTGGAACCTCCTGTGCTGTAACTTACATCCATTGCTCCCTGTCCTATCACAGGAAGCCTGTGAGCAGAGCATGTCACCCGCTCCTGACACCCAGCCCTCAGATATTTAAAAACATTTAATAAAATCCCTTTCAGTCTTCTCCAGACTAAAAATCCCCAGGTCCCTCAGCCTCTCCCCTCAGCATCCTTGTAGCCCTCCGCTAGACGCTCTCCAGCAGATCCCTGTCCCTCTTAAACAGAGGAGCCCAAAACTGAATGCAGTATTGAAGATGAGGTCTCACCATAGTAGAGCAGAGGGGGAGGAGAACCTCCCTTGTTATGCTGGACACACTCTTCCTAATACACTCCAGGATCCCGCTGGCCTTCTTTACCACAAGGGCACACTGCTGTCCCATGGATGTTATCCACCAGGACTCCCAGGTCCCTCTCCACAGGGCTGCTCTCCAGCAGATCACCTCCCAGTCTGTGATGGTGCAGTTTATTATTCCTCCCCACGTGCAGGACTCTGCACTTGTCCTTGTTGAATCTCACTTGGTTCCCCTGTGCCAAGCTCTCCAGTCTGTCCAAGTCTCCCTGGATGGCCACACAGCCTTCAGCTGTATCAGCCAAGCCTCCCAGTTCAGTGTCATAAGCAAACTTGCTGAGCAGACTCTGTTCCTTCATCAATGTCACTAATAAAGATGTTGAACAGCACCAGACCCAGCACTGATCTCTGGTAGTTTCCACCGGTTACAGCTCTCCAGCTGGACCTGGCACTGTTGATCGCCACTCTCTGCTCTATCTTGTAACCAGTTCCTAATGCACCTCACTGTCTGCTCTTCCATCCCACACTTCCAAAGCTTGCTCACTAGGATGTCATGGGAGATGGTGTCAAAGGCCTTGCTAAGGTCAAGGTAGACTACATCTACTGGTCTCCCTGAATCTACCCATTTGGTTATGTCATCATAGAATGCTATCAGGTTAGTCAAATCAAAAGTATGTTTAACAGCCTTGTTCTGCTCTTCAGGGGAAATAATTTTTCAGAGCACACATCCATTGTGCTGTCAGCCATACAAACTATCTTAGTCCTACATGCAAGACTGAGGCTGCAATATGCATAGTGGTAGGAAAGGAGGGACATGTCTCTACTATAAAAATGTTTTCTAGTCTCCTGCAGCCTCATTGGTCTTCCTTATGGCTACCACTCAACAGATTCTGGTCACTCTTCTCAAACATTGGCAACCAAATACAGCTGATGTGTTGTCCACAAGGTTGGGGTTTCCTTTATATCATGAGTCTTAAAGTCAGATTCTACCACTTATACTCCAAACTGATACCAAACATACTCTTAAGTATAAAAATATTAATAAAAATCTAATTAAATGTTTAGGGAACAGTCCAGTCTCAACTTGCCATTGGATTTTACTTAAGTTCCTCAGATAGTCAGAACAAACAGGTTGTGATTGCTCAAATACCAAAAGAGATGTATTTTAAGAAATTTTCAGTGCAACACTACAATGAAATACACGTTTTAGAGGATACACATTTCCCATTGCCCAGAGTTACTTCAAAAAAGGTGACTTAATGGTGTAAGTATTACAATGTTAAGTGATGTAGCCTGTAAAAAAATAAAACAGGAATTACTATGGAGAGCTCAGCTAGTCCCAAAGAGAAAAGAATAGCAATAGTACAATATATTGCTTAAACAAAAAGCTTTCTTTTTAAAATAAAAATATACGATGTGGTTTTGGCTACATCCTCTTGTTTCTAGAGCCAATATCTGCAGGATATGGTGTTCCTGGGTACACTGTGCAAGCAAGGGAAAAAAAATCAGACAACACCTATCCCCTCAAACAGATGTCAGGAGAAGAAAGAATATTCCTGCCATGACAGGACATGAATCCTGTTAGACTAGTTTGGCCACTGCTCCTCCTCCTCCAGTTGTAGGGCCCAGGAGTTGAGAAGCAGACAAAGCAAACAATGGTTGCTGGGTGTCAGGTGTCCTGTACAGCCCCACAGTTGCCTTAATCCCATTTCGGGAATATATGTATAGCCACAAGAGGCATGAGACTTTGAATTTATTGGCCAAAACTCCTGATGCATGTGCCTGTTGGACAGTTTGCTCTCCAAAAAAAATGTATTTAATGGGGGAAGACTGCCTTTCTTCAAGCCTTTCTAGGACTGGAATGTTAGGGTGAATGCCTCAGTGAATCCCCCAGCTGCTTCCTCCGTTAGCAGCTCATTAACTGGGCTCCTGCCTACAGGAAAACCTATTCACAGAGGCCACAAGTGACTGCAGCAGCTCCTCTGCCTTGGGATATTTTGTATTTTTTCCCTCGGGATCATAAGCACGGTTTTTGGAAGCGTCTTTATACAGCAAACATACCCAGGAAATCAGCACGTCGTGAGTATTTGGGCTATAGTTATTATTAAGGCTCCACAAGCTATAAAACAGACCCGTTTTTAGACTCACTGAGCAAGGGTGTTTGGTCCACCTTCTGACTATAATCGGTAGTGCTTGTGGAATAGTTAGACTCTTCTTTTCTCTGTGTTCCTATTCTTCCAAGTTCTGACTGTTTAGATTGTTTAATTCTGTGTTCATAAATACCCTTTGTGTAAATACCTGCTGTCAACCAAGCATTCAAATGAATTCCATATGATCCAGTGAAAATCTGAATAACATTCCATAATTAATATTCATATTGGAAAAATAATACTCACAATATCCAATAGTAATCAAAACCATGCTGCAGAAGCTTGCTGCAAAGAATTGGGGTCATTACTTAATGCATTAGCCTCTAAACTTCCACTAGTCTCTTTTGCTAGGCAGCAGAGCTACAAATGCATTCACGCCTCAGTCCCAATAAAATTCTCACTTAAAATTCCATGCAGAGGCAGCTATAACCCCCAAAGCGCAGCCTTCATTCAAACAGAAGGTTGATTATCCCTGCTCTGGCAGGGGAGTTGGACTTGATGATTTTTTGAGGTTCCTTCCAATTCCTAACATTCTGTTATAACCAAACCCATAGATGAGCACCACTTCTATTAGTTCTGAATCTCAAATTTTGTTGAGCTGCAAAATGCATTATTCCTTACAGGTTTTTGATATCTTGGTGGGTGTGACAGTTGTTCACCTATAATGTCTCCCACACAAGTAGATCTGGAACATCAGCTGTGTACATGTGGGGTGAGCAGCATGTTCAGGGGCATCTGGCCATCACTTTGGTGTGTTAAAAAGCTGTTGCCTTTATGTGACACTATGAATGCAAGAACAGCAAGAGTCTAGTCTCACATGGACTTGCCTCTCAACATCTATCAGCTTTTTCATCACAGAAGATGCTGTTAAAGCCTACAGACTCTTCTCACTACAAACATGTCATCTAATAAAGACTGAACTCGAGCTAGCCGTCCTTCAGCAGTTCAAAACGCTGTAATTCCCCATAAGTTATTTTTGCTTAAGGTACATAAAAATTCAATACCTGGAAGACCTTTACCTTTTCCTCCCACAGGAGTGGACCTGAGCACATGGAGCACAGTAAAATCACAAGTCTTGGTTTAATATGCAGCAAAATTCCAACAAAGGAACCCTGCCTCAGACTACCTACAATTTTAACAGGAACAGCAGACACATGGTGTCCAGCAGAGCCCAAGAGAATAAAAAAATCTAGAGTTGCATAATGACTAAGCACACAATGTTAAAATGCAAAGTATCAGTAGGATGTATATTAAGACATGAGAAACGTTCATTTTTATGACAGCAAAGGATTCTAGGAAACTAAATACAATTAGAGAAACTAAATGCTGTAGCAGAGAAGAGCAGGTTAGGAAAAGGTTATAGTACAGATTAAAAGGATTCTGTAGAAACAGAAAGTTCAAAACACATTTTTTAGCAGCTTTGTTTCTTTCTCCTTTTCTGATTTATGTATTGTGCTGACGCATTCTCCCTTTAGCTGCCCACTTCAGCTTAAAAAGAAAGAATCCCATCTCCCTTTTATCTTGGGAAGAAAGCTGACATTAGAACAATTGGTAGTGCACTGCTCAATGTCAAGCTGCTCCAGGTCAGTTCTCAGACCCTTTCTGGGTCAACCTTTCAGCAAAAGGCCTGAAGAAAAGGCACCATTTGTATTTTAACATTTCACTCACTCATCTGCAATATCTGCCCATAAAATGCCATTAAATGGTTCTACTTCAGCCTATAATATAAATGGCTGCTGTTAGAAGGAAACCAATGCTCACTTAGTTTCTTTTCATTGATTCAATGATAGCCAACAGCTCAAAAGAGAAGAAAAAGTTTTAAATACTGGTACAACTCAGCAGCAGCATTAGCAGTGTCAAGTCCATTAGAACAATTTTTCATATTCAGTACCTTATTTGACAGCACCAATTCAAAAATATTCACAGATCGATATTCTACACCAACTACCTGTCCCAGAAATGAGTACGTGTACTTGCACTGTAATTTGCACTTAACAGAACTTGATGTGGTTTATATTTACGCCTGGGACTGTAGAATAAGTTACTTCTGGCAATACTCAAAACCCTCTCAACCAGAAACAGCTGTGCATTGTACATAAATACACATAATGGTCTTTAACTAAATAAAATAGGAATGAAGGGGAAGAAGGAGGAAGTGAGGTCAGTACAATTTTGAGGACACAGATTTATGATAACCTAGGTGTGTTTCAGCTGGTGGGGCAAAAAAATTGCCTTCATGTTCAACTAAAACAGTTTGTAAGAGAATAAGTTTCACGAGCCTGAGGAGATCAGAAGCTGCAATACCTATGACAGAGACAATTAAAATATTGCATTGTGTTGTGTACTTTTGTTTCTAAACCTGTAACGCGGGGAGCCCTGTACCAAGAAACCAATGAACCCAAGTTCAAGGTAGCACATCAAGCTGAGAAAAAAAAAAAATCAAATAGAAGTAAGATATTTGGCACTTCAATCTTGTTACTTTCATCTCAATTCTCCTCAAAGATGGATAGATTTTGGAGGAAAGATGAATCAAGGGCAGTACGGCAAATACAGATCATTTGTATCAGACTTAGAATAATTTTTAGCGGGTAACTGTAAGTTATTACTTGCAGGACAGTTGAATTCATTTGTTGTTTCAAGCCAGCTTAACTGACAGCAACTGAGATGAGAAAGTGGATCCACTGGCAACGCATCTTTTGATGCAACCCAGGATGTGCATGGCCTTCTGGGTTGCAAGCTCACACTGTCTGCTCGTGTCCAGCTTCTCATCCATCAGCATCCCCAAGTCCTTTTCCACAGGGCTGCTTTCTACCACCTCATTCTCCAGTTTGAATTGATAGTGAGGATTGTTCCAGCCCAGGTGCAGAACTCTGCACTTGCTGTTGTTGAGCCTTACAAGGTTCATCTGGTCCCACCTCTACAGCTTCTCCAGATCCCTCTGGATGACATCCCATCCTTCTGGCATATCAACAGCACCACTCAGCTTGCTGTCATCTGCAAACCAGCTGATGCTGCACTCAGTCCCACTGTCTATATTGTTGATAAAAACATGAAACAGCACAGGTCCCTATACAGACCCCTGAGAGACACCACTTGTCACTGCTCTCCAACTGGATTTCAAGCCATTGAGTACTACCCTCTGGATGCCACCATCCAACCAATTCCTTATCCACTGAACAGTCCACCGATCGAATCCACATCTCTCCAACTTGGCGAGTAGGATATTGTGGGGGACTATGTCAAAGGCCTTGTAAAAGTTCAGACAGATCACATCTATAGATCATCTCTTAGTCACTTTATCATAGAAAACCACTAGGTTAGTCAGGCAGAATTCACCCCTAGTAAAGCCATTCTGGCTGTCTCAAATCACCTCCCTGTCTACTACTAGAAGACATAAGAGGCGTATCTTTGCAAGTGAAGATTGTGAAAAAAAATTGCTAATTTCTCATATTTAGCCTGAAGGGTGGAGAAGCAGCAAAATGTTTAAAATATAGTTGAGATAAACATCAGGAAAAGATAAAACCTAAATGTCAATAGTATTCTGTGCAAGATAACATAAGTTTGCATTGCTCACAAAGAAGTCAATAAATGGCCTTCTGATACCCAGTCCATGAACTGGAGGACCAGAGCAAACATTTTCTTGTTCTTTCTTACCAAGACATGTGTTACATGATCATCAGTTATTGCAGGTATCTGCACTGACTTTGCTGGGCCTATTGCAGACCTGTGCTGGTCTTCACATATCCATCCTCATGCTCTACAAAGACTTGTGTCGGAATTCAGCTGCAAGGATGCTCTTCACATCTCAAAAATAATCATGGACAAAAGCAAAAGCAAACCTTGATGCCACTGGGTGATGTAGTAACTCAGTAACTTCAAAGTGCAGCATTTATAATCTCCCAAGTATTTGGGTAGTGTTGTATCAGGCACCCCTGGGATAAGAAAATTAAGTGTTTTTAGCACACAAAAATGAGGTTCAGAATTACCACTTGACCAGAGATATAAGATTCACGGACACAATCATTACTATAGATGAAAGGGTGAAAACAATACCCTAAGTAAATATCAAGTGTGCCTGGGGCACTTGGGAAATTGGAAAGATGGAGTTTCACTTTAATGGACAGGAGGCACGATGCAAGTTCCCACAAGCTATACAGCTTTCTCCCGGCTCCCAAAGCTGACATAGGAGATGCAACTGGCAAGTCCTTTGCATAGCAATCCAAAATACAACTTGCCACTAAGCAGCTTCCCTAGTTTTTGCATTTACCCTAACCAAACTAAAACAGAAGAGTGCTGGAAAGAACCTCAGTAAGTCCTTTTAGCCCAGGCCTCTATTCACATTCAGCACACAATACCGACTGTTAGTCTACTACAACAGAATATCATCCCTTGTTCCTACATTTCCAGTGACACATCTTACGTCTTCTGCAGCACCACATTGTCTGTTTGAGAGTTTCTGTGATGTTTGATTTGACCATCCACCAATTCAATTTATACCTGTTACTGTTTACATTCCATTTTCAGAACAGATAAGGTAGATAACCTCCTTTCCTGTAATAGCTCTTATCTGTATTGCCACTTAGCTTAAAAGCAGGATACTGAAAGCCTGTCCAGTTTGTAGATTTTCTGTTTCTCTGTCCCTTCTCTTTACATTTGACTATTTGCTTCTCAGATAGCACGATTCTTAAATGGCAAGCCAGTCTCATTTTAAGTCCTGTACACTCTGTTTCAAATATGTGAGAAGGCTGTTAGCCTTTTCACAAATACATGACACTGAGTCACATTTTTCTGATGTTCGACTTCAACCTCCAGTTCCATTTCCACCTATAGCTTTCCCCCTCCCCCTCTATTTTCCAGTTCCACTGTTAGTCACTGCTGCCTTCACATTAAGCATTTCTTTCTTGCACCCATGTCAGGCTATTTCACAATGTCAAGAACTTTGCAAATTCTAAGTCTGTCCTCCAGTGTACCTTGAATCTTCATGCTACCTAAAAGTTTAACAAACAAATTCAGTAAGGCCATCTCCATTCAAGAAGGTGGTTTCAAATTCTCACTAAATTAACAATAGAAACAAAAACTCTTCTATCAGCACATTTAAGCTTTTGCTAGATTTTTATGCATTTTGTGAGATACTAAACCAGGCCTTACCACATTCAAATAGAGACAAGAGAAACAGACATTTGCAGTAATTATGATTTTAGTGAGAATATTGGACATGGATTACATGTTATTTATTACATCAGATACTTCTGCATCTGTGTGCTTCTTCCCCCTTATAAATTTTAACCTCTGGAAGGTTTGTTGCAACAGATACAGTGTGACACAAAGGACAATGTGAAACAGAGCTAGCAGAGATGTTTCCTGCATCAAGAATTTGCCTCTGGTTCATTATAGAAAACAACAGGATGAGTGTGAAAGGGAATGCATGGACCATGGTGAGCCTCCACAAGGCTCAGATAGCTCCTAACTATGTACAGTCACTCCAGACACCAAACTCACTGCAAGTTGGTATTTTGTTTTATACACAAGAACTAAATACCAAAGGTAATCTAAATCTAAAGGAACTTGCAGGGCACCTATGAAATAGAAAGGGAACATGAAGAATTATCTCCCGGTCACTCTGTGTCAGCAGCTAGACTCTCCCAAGCTCTAGGCACAGGGTAAGGACAGCCCAGAGTCCTTGGGAAGCAGACTGGAAGAGCTGCCTAACCAAGAACCAACAAATTTCCCCTTAACACCATTTTTTGTGAAGATGGTACAGAAACTCATGGCTTCTGCCAGTTTGTCTCAGGGAGTTGCCAGTAGTGCCCCAGGGGCACCACCATGCCCAGATTTCTCAGCCTAGGGCCCCACATGAGCCCCTGGCTGGCAGCCATCAGCCCCTGTGCCAGCCATAGCAGGCCTCCAGCTCACTCAGATGAGTTGAGCCCACTTGCAGGCCTACATTATGACCCAGCCTCAGCCATTGCCAGGGATGTGTCTGATGTCCAGGGCTGCCTCTGAGCTCTCAGCTGCAATTGTCCTGGCTGTGGCAGCTGGACAGGCCATAGGTACCAATTCCCGACATGACAGATCCCCCTCATGGGGAGCCTCATTGGCCCATGGGGCACAGAGGGCTCCTGTAGTGTGAGTCACCACCCACTAGTACAAAAGCAGAAAGGCAGGCCATTTTTGAAGGTCATTCTTTATTTATCAAGTATATCCCCACAAAGTGGAAAGAGCAGTATGTCACTCCAAACCCCAGCACTGTTTTTCCAGTGGGGAAGATCTGTGATATGCTTAAAGCCAACTCCTTTCCTTACCCTTGAAAGAAAGGATTAAGACTGCTTGCAGCAAGGATAGCACCGTGAAAATAGCTATGGATCACTCAAAGGCACTCCAAGTCCTAGTGCTTATTTTTTTTAATCTCAAAGCCAGCGACAAGAAGGAATTAACACAGATGTCACAAGTACAAACCTTCAGACACTGTATTTAATCTACCCCAGACCAACTAATAAACTTGTCCTGTTGTGTACTTATAAGTGGGGAATATCTATGAATGGTCAAGAAATGAGCAAAAGTCTTCAGTTTAAGGATGTCCTCTCATTTAGAGATATCATTCAGAATTACAGTCCAGCAAGCTAGAAGCTCTTTGAAAGGCCAAATAAGAATTTACATCCATATATGTATTTATATCTACAATGACACATATCTGGCATGACAGATGTAAAAGCATCTTAGAGTTTTCAACACTGGAGGAAATCCCTTGCCCATAACCAAAGATAGTTCATTTTCACTAGGCCACTGCAGAAACTGAAGGTTTACAAACTACCACCCTACCCTCTGGGGAAGGTTGACCGAGACCAAGTAAAACTAGATCTCTATCCACAAGCCATGTGCATACATGCATGAGTTTCAGTACACATAGCTCCTTCAAAGTAGTTTTTCAAGGTGTGATCTGACAAAATTACCATTGCCCAAGCCTTGTGAAGCAGCACACAGCACTGCAATATCAGCTACATGCTGACCCTAGATGACACACCTTCACACTGTGAAGTTAGCCATCTTTCAAAAAAAGGAAAAAAAAAAAAAGGAGATATGACTGTATGCACTGGATAGTCAGACTTACCACAATACTGAATTCTGCAAGTAAGTTTTAAAAAGATACTATAATTTTTTACTTCAATTTAATCTTTTGTACACACTCACTTCTCTGTCATATGTAACCAGAAATGAATCAGAGTTATAAAAGCAGCTGCTTTAAGTACTTTTTCTTCACTAGAAATAACACTTCTATTTGTGCTCACGGTGTCTTTTAACTCTGTCCAGAAATATTCCTGTCCAATACGCAGCTAATTCCCCCCATCCACAGAGATCCATACAATATTCTTTGTTTTTGTGTCTCCTGCATATCCCTTTCTGACATGATTTTTGAACCCTTAGAGTGTCCCTCAATGACTGCACTTCAGTTTGCCCAGTTTTCTACTACACAGCTACAGCTTTTTATAGCTTACTGAATAGAAGTTGCTTTGTTTTGTTCTTCATCCTTAATGGAAAACATGGTCCATGCAAATCCCTAATGCTGTCCAAGGGAAAGCATGTCTTCCATCACATGTCACTAATACCAGTTGTCTCTCAGAAAATCAGGAGACAATCCAAGAGTGCTTATACAGAGTCAAAATAAGCTAATGAGCCTTTCCAATCCTATTTTCTTCCTTCAAGGCACTCTGGCTTTGTTTTTAAAACCAAGACCCACTCATTTCTGTGTCCATTCATTTTCAGATCGAACCAGTGACTGATTAACATCCTGTTTTTTACAAAACACAGAGAGGGAACTTGGTTATGCTCTAGAAAGGATGCTTTGCCATAGGGAAGCAAGATGTCAAATGCTGATATTCTCATCCACTGTTCTTAGCCACATATTCCTTTTGAGTCCATCTGTTTTATTTCCTAATAACATGTCAATTTTTTGGCAGTATTGGGAAGGATGAGATATTTTAGGGATTGTATTCCACTGAGTGCTGGACAAGAGGTGCAGATGGATCCCTGATTACCTTCCTTTGGGAAGCACCTTGTATTTCCAAACTGGTAAAAACCATCTAGGCCAGAATTTTGAAAGCTTGAACACGGGACAGGAACAAAACACCTACATGAGCAAGCACACCTAAAGGAAATTTCCAGCTTATTTTAAGTCTATGGTATCCAGGACAGCTTCCTGTGACCTAACAGTCTATACAGTATTAGCAAGCCAACTCCACAATTAGCATGCTCATTAGAATCAGCGGAGTATACCTTCCTCTCCAGGTGAACTTAAAGATATGCAGGAAACTGTTTGCTATACTGTTTCTGTGATATTGACAAAAAGACACAAGTAGCTGTAGGACCTTATCTACTTTCACAACGGGAAAATAATTCACTTTATACAGTTAAATGTAGGAGTAAATATGATGTTTCTCTGTGAAAGGCTAGACTGTGTCTATGAAGACGACCTTGGTCTCCAGTGTTTATAGGTTTTCATGTATGAAATACTCACCAAAACTGGTTCTTTCTACAAAAGTAGAAAAGAACAGAGGACTTTTTTTCTGTGAAAAAAACACAAGGTTATTCCCTGAATGCTTGTTTAATACCAGAAGTAGAAAGAGAATGTAAGATAACTAAGTTGTACTAAATTTTCAAATTAAGTAAGACCATTGTGTCATGCGCTTGACGCACTTCAGCGATGATGGAAAAAGATATGTTCTGAATCCAGTAAGACCACCTGAAAAGCACATTTAGATTTCATAAGACATGTCATATATTAAGACTTTGCATAATTCACTTATTTAGCAAAACTTCAAACCCTTAAGTCATCCCATAAAGGCACTGCAAAGCAGCAGCGTACATCTTTGCAATGTATTTATTGTATCTTCCTAGAAGCATCGTGATGCTGTCATTTAAGTAATTTCTACTTAGAATGCAAGAACAGATTATATAGATACATACTTTGCCCCCGGTATTTAACATGGTTATGCAACTCAAAAGCAGCTAATTCTCTGATGACATAAACAAGCAAGAACACAGCAAATGAGCAGTGCTTTATCAGTTTACAGTCAGAGAATTTGGCCCAAATAATTCTGAAGCAGAATCTGCCACAGGCAACTAAGTAGTTCTTACAGCTTCTCTTCCACCTCTGGAATCTTTAGGCATTGACCTCAATCTAATAAGACTAAAGCCTTCAGATTCTATCCAGAACTTGAACCAAGATCATCATCACTTTTAGATGGTGCAAGGTATATGGCCCTCTTCCAGGGCCAAGATTGCCACAGAAGCATTTCCTTGCTGCTAGAATGCTACCTTCCCATCTGCCTGTTCACACTCTTGGGAGGAATATGCATATCAGATCTCCCCCTGTATCCTGAAAAGACTTTACACAACTGTCTACCTAGTTGCAATTTTAGTCAACCAAGCAACAGCTGAAAGCCTTTTTCCCCTTATCTGTGTCACTTTCCTGTGCTCGGATTATTTACCTTTAACCGAATTTAGCTCAGCTAAAACTATTTAGAGCACAGGTCAAATCAACTCCATGCTGTACTCAGCTCTTGGGCTTCCAACATAAGAAGAACATGGATCTATAGGAGCAAGTCCAAAGGAGGATCACAAAAATGATTAGAGGGCTGAAGTATCTCTCCTGTGAACACAGGCTGAGAGGGTTTGTGTTGTACAACCTGAAGAAGACTCCCAGGAGATCTTATAACAGTCTTCCATTACCTAAAAGGGGCCTACAAGAAAGATGTGAAGGAACTTTTTCCAGTGGTATGTAGAGATAGGGCAAGGGGTAATGGCTTTAAACTGGAAGAGGGTAGGTTTGGATTAGATGTCAAGGTGAAATTCTTTACTGTGAGGGTGGCGAGGCACAGAACCAGGTTGCCCAGAAATGCCATGGACACCCTATCACTGGAAGTGTTCAGGGCCAGGTTGAATGGGGCTTTGAGCAACCCGGTCTAGTGGAAGGTGTCCCTGCTCATGGCAGGAGAGCTGTAACTAGATCATCTTTAAGGCCTCTTCCAAGTCGAACTATTATATTGATAAAGAATCATACATTTTGTTGTACAAGACACTAGATACTAACTTGAAAGAACTAAATTAATTTTCCTTATTGGACATTGATAAAATAACACTACTGAAAAAGATCCAATCAAGAGTGAAGTCTCGTCAGATGACATGCAAACAGACACTTGTGATTAAACATAAGAAAACCCTTTTCTACCATGAAAGTGGTCACTATCTGGAATTTAAAGCTGTGCCTTTGTTCCTTGACTTCAGCTAGAACATTCAGGCTCATTTCATCTCAGATAACATACCCTCCCTTGCACAGATCATCTCTCATGTGGCAGCCATGATGGAATAAATTACTGTTTCCCACAACTTGGTCTTTCTGGAAAAGAATATTTTAATTCAAAGAGGAAAATGAATGGGAAGAGAAAAAAACAAACTAAAACCTACATTAATTTAAACCTCTTCAAGGTGACAAGAAGACCGTTAGATTCATAAACATGGTCTATGTAACTTCTTTCTGACAGTATGCTGTTCTATCAGAGCATGTTCTTCAAAGATGTTAGCAGATTTAGTGTTTCAGAGAAACACTCTGGAAATCCATAAAGAGCTAGTTATACTCTTAAAATGCAACTTGAAGGGGAGCTTCTGTGCTTTTTCACCAAGGAACAGCCTTAACATTCTGGCCATGAATCTAGGCTTAAGAACAGGATTTGAATGACATAGAAAATGAAGAAAACAGTAGTACTGATTGGCTGTAACTTTGAGGACTTCAGCATTAACTTTTGCTCAGACTTCCCTGTTCTTGCTGCCATCCTAAAACATTATCTCTAACAATAAGAAATGTTCTTACATCTGACATCCAATCTTCTGGTTGCTGAACTATATGGACGGAGGAAGCATTGGACCCTAGGAGGAGAATGCCAGATACTGTAATTCAGAAACATCAAGCTGCAGCAATACCAGGATATCTGCACTGTCTGAGACCCTTCATGAAGGAAGATCAGAATCAATAGTGCCTCTATATATTAGAGAACATTTCCTGGCCAAATTACTGAGCTAACAATGCAAAGTACCACCCAGAGCTACCCCATTCCTGAAGGGCTACCCCATTCCAGAACACATCAATTAAGTCTGAGACAGGAACAATGAGAAACAAAGGGTTTATGTTAAGTTACTGTCACTTATTAGCTTGTCAGAAAACCAATAATAGTTGTGCACTTGCTCTCCCCACTTCAATCATGCTTCCCCTACCCTAGCAACAATTTGTTCTCTTACTTTTTCTGAACTCCCACAACTAACTCCATTCTAGCCTCAGAGCCCCAGCTACCCCCTTCTTGTGGAATTAAAGTACTGTTCGGGAAGAGGTCAGACCTCCTTTTCTAGAAGTGTATTTATTTGTAGGTTCACATTCCAACAAATCTGTTCTACTTCGCTTTCACAGCAAGGTTTGAGATGCCAGAACGTTCCTGGATCCAACATGTGATCATGGATGCCATCATCCTTTCAAACACACATTGATCTACCCTTAGACCTGCTCTAGTCAGGAACTTAGTGAAAGGAAGGCATTTCAGCAGCTGCATCAAAGACTCCTACCTACTACTCACATCCTAGTACCTCAGAATTCATGTTACTGCCTGGAGACTTATGATGGGCTCCTTTTTCCTCCACCAATTTTAATCAGATCTACACACTGCCACTAGTTAACTAGTTTAAAAATCAGGGCATCATGATACAGTTGAGATTTTTATCAGCAGCTAAAGAAAATAATTTCACAAAGCAGCTTAAATGGAAATAACATGAAGTTCCAGCAAGCCATCTGTTCTAACCTCTCTGTTAAATCTAACAGCTATTCTAGGTTTCCACAAAGGAAGTCAGTGAAAGCTATTAATGTGTTTGCATTTTTTATTCCCCAGGGAATCTAAGCACACACTACTTTTATTAAACAACACTAACTGGAGATCCCTGAAGAGCAAGCAAAAGACAAAAATAAAGGGACACAAACAGTGTTGCACATTGATGCAATCCAGTTACTTCTCTCCCAATGCAGAAGACAATCTAGACTTTCCCCAGTTTGACAGAACCTGCCACACAGCTAAGGCAGGTATGACCAGAAACACACAGCGACTGACTGCAGATTCGAGGAGGTAAAGAATCATTTAACATTGCCATCAGCCCCCAGCACATCTGAGCCTATATTTTTGAGAGAAAGCATCAGCCTGTCTGTGCTCAGAACCATCTCTAGGGATGAACACAACACTTTAATATTAGTCCCAGCTGACTGGAGATTGCCAAATATGACACCCATCTACAGGAAAGGCCAGAAGGAGGACCCAAGGAACTACAGGCCTGTCAGTCTGACCTCAGTGCTGGGGGAGGACATGGAGCAGGTTATCTTGAGTGCCACTATGCACAACGTGCGGGACAACCAGGAGATGAAACACAGTTAACATGGGTTCTTGAAAGGCAGGTCCTGCTTGATGAACCTGATCTCCTTCTATGACTAGACAACTTGCTTAGTGCATGAGGGAAAGGCTGTGGATGTTGTTTACCTGGACTCTAGTAACACATTTGACACTGTCTCCTGCATTACCTTCCTGGAGAAACTGGCTGCTCATGGCTTAGATGAGCGTATGCATTGCCAGATTATAAACTGGATGGATGGACAGCCCTAAAGCATGGTGCTGAACAGACTCAAATTCAGCCAGTGCCTGGTCACTAGTGGTGTTCCTCAGGACTCAGTGCTGGGGCCATTCTTGCTTAATATCTGCATCAATGATCTGAATTAGAGGACTGAATGCACTCTCACTGAGTTTGCATATGACACTAAGCTTGGAGAGAGTGATGATCTGCTCAGAGGTAGGAAGGCTTTACAGAGAGATCTAGACAGGCTGGATCAATGGGCTGAGGTCAGCTCTATAAGGTTTAACAAGGCCAAACACCAGGTCCCAGGCTTGGGTCACACTGACCCCAGGCAATGCTACAGGTGTGGGTAACAGTGGCTGGAAATCTGCCCAGAAGGAAGTGACCTGATGATGCTGGTTGATAGGCAGCAATGTGCTCAGGTGGCCAAGAAGGCCAACAGCATCCTGGCTTATACCAGGAATAGTGTGGCCAGCAGTAGGGAAGTGATGGTGCCCTTGTATTTGGCACCGGTGAAGCCACACCTCAAACACTGTATTCAGTTTCAGGTCTGTCACTACAACAAGGACTTCAAGGTGCTGGCACATGTCCAAAGAAAGGCTGGTGAAGGGTCTGGAAAGCAAGTCTTATGAGGAGAAGGAACAGGAATGCTTAGTATGCACAAATAGAGGCTGAGGGAAAATGTCATTGATTTCTACAACTACCTAAGAGAGGTTGTAGCAAGGTGGGAGTCTATATTTTCTCCATAGTATCAAATGACAGAACAAGAGGAAACAGCCTGAAATTTTACCTGGAGATGACTAGATTGGATACTCCTTTACTGAAAGGCAGTCAGGCATTGGAATAGAGTGCTCAAGGAAGTGAAGTCACTGTCACTGCAGGTATATAAAAAAAAAAAAAAGTAGACATGGTACTTCAGGATATGCTATAATGGCCATGGTGGTGTTAGGTTGATGGTTGGACCTGATGACCTTACAATTCTTTTTCAACCAAAAGAAGTTTATGATTCTACAGTAACATTGAGACTGGGGAGGGAAACAGTATTAAGCAATTTTTAAAAAGTATTTTCTGATTGTAGTTAACAAGACCACAAGACTTTTGTAAGTGGCTCTTTACTTTTTTTTTTTTCTTGTTAGCTTTAGCTCATTCACGCTAGCCTAAACTTTGTTGTCTGTACTTTCCTTTTCTCAAAGGGGCAGTCTTCAAAGCAAGCATCTTCACACTTGCTGAAGTATCACTGACATAGCTGAAGTCTCATAAGACTTCAGTCCATGAGGACATTTGTCTCCTGGCAGATTAAGCGTTGACCTGCTAGACAGCAAATCTGCAGAGATGGACCTGGGAGTCCTGGGTAACAGCAAAGTTAACCATGAATCTGCTATGTTCACTTGTGCCTAAGAAGGCAAATGGTATCCTGGGCTGCATTAAGAACACTGTGACCAGCGAGTCAAGGAAGGTTATCCTCCCCTTCTACTCTGCCCTAGCACCATTCCCAGTTCTGGGCTCCTCAATTCAAGAGAGACAAGAAACTGCTGGAGAGAGTCCAGTGGAGGGCTACAAAGATGATTAGAAGACTAGAGCAGCTTTCTTAGAAGGAAAGGCTGAGATATATGTAACTCAGAAAGGGGATTTTTATTAATGCTTATAATTATCTAAAGGGTGGGTGTCAAAATGATGGGGCCAGACTCTTTCATATGTGCCTAGTGACAGGATATGGGACAAAGAGCAGAAAGCAGAATACTTCAAGTTCCACCTGAACATATGGAAAAAACTCTTTACTTTGAGGGTGACAGAGCACTGGAACAGGCTGCCCAGAGCAGCTGTGGAGTCTCCTCTCTGGAGATATTGAAAACCTGTCATGACTAGATTCTGTGCTCTGGAACCTGCTTTAGAAGGCGAGTTGGAATAGATGGCCTCCAGAGATCACTTCCAACCCCTACCATTCTGTGACTTTGTGATCAGATCATGTTTGATAAAAAGGCTGCACAAGAAGTATTAGAGCTAATAAAGTTTTACCTTAGTGTCACAAAAGAACAGGATAAAGGAAAATCAATGAGTAAGTCAGCTCCAATAGAGGCACAACTGAAATGCCTTTACACTAATGCAAGGAGCATGGGGAACAAACAGGAGGAATTACAAATACGTGCAAGTCTACAGGGTTATGATGTCATTGGCATCATTGAGACATGGTGGGATGTATCTCATGATTGGAGCGTAGGGAGAGATGGGTATAGACTCTTCTGGAGGGCCAGGCAGCGGAGAAGAGGAGGGGGCGTTGCCCTCTACATTAATGATAAACTGGAATCCATGGAGCTCAACCTGGGCATGTCCAACACCAAAAGAGAGAGCATGTGGGTTAAAGGGAAGGCAGGGGAAGGGGACATCATAGTAGGAGTCTGCTACAGACCCCCTGAACAGGAGGCGAAGCAGATGAGGCCCTTTACAAACAAATAGGAGAAGCTTCATGCTCACAGGCCCTTGTACTCATGGGGGACTTCAACCACCCAGACATCTGTTGGAAGGACAACATAGCACAGCACCAGCAATCTAAGAGGTTTCTGGAATGTATTGATGATAACTTCCTCTTTCAAGTGGTAGAGGAACCCACAAGAAAAGGTGCTGTGCTGAACCTAGTCCTCACCAACGAGGGGCTGTTGAGTGAAGTGAAGCTTAAGGGAAGCCTTAGATGCAGCGACCATGAAATGGTAGAGCTTAAGATCCTCAAGGCATCAAGGAGGGTGCACAGCAAGCTCACTGCTCTGGACTTCAGAAGAGAAAATTTCAATCTCTTCAGGAATCTCCTCAGCAGGGTGCCATGGGAAAAATCTCTGGAAGGAAGAGTGTGCTGGTTTGAACTAATTGGAGAATTTGAGTGAGAAATTAGACTATTGGCTGAGAAATGAAAATACATTGTGTCACTTCACCCAGAGCTTTACTGAGAAAGAGAAAAAAATTGTTTTAAAAGTGTAACCCAAACATAGATAAGGGAGACGGTTTCAGGCCTCGCCCGGCTGTGGCTGCTCTTTGCATGGCTCCTTTGTCTTTTGTAGCTGATTCTTAATAATTCTACTAACTTCTTTCCTACTGCTAATCCCCCTGGCCAATCTACCTCAGCCAATCTGCAGCATCAACAGGTGGTGAGATAAGATTGGGGAAGGGGGGAAAGGTGGTAGGGGTGGTTGGTTACCCCTCTTGGGGATTTTGATCTCTGAGAGGGCTGTGGTGTTTCTGTATTACCTTTTCACTGTATATATCTGTAAATATCTGCTATATATTGTAAATATCTGCTTGTATATTGTGCCTTGCTGTAAATATAAAGCTTCATTTATCAACTTCCAGTGTTCTGAGTCCTAACCGGGGTTTATATCAAAAGGTGTGGGGGGGCAGGTAACTGCCAAACCACCACAGAGGGGGGCCCAGGAAAGCTGGTCATTGTTCAGGGATCACCTCCTTCAGGTCCAGGAGCAATGCATTCCAAAAAAGAGGAAGGCAGGTAAGAATGCAAGGAGACCTGCATGGATGAACAGAGAACTCCTGGACACACTTAGATGCAAGAGGAAAGCCTACAGGGAGTGGAAGAAAGGACAGGGAACCTGGGATCAATACAAAGATATTGTTCGTGGAAGCAGAGATCAGGTCAGGAAAGCTAAAGCACAGCTGGAGTTGAATCTGGCTAGGGACATGCTATGAACAACGCATCAAGTATCATGATCAAAAGAATGAAACAGCAGCAGACACCTCTTAGCCATCAATTACTAAGAGGAAATATCCATGGCAATATCCATACACCGTCTTTAAAGGATGTCTGAAACTATCTCTGACAACCATAAATCAGACTGCTTTATTTCAGACAAAATATGAATTCCTGAATTAATCAGTCATCAACTCTTCTCCAAATGAGCATTAAAATGCTAATCCCAGTTTTGTCTATGTCTAAATGGGTATTATTACAAAGTTACAAGTCAACCAGCAAAGGCAGAGAAAGTAAAAATTGACGCTGAGAAATAGCATTACATAACGAAACTTCTGGTTCAAAAATTGAAGTTTGATATGCTTATGAATAAAAATCACTTGCAAGAGTTATTTGGAGAGCCATAGTGGTAGACCTGGCTTCTATTTGCATAAGTATGAAAGAGCTTTCTTTGGGCTCCAGTGCCCAAATCTTTATCCCCCCATCCCAAGCTGCCTCCTCAGATAGGTTTCCAACTGTCCTAAAGAAAGTTTCAGCACACTATGCCAAGTACAGCAGCACATTTCTGCACTTACCCTTTAACAGGAAAATGAAAGAGTTAAACATTATTAAAAAAAAACCAACAAAACCTGAAGAACTTAGGCCAACTGTCAGCTCTGTTGAAGATGACAGCTATCATCACATCCTGTTCTGTGAGCCAAATGTTTTATTTTACATCCTAGCGCTTCCTAGCTATTAATCTTTTTTTTGCAAAGCTTTGCTGCTAGACGGCCAAGTTGGTTGCTGAGGCCTGCAGACAGATACACTACAATGAAGGACTCCCTAGGCAAAGCAGTGGTGCAACTTGCTATACAAGCCAGGCAACTGAGATCTCGGCACTGTGTCCTGCTGCTACGTCACATCATGTTATTTCACCACTCTTTCGGTATCCACTCTGGTCCAAGGCCACGCAAAAAGGGTTAAAGTTAGGGCCGGCTGCACAGAAAGGCACAGGGAATCCCACGCTCAGATTCCTTTCTGGACAGCACAGGACAGGTCACGCTCGAGTCCTTGGCTTTCCCCACCTGTGCGCAGGGAGAAGCTCCCGCCACAGCACAGCACAGCACGGCCAAACAAGCTCTGCGCACAACGCTCACAGCCTGCCTGCTTCCCACGGGGAACCCCGCATTTGCTGGCGCTCCGGGTACTGCTACAGCGCCGGGGAGGCGATGGCTGTGACTAAGCACCGGCGGCCTCCCCTCGGCCAACCTCTCCCCGCACCACGAGCATCCGCGGCCTGACAGCAGGGCCGCTCCCGGGCAGGCAGCACCGGGCAGAAGGCACCTGCCATCTCTCTCCCTTGGCCAAGGGCCAAGCATCAGCCCAGGCGGACAGCCGGGCCCGCAGGCGCTCTCCTCCTCGGAGTCGCGACCCAGGCCACGGCGCCGCACTACAGGCACCCTCAGCGTGCCCCCCAGTTCCCAAGGGCCGCCCGGAGCCGCCCAGCCTCACCGCCCCCATCCCCGGCAGCCCGCCCTCCGCGTACCGCTGCCATCCTTGAAGTGAGGGGGTGGGACGTCTCGCAGAGACCGGGTCCAGCCCCCCTTCTCCCCTTCCTCCTCCTCCTCTTCCATCGGGCCGGGGCCGCCCGGGACAGCGCTGCCTCCGCCCATCTGCCGCTGCCGCCGCCGCTCCACCGGGGTGGCCGCCGCCCTAGGGGCGCGGCGCCGAGCCAGCCGGCCCCACGGCCCTGGCCCCTCCGGGCGTCCCTCGTCCTCCTCGTCGTCCTCGTCGTCCTGGGAAGAGGCGGCGGAGCGGGAGTCAGGGGAGGTGCTGTAGAAAGGGTTGCCGCTGCTGTCCTGGCCCGACTCCCCGAAGACATCGTCAGAGATCTGCAAGCTCTCGTAGCGGGAGCGGGCTGCCTCCAGCAGCGACAGCGCCTTCCTCCGCCCCGGTCCGCCGTCGCCCTCCGCCATCATCTCGGCCGCCGCTAGCAGCCGCCCCCGCTCCCCTCGGCCTGTCTCGGCGGGGTCCTGCGGCCGCAGGCAGCAGCCCAGCAACAGGAGCGGCTCGGGCACGGTGGCAGGCAGGCAGGGAGTGGGGGAAGCCCCGCCACCGCCGGGGCTGAGCCCTGCCTCCCGCTCCCGCCCGCACCACCCGCCCCTGTGTGTGTGCAGGGACATGGGAGGAAGGAGCCAGCTCAACATCTCCAAGTACCACATCCAGCCAATTACCGTGGCACTCCGCGCCTGGAAGGTGGGGTTATATGGACGCCGCGGGCCAGCGTGGGCCGCCCACCGCCCGCCCCGCTGAACGCCACCGCTCCGCCTATTTAAAACCACAGCGCCGGCTGCGGCCGGGTCTGCCGCTGCGTGCCGCCGCCGGAAGGGGGGACCCTGCGTCGAGCCCGACTCCGAGCGGAGCTGTCCGCCCGACCGCGGTGCTGGAGCTGAACAAGGCTCTGGAGCTGGGCAAGCAGATTCAGGAGCTCTGGCCTCGCTCCCTGAAGGACCGTCAATGGCTCCCAGAGTGTGCGGAGGGTGGTGAAAAGCTCCTGAGAACAAAAAGGCCACCAGATGGAGCTGGTCGTAGAGCCCCTTGCAGTCAGGGCTTCCTCAGGGAGAAGAAAAGTGCTGAGGTAGGACCCGTGTGGGTCAAGGCCTCGAAGGGATGGTCAGATCTACACTATCTCATCCTGGTTTTACAGCAAGTGAGGGAGTATGAATATGGACATGGCAGTCAGGGCACTCATGCCCCTGCCCCAAAATGGAGCACAGAGCTCCAGAGCTGGGGCAGCCCTTGAAGCAAAGCAAGCACAGTGCTGGAGTGCCGAGCTGGGAAGCATCTGGCTCTTGCATCCCACCAAGTGCTCATCGGTTGCTGTACCTACTACATGTCTTGGGCTCTGGGGAGTCATTGCATGGGCCTGGGGTTATGTGCAAGCTACTGCCCATTGCTGGATCCATCACCGGGCATACTGCAGGTTGTGGGGCTGAGCACCTGCGGCATGTGTTCTGGTTTCTTAGGCAAACGTGATATGAAGTAATGAACGACTCTTCCAAAATTGCCACTGATTTAAAAGCCAAGACAAACAAGGGAAGTGAAAATATTTGTGACCTGACCAGGTTAGTTAAACATGGTTTAGAAGTATCCCTAGAGTAATGTAAGAATTTCACACAGCAGCCGAAGGCCCTGGTTGTTCATCAGTCAGAAAAGTCTATCTGATGTTACAGGAATGTTTGAAATCTCTGATCAAGGTTTATTATTATTATCACTATTGGCATCCCACTGTGCTGGTTACTGTACAAACTCTCATTAAGAATACAGCCTCTGCCTCCCTTATTTGCCATCAGTAATAGCAGCTATCAGGCTTACCCTTTCACAGCAATGCTTTCAAAATAAACAGTAATCAGAACCTGTGGATTGCTTATATGCAATTGTGGGGGCCATATTATTTGCATTATTTGATAGAAATGTTCAGTTTATGTTGACCTAAATGTCTGTTAGTGCTACAGATTTTTTTTAAAATATATGACTATTTCTGTCTTTAAAAAAACAAATATTAATATACTTCTGATGACTTTCAAGGACCATAGTCCAACCTAGAATACAATAAAAGCTGGACTGTGTAGGCATTTAAAAGAACAATCTGATGTTCTATTCAGATACTTTTAAATTGCAATGACATCATTAAAACTTTAAAGTTCTGTATAGTGCATACGGTCAAATCCAGAGAAAAGGATCTATCTTTTGTGCATCCCTAAACAAACAGAAAAGCCCAGTGTAGTTTGGTGAGTGCTATTTAAACTGTATTTCTACTTGGAAAAAATCTCATCAATGTCTTATTGAGTATATTTTAAAATTACTTAGTTTATACATTAAGCATTTTTAAAAATATTTTTTTACTGCAACCTCTGCCAAATTAGCCTGTAACCTGGGCATCACAGTGGATTTGTTTTGTCTCACTAGTCACCAGAAATCATAGATCTGTTGACCAAGCTACCCTTTCAATCACATCTGTGCTACCCTGTGTCTTCAGAATACCCCAATAGGAAGGCCTAACTGGACTTGGAGAAGTTTTCTTGGTGATAATGATCAGTGATCAGCTTGAAACTTTAAAGATGTTGACAGATTCTTTGTACTAGATAAATTGAATGAAATTTTGATTTGTGAATGGATAGAGATGTCTATCCAGGTGATGTAGAATTCACCTCAGCATCCATCTAGGTTCTAAGAAAGTGTCCATAGGCACTCAAATGTCTTTAAATTTGCTGGGTTTCAGTAATACACAACAGTGGGAAGGAGTGCTCTGAAGTCTAGGACAGAAAAAGAAGCTTGATGAGAATGTGCTTCCAGTAAAAGTTTTAACGGGAGCAGTCCAGAGACTGAAGCAACACACACAGCCTACTCTAGCTGCTGTTGCAGCAAAACCAATTTTTCCCTACTTTTGTATGCGTCACTCAAAATGTGGGGTTTGGATTGTGAAAATTACCATGTCTGACATGCTGGTAGTTGTTTGATACTAAATGATTGTGGAGAGAAAAGACAGGACAAGTGGTTCTAAAAATGGTCTCATCAGCCACTGGATTTTTATGAACACTCAAGGAAAAGGTCATCAGTGGCAATTTGCAGTTGAAAGAACTAATTATATAAACCTAATGGAACATTATCAACATAGTTTCTTTTTCTCCTTAATCACTTACATTCATGCTTCGGTGCTAGAAAATACTGCTACAGTAAATGAACTTTTGTATTCGTAGTGATGTGTTGTGCTGGTTTGAGGCTAATTGGAGTATTTTAATGAGAAAAATTAGATTATAGGCTGTGAAAAGAAAACAATAGTGATGTCTACTCCACTCACAGATTTTCTGAAATATACAAAAGCAAGGACATAAACATATATAAGACAGTGTTGCTCTGTGTCTGAGCTCTGTCTGTTGGTCTCTTTCTCTCCCTGGCTTCTAGCTGGATCTGTGTAACCCAACTAATGAATTCTGCTTTTAATCTCCCTGGCTAATCTTTCCTATTCACCTTTCATGAAAGACAGATTCTAGGATAAGGTTGGAGGGTGGTTGGGAACCCCTCTCGAGGCCTCTGATTTCTGGGAAGGGTATTGTGTTTCCGTATTTCTTTTAACTTGTATGTTTCTGTGTATAGCTGTAAATAATTGTAATATGTTGTAAATATCTGCTTGTCTATAATGCTGAGCCCTTATGTTATGGAGAGAGATGGTCAAAGTACAAGTATGGTGAAGCGTGGCAGATTGACTACATCACTTTACCTCGTTCTCGTTCTGGCAAGCAGTATGTGCTAATGATGGTAGAGGCAAGCACCGGATGGCTGGAAACCTATCCAGTTCCACATGCTACTGCACATAACACCATTCTTGGCTTGGAGAGACAAATCATGTGGAGACATGGAACTCCAGAGAGAATTGAATCAGACAATGGCACTCATTTCAAGAACAATCTTGTGAAAAACTGGGCCAAAGAGCATGGTATTGTGTGAAACTACCACATACCCTACTATGCACCAGCATCAGGAATTATTGAATGCTACAACGGTTTGCTGAAAACCACCCTGCCTGGTGTGGGGGTGGGTGGGATGGGGTGGAACTTCCAAAAAACTGGGACAAGCATTTAGCACAAGCAACCTGGTTGGTAAACAGTAGGAGTTCTGTAAATATTGCAGAACCTGCCCAATCATATTTGGTATAAACAGTGGATGGTGATAAAGTTCCTGTTGTACATAAAAAGAATATGTTAGGGAAAACTGTTTGGATATTTTCTCCTTTGGGTGAAGGGAAACCTGTCCAAGGGGTGGTTTCTGCTGTAGGTCCTGGTCATACATATTGGGTAATGCAGGAGAATGGTGAAATCCAGGGTATTACACAGAGAAATCTAACCTTGGCTGAGAAAGTTTAAATTCAGAGTGGATAATACAAGCTGTTAGGAGTTTTCTGTTCTAGGTATTGTCTGGCATCCAATAAGAGAGAATCTACAAGAGAACCTACAGTACATGAGCATGAACCCAGTGTCACCTGGAAGTCCCTGTTCTCATCTCATCTGTGAGAAGACAAACTCTTTCCTGTTTTTCTGAGCTTTTGTATCACCTACATCCAAGATAGCTGGAACAAAGTGTAAACTGAATATGTAATATTCATTATTGTAAATATTGGTTTAGATTGGACAGATAGTTCTCAGTAAAACTCTGAGTGAAACAGACAGGGGTGGATTGTGCTGGTTTGAGGCTAATTGGACTATTTTAATGAGAAAAATTAGATTATAGGCTGTGAAAAGAAAACAATAGTGATATCTACTTCGCTCACAGATTTTCTGAGATATACAAAAGCAAGGACATAAACATAGATAAGACAGTGTTGCTCTGTGTCTGAGCTCTGTCTGTTGGTCTCTTTCTCTCCCTGGCTTCTAGCTGGATCTGTGTAACCTAACTAATGAATTCTGCTTCTAATCTCCCTGGCTGATCTTTCCTATTCACCTTGCATGAAAGAGAGATTCTGGGATAAGGTTGGAGGGTGGGGAGAAGGTAGAAGTGTGGTTGGAAATCCTCTTGTGACCCATCTGATTTCTGGGAAGGGTATTGTGTTTCTGTATTACATTTAACTTGTATATTTTGGTATATAGCTGTAAATAATTGTAATATGATGTAAATATCTTCTTGTCTATTATGCTGAGCTGTGAATATAAAGCTTCTAGCCAGCTGAGTCCAGTCTAAGTGAATTCAACAGTGTGGGAGGGCAGCTAACTCCCAAACCATCTCACATGTATACCCACTTTTAATTTGCCCATATTCCATTGAGATAGAATAATGTTTATTCAGGTTACAAAATTAATATTGTCTAATTATCTTTTATGCAAGTGTAGGCCAGGATCTGAATTTCAAAATGTCTTCTATCTCAACGCCCTCCTAAAATTAGTCTGTAGAATCAGAATCAATTGCTCATCCACTATGAGTCCAACCGCCTCCAGTTCCCTCTTCTGTTATTGCTCTTCCTCAGATAAACAAAGGAAACTTGGGAAAGAGTCTTCACCAAAACTGAAAACAGCAATGACTTGGAGCCAGCACATGGTTGCCTCCCAAACCCCAGAGACCAGGCAAGGAAGGGCTGCTCCATCCCTGAGAGAGTGTGGATCAGGCTGTTTCTCAGCACATAGCCACGTGATGTCCCTACTTTGCTGGCAAGAAATCTATACAGCCACAAGCAGCCATGTCACATGAATCTCCATGCTCTGCAGCAAAGGCTTCTGTTATGTGCATGGCTGCATGGCATGACCAAACGCAGCTGTAGGGCTTGATTTGCCACTCTGCTGCCCTGCTCCACACAAAAAGTTGTGGAGCTCTTTCTCTTCCTCTCTGCAATTCTGTTTGAAGTATCATTCATAGTAGGTGAGACATTTTTCTTTCAAATTTGTCAGGTATTTACAGAATATGGGATGTTAGCAACAATAATAATGCTTGTCTTCTGGCTTTCTCTTTTTCAACTTCTTTATAGTGTTTGAGCCCTCTGCTTCTTGGACTGATACTTTATGTTGCTTAAGTATGATGTTAACTCAAAGCTCAAGGGAAAAAGCAAGTTGCTGTTTCCAAGTGAGTAAAGGAAACGATTATGTTTTTCTCATAATGTAAAAGGGAGAGGTGATTTTTACACTTCTAACATTAAAATGTGTGTGAGTTGAGATTTCAAATTTAGCAGAGAAATTTGGTTTTTTCAGTTTTGATTTGCTTGGCTTAAGAGCCTTTGAAAACCATGTTTTGTTTATGCACAGTACATTTTTACCAAAGGCTGTATTATAAGCAAACCTCACCTAAGCTCCAAAGGGAAAGATAAGGTGTGTTGCTCATGCATGCATGGAAAATTAGCTGTTTCATCAATAATTTATGGAGAGTCTATAGAGTATGCTGCAACTGTCTGCTGAAGTCCTGTTTTGCTCTCTGGTGCATCCATGAAGCAGAGGCTGTATCAAGTAGGCCCAAAAAATAGAACTGAGAACTCTAATGCTGCACTTATTTTTTCACTGCAAAACATTTGGTTTTGAAATGCACTTTTTGAAGGGATGAACCCTCTGTACACACTTCACATAAGGCCTAATCCAGAGTGGCAGACTCTCACAGCAGTGCTGTCTTTAATCCAAAGCTCTACAACAGCTTGTGGCTGCTTTTAATCAACATAGGAGTGGAACCTAGAAAGTCCTTGGGATTTGGAGTGTGGTAGCATCCAGAGGCTCTTTAGTTATCTACTTAATTCTATTAAAACATACTACAGGATCATTAAGTTTGCAGAGCATCATGGCCAAAGGTAGTGATAGGAACTTTGATCCTCAAGACCTACAACTCACAATCAAATCTCTTATAATCCACATTCACTTCTTACTATGCAAGTCGTGTATTCAAACATATCATCTACAACCCTGTTTGCTGTAAATTATATATTCATGTATTATCCTATTTGTTTGTTAACTTGGTAAAACATACAATCTTTTTCAGAGAAAGTCATGTTGGGGCAGCACATGAGGGAGGTGCCTAGAGAACAGGATCCCATCCAGGTTGGGTCCTAGTTTGCTGTCTTGTATAGCATTTGCTTTGCCATGGCTGTCCTTAGTTTACCTAGCCTGCAGATCTCCAAGATAAACATTCTCGAGACTTTCCTGGAAGGATGGTTTAACTACTCTTTCAGCTGCCTGCCTGCCTCAGTGCATGGGCACAGCCATATTCTGGCTATTTGTTCAACAGGCTACACCAGCATCTATTGTTCCCATTGAAGCTCAAACTGAGGGTTCTTGAGCTGCAGAATTTGTTCACTCATTTTGTGCATTGACTTGCAAGTTTATCTCTCTGAAAGAGAAGTAAAATGGCAATAATGTTAAGTATTAATAATTTATAACAGAAGTTTGATAATGACTAATTGACAAACATGTTATCATTATTGTTAATAAATAGTTAAATTTTAGAATAACAATATCATAAAGCAAGATGCTATTGCAAAGTGGCCAACATTATGAATACCTCTTCTTGGGAGACAGAGAATGCAGTCCATAAGTGACCCAAACCAGTTCCCTGAGTTGTTTACCCTTGCCATATACTCCTACTTTCCTTTTCTTATGCTGAAATGCATTCTGGGTTTTAGAATCTTTTTCTAAAACCCCCTTTGAAGCCATCAGGGAAATACAGTATCCCACCTGGCACTTGCCAAGATGCCTTGATTACAGTTATCTAAATGGGCTCCAATCCATCAAGAGTCTATGCTAAACCTTCTCATAAGAGCTAACCTCTCTATTTTTGTGCTAGCAATTTGTTGGTTATAATCCTGCTGAAATTAGTAGTCTTTGCAAGCAGTACATGGTTAGCTGAGTAAGTTTCAGCTGTGGCTATTGCATTTCATCAGACACTAAACAGATTTGTTTATGTTTTGATCAAAAAGCTGCCTCCTCAACTGCATTTTTCAGGAGATACAACTTCTCTCCAGAGAGAAAATAAAGGAGACTAAAAAGACAAAATATCTCCTGTATAGGGTGATCTGAATTGCTTGAGGATCTGAAATGGAATCACATCTTCCCACAAAAATGGAATAATGTTAATCATAGAGTATGGCAGATGGTTGTTAGTCATCATTAAATTCAAAGAATTTACCCACTCTGTTCAATCAATGCAGCCACAAAAGAGGCCAGTTCCAAATTAGCTCCTGCTGAAGAAGTCTTTTAGAAGTCAAAATATGATCATAAAAGGGAGCAATATGGAAAACGTGTGGGGTGACATGGAAGAAGAAAGCAAAAGAGACTGTTTTCATTAATAAAAATAGTAATTAATCTCAAAAATACCTTCTGTTTGACATCTGTTACCCCATAGGAGATAACTTATTTTTCTAAGCAAAGGCTGAAAGTTCAACCATCACAAAATAAGTGGGTTTTGCATTTCAGGGTTATTGAACATCCACAGCAGTACATGCAATGTACAAACACTTCCTAGCTCCTAATATTTGGCCCATCAAATGGTCCTTTCAGGGCACACCAATGGCTGCTGGCTCAGCACAGTCAGAATTTCTGTTCTGAGGTGCACCCCTGGAAGCTACCAATTCCAGAAGCTGTAGTCCCTAAATAGCTTGTAATGTTAGAAAGAGTATTTTTAAAAGACATCTGGGAAAAATGCTTGTGATCCTCTTCCAGTTTTTATCCAAAAGTACAGTCAGAATTTGAAGGAGGAACATTTTTGAAGAGCATTCATAGAATCATAGAATGGTTTAGGTTGGAAGAGACCTTAAAGATCATCCAGTTTCAAGCCCCCGCCATAGGCAGAGACACCTCCCACTAGATCAGGTTGCTCAAGACCTCATCCAGTCTGGCCTTGAACACCTCCAGGGAGGGAGCAGCCATAA